>OZ014455.1:15874609-16474609 GCA_963966035.1 Acleris laterana | reverse complement strand
TGTAATAGTGCATGGACCTTTTGCAGGGTTCTACAATATTGCTACAACTATCTTACTCTCTAAGCTGCCGCCAAACAGCAGTGTTCTTATTGTTGTGTTCCGTGTAGGGACTAGTCAATCGGTGAAATGATTAGTATTGTGGCAATCTATCTCGGTTTTTGGAGTTGACAGTAAAAAGATAAAAAAATTATGTACAATTTTGTTTGTGTTTTGGTCCACTATTAAGTATGTAGACACAACTTTTGTCTTACAATAGAGAATATTCGTGACGTTTTTTTCACAGCTTCGATAAAAGCTGATTCATGTAACAATCAATTGAAAATATCATTTTTTGAATAACTATAACCTAATAACCTAGACATAAGCAAACAAAGATTTGTTTCTATCTCTTTCTAGCAAAACAAAATTTAGCATAGAGTTTATATGGCTGACCTATTACATGACGTCACAGTGCACATGCACATCCGATGTCTCTGTCTAATCGGTATCTAGTTATTAGTTGAAAATGTTTGTATCTTTTCACTTTTGTTCATCTATTTTACTGTATTTTCATATTTTGTTGAGTAATGCGATTTAAAAATCCATGCATATTTCCTCCTTATATAATTAATGTAGGTGCTGTGCGGTGCCTCTGAACAACAATAAAAAAAAAACATCAGTGAAAAGTAATTAATTCACCATTCATTTAATCATGTAAGCCTTTTTGGTCATACATTTATAATGGCTGTGCTGAGTTTTAAAATAATAAAGGTTTCCAATTTCATGAATACTTACTAGTAAATAATTTGTATTATTTTTTGGCTGAAATCCCGAGATGACCTTTGATGGTATTATTGGCAGTTAACAACCATTGTTAAAAAAGTGGATTTCCATGAATATGGATAATATCCATGATTTTCAACTGAACATTGGCTTTGTTGCAATATAAAATCATTTATAATTATTAATTACGTATCCTTCTAATCCTCTTTTACCATTTAGAGGTTAAATTTCTAAAACTCTCTCGTCCCAAACGCCTGCCATTTATTTTGTCTTTTACTATTTCTCTGTTCAAGGTTGTCTGGAATAGATCGCTATTTAGCGGTAAGACTGTTGTATACCTATAGTTAAAATGTATTGTTCCGTGTTTTGATTTATTGGTGTTCAATAAAGAGAGTATTGTATTGTTGGTTGGATTTTTCCGTCAGAACGCAAATTTAGAAAAGTCATGTTTTTAGTTTCAGCAATTAAATTAGTAACCAGGGGGGCTATTATGACATAGCTATGCAGTTCATTTTACGGCGAGCGTAAGGGACCGAGCTATTGCAGTTATATTATAGCTCTGTCCTTTTCTCTCACCGTAAAATTAATTGCACAGATACGTCATAATAACCCCCCTGTTTTGTTACTTTTTCTAATAAGCAACGTTTAATAAGCAGGCACAATTTTTTATATCGATATTTGTATTTCTATTTTTGTATCTCTATTTGTATTTCTTTTGTTACTTACTCGGGTAGTGTCAAAAACTCGTAATCCTCCAATTCTTTCTTTTTCATACTTCTATCGTTCGGTCTTGATAACCTCTATTTTTCTTCATACTTTTTGTTCTATATTAATAAATAAAAAGGTTTTTTGGCGCTTTATGTTACTTCAACACTATGGATCAAGGCTTGTCTTTTCCTGTTATAATAAAAAACTATTTTATTTACCCACTGAAATTTGAAAAACTCGGCAATTATACATACCTGTAACAAATAAAAATGGAGTTTATAATAATTATACATTCTCATTTATTCGTGCGATACAAAGATAAGTAAATAATAATTGTACTTTTATCCTATTAAACGAATTATTTTACTTTGAAGAATATAAAAGAGCAGCAAATTGTATTTATGTATGTATGTATGTAAACACTTTATTGTACAAACAAGAGGTAACAATTATAAAATAGACAAAAATATAACAGGGATGTACAAAGGCGAACTTATCCCTTTAAGGGATCTCTTCCAGTTAACATTTGAGCGATTGAGAAATAATTCAATAATGCTTCGGTTTTTTAGCGGGATACTAAATAATATGTTTCTAGAAGCCATGGAGTCGCTATTTTCTTTTTATTTTTCGTTCGATTTTTCCATACCTACTAACATCATAATATATAACACACATATACGTGTTTGTTACGTTCTCACAGCGGAGATATCGTCTAGACCAAAATTAATTTAAATTGGGTCAGCGGTTTATTGAATGAATGATTTTCAAAATACAACAACAATGAATGTCAACATCAAGCTGGAATGTAGATAATAAGGAAATAGCGACTTCATAGATGCTAAAATCACGGCCACCGAAGCCTAACCCTAGTTGTAATCAAACTAGAAACCATCAATTGGCAAATTTGGCCAATCATTTGGCCAACACACACCAACGTGAACACAGGCCTTATTATTTGACAATCCCATTCCAACGGGTGTTAATTGAATTACAATTTAAAGTACCGACCACGAACTAATGCCGAATTTACGTGCTGTGCCAGCCATAACGATTATTAGGCTGCTGCATGATACGAAGCATATATAAGTATACTAGCATAGCTATTCGTTGTACTCTATTGAAATACGGAGAAAAGTAAGTACCTGCACCTAGTTAGCAATAAATGTAACTTTCTACGTTATTATTTTAACGGAACAAGGGGTTTAGTACCGTTAGGCTATTGGGCTTGCAATCAGTCACTAATACGCTTGTAAACAGAATTAACAAAAATGTATAGAGTTGTAGGTACTTCTGTAGCTCTGCCTACTCCACTCTGGAAACGATGATGTGAGTTTAGTTTGTATTTTAAATAAATTGAGACCTATTAATGCATTGAAAATAGATATCATGTTTTAGTCTTGCCCGATTTTTATATTTAATTATTCTTTTGTAGCGCGTATTGTAAACTTACTGGGTTGAAGAAGCAATTGCGTCAAATTTTAATTTGATATAAGAACTTAGATACTAACTACTTTCACTTACTGTATAAACTTTTGTACAAAAATCAGACAACGTTTTTACTTTTTATAATTTAGTAGCAACCCGCCCTCGTTTTGCTTCGGTTTATGTGAGTTTTCTGTATTACCCGTAAATAAACCAGACTCTATCATAATAAACCTTCCTTTTTAATCACTATCTATTGCTGAAAACTGCATTAACATCCATTGAGTAGTTTAAAAGATCTAAGCGAATAGACAGCGGAAGCGACTTCATTTAATACTATACATTATAATAAAGTTTATTTAATTTTGCACTATCTTAACAATTCTAAATAGGTACATAACAATGGGTGCGTATCTACTCACATAACTTATTAAGCCCTATTATCGGGTCCGAAAATGTTTCTTTATACCATTTTACATCATAATGATCACTCTTCATAATCTTCATAAAAAAAAAATGTACTTACGATCGGAACTCATAATAATCTGAATTTATAACGCCAATATTAATGAAGCCATACACTTTTCACAATTTCTTTAATATCTTACGTGTAATAAGGTTAGGTTAGTTAAGGTTAGATTTATAAAAATTCTCAAAAAGTAATAGTTTCTTTTAAAAAAAATGCATTATGAATTGCGATAATTATGACTTAAATAGTATGAACATAAAACTAAGAGGAAAAAACATTTATGAAGAGTGATTATTATGAATACAAATCGGTAGGAAAACAAAAAATAGTAATAAGAATTTTATGTGAGTCAATATAGACCCCATAAAAAGTCTTATTACCACCATGTACACCAGCAAACCAATACCAGTACAATTCGAATGGAATCAGAATAACTGTCATTATAATAATAATGTTCGCCATAATAGCGGGCTGTGTTTGACTTCCGTAAACATGTCGGAATTACGCAATGATTGGGACGGCTTTGATGTGATTGCGTTATTACTAATCATTATTAGAGTTGTTCATTAACAATTGCATAATTTCATAATGTTATGGTTATGACACACGTGCCACGGAGGCAGATTCTAGGATAATAAGTCAATCCTGATCAATAATTTAATTTTTAGACAAGCTTTTGTTGCCAACTGTACTTTTAATTGCACAGTCATCATCTACTTGTCAAGACAATTCTAACAAACCCTAACACGACGGGTTTATCATGTGCAATTTAGGAGTTCCTATGACCACCCTGAGTGTCCATCATCCGACCAGCTCGATGGTACTATTATTGTATTGTCATCAGAACTAATGGCGTATGCAAATTTTCAGTTTCATCGAAAACCGGGAAGTGAGTCAAATGTAGCTTGCAAGATTTAACCCTTACATACCTACACACACCAAAAAAAAAACGAAATATTAAAATGAATTATTTCATACAAGGAAATATATACAAGGAAACTTGTTTTTCTGTTTTCCAAAGTTACCTCTATGCTTTTACGAGACAAGATCCCCTGAGACTGTTGCCTGTCTGCCGCCTTTCGAGAGGCCTATTCCATTGAGTTGGCGAGTCACCGCCTGCCATTTCAACCAAAGTAATTACCATTGGCCAGGCAGGCAACGTAGTTCCGTCAATAGCCTAGTTCTATCCATATTAGTTCATTCAAAGAGCCTATTACTAATGTTCCCATCCTTCCTAAATAGTCCTATACTAACCAGCTCTTGTCCGTGGAAGCATACTTCTATAGTATAAACTCAGTATCCCAATACTTTATCAAATTAAACTTGCCTTAAAGGTTTCTGCGTGTGGGTTTCGGCTCCATGTACAACTTCCAAAGGTTTGGATATTCCATATTTCCATGATTGCTAAAAACGTACTGAGGGCCCAGACAAGATACACTTCGCTAGCTAGCGTTTCTTTTCGTTTAGTTAAACCAATCGCGTGACTGGTAGATGACGTGATACGAAAAGTCACGTGATGTGCCAGTGACGCGATTGGTTTAAACTAAACGAATAGAAACGATAGTTAGTGTATTGCATCTTGTCTGGGCCCTCTGATATACGAATAGAATGTATGTATAGAAAACATTTAAGTCGCAGGAACAAATGACGACGCGATAGCCTAGTTGGTATCCTGCCTCGAAACTAGGGTTTGATTCCCGGGATGGGCAAATACTTCTGTGATGAGCACGAGTATTTGTTTCTGAGTTTTGGATGTTTTCTATGTAAAAGTATTAATTTCTATATATAAGTGTTTACATCGTTGTCCCATACCCATACATACATTGTTGTGTTCCGGTTTGGGGATAAGACAGTCGGTGAAATGACTAGCATAGAGGCATTCCATCTTAGTCCTCAGGGTTGGCAACGCATTTGCAGTCTTAGGATTGCATTGTAGACTTGTGAATGCGAATGTCTATGGGTCACAGTTTCCACTTACCATCAGATGGCCTGTGTACTCGTTTGTCTTCTCTATGCCATAAAAAAAACCCATAATACAAGTCTAGAGCTTAGTTTGGGACTAGGTCAATTCGTGTGAGATCGTCCCTTGATAGGGTAAAGTCACCAGTGGTCAGCCAGAGATCTATAATCAGCCTCTGTCTATACTTTGTATGAGCGGGAAGAATACGACAGATATATTTCCCACTTTTCGCACTCATACAAGCTTGACTACTGGTGACTTTACCCTATAGATTTTTGTTTTATTTATATAGAATAAACTCACCAGTGGTCAGTCTGATACCAGTAGTCGGCCTCTGCCTATACTTTGTATGAGTGAGAAGAGTACGAAAGGTATATTTTCCACTCTTCGCACTTGTATAATGGTCGACTACTGATCTCTGGCTGACCACTGGTGACTTTACCCTACTCGCGCTTATCGCATTGACATTATAACGTCCACTCAAAAAAAATATCCTAATATGTATTCTGTTTATAGGCCTCAGCTCTTTTACACGTGAGGGCTACTTAGGATGAGGGTTACTTTTATAGTTATTTTGGATATTTAAAACAAATAGGCTTTCAAAGAGAGAGCCTGAAGTTATAGGCAACAATGTGCCTAAACATTTTACAAAAATGATTACAATTTCCAGTCCAATCCTAAATCTCCATTGCTCCCTTCAGCTGTCCGAAGCAAATCGGGACAAAGTGCCCAAATGAGAAACTTCCCGGCAGAGGGCGCTGCGTTACTTACAATCCCCCCCTTATTTATGTGTGGGCAACAAAATAAATTTAGTATAAGTGGTATTTGTGAGGTTTATGAACGATTAGTAACTTGGATGATTAAGTAGTGAACTTGGAGACGATTATGTACGGGAATTGCATTCTTAAAGCCTTTGATTACTTTTTTTTGGTTCTCCCCCACTAGACCGAATTTCATAAAAGCTAATTTCATTAGGTATACCAACGTTTGATATAATTTTCACTAGCCCTAATGTCATGACAGCTAAACTTGTATGTCCTAATTGATTACTAGACCTAAAGTTATAAACCCTAATGTTTACATGAACTAAAATGGGCCCATACATTAGTATAAAAATTTAAAGATTAAAGTCGGTTACTATTGTCACGTAAATTTGAACTCTCTAAAAGAACTCTTACAAAAGTTGTGGCCGTTATCAGTATCATTGTCGTGCGTAAATTGAACGTTTTAGTCCGAAATGAGAATACTTCAAGCTCGTACATCAAATAATTGCAATTGTTTAGAATACATTATTTGTATTTTTATTTTGTATAAATCAAGGTATTGATTGATATACAGATTTATAAAAAACTCCTTTGATTTGTTTTTTAAATTTTAATATTCAATTTTATATCTCAGTAACAGAATTTATGACCAGACTAGGTATAATAGGTACTCGTAATTTGACACCCCGTGCAAGTCATAATTGTGTAAGTATGAGCCGAGGATAATATGCTAATATCAGGATGAACAGTAAGTCGGTAGATTTACGCGTTTATACGGTTAATTATCGCATAAGTAACGAGGATTTTGAACATGATAACTGGATTTTGTAAAAGATTTGCGAGTCTTACAGAAGATTACTTCATTTGATGCACTCTCGAGCTTCGCTTCGGTTTATGTGACTATGATATATATATATAGCCTTCCTTGATAAATTAACTATGTAACACTGAAAGAAACTTTCAAATCGGACCAGTAGTTCGTGAGATTAGCGCGTTCAAGCAAACAAACAAACAAACAACCAAACTCTTGAACTTTATAACATTAGTATAGATTTATTATGATATTTAATATATGGTGAATAGGTAGGTTGAAAAACTTCAGTCTTGTAGGTAAAAGCAAAAGTAAAAAAAATGCAATTGCTTGTTTAATAGACAAATTATATACCAATAGAATACGCCTATAGAATACGCAAATGTTAGGTTGACTATTTTTGTTCTTGTTATAACTATCGGGTAGGCCGGTATAAACTGTGACGTTAGGTATTTTATTGATGAGAAGAATAAAACTACCCAGTCCAAATTAAATTTTATTGGGGAACCACGTCCCGAGAATAGGTTTGAAATTAAGGGTTGTGGTATCTATTGCCCGTCTAGTTTTACCACCGTAGCACCGGTACTCTCCTGGCTGGTCGAGCGGAGACCTCGTCGATGACGGCAGCTCAGACAGCGGTGACGAGGGACAGAACAAGCGCCGGGGAGAAAGGATGGCACCAGCGGTCGCCGAGATGGTGTTGAGTGGTGTCTTGAGCGTAATTTAAAATATGTAATTTAGAATAACATGATGAAATTGCAATGACCATTAATGAATGAGTGAATAGGCAGTTAGCAAAAGCAAAGCTATCTATTAAGGATTTAAATAATAACGTTCAACACTTTGCACTTACCAATATTGGGTGCGTGATCCGCTTGCTTATATGCAATTATTGTCGCCTCCGAAGGAAGTCGCGAGCGCGAAAGAGGTGTCCGTTAACGCCGGATTAAATAAATAAAGATATTTCTTTATTATGATAAGTCGTACGAGCGCGTATTACGTCACTCTGGGTGAACGCGCTGCACAGGCCCGGCGTCTACAACGATTCGGAACGGACTGGCCGGCGGCGGCGCGAGCGCCGGCTACTGGAAACTTCCATGACGAGCCGGTTCTCGCTAGGGCACTCGCCTAGTAAATTGCTAAACGTTTTAAAGCTAAGCGCATTTTTATAATTATTAAGTATATTTATTATCGGTATTTAAAATCACATTTTATTAATATAAAATAGATTTAATTAAAGTTGAATAATAAAATAATAAGTTGATTAGGATTAATAATTGAATTAGTGTATAAATAATAAAATTTAATTATGACATGTGTAAAAATAAAATATATTAATTTATTGTAAATATTGTGTTAATTTGTAAGTAATAGCTTAAGTTTAGTTGTATAATTTAAAACATGTACGTGCAACGTTACAAAACAGGTAAGCTAATACTATTTTTTTAATTTTTTATTAAGGATTAACAAAATAATCGAGTCTCTAAGTTACATTTTATATTGTGATTTTAAGTTTTTAAATATTTAAATAACATGGGATTGTGAAAATTAGGTTACGATATTAAACAAACTTATATTTATAGACTATTTTATCAGGAATAAAATAAACACAAGAAATGAAACGCGTCAAAAATATATTTTCCAATAATGGTGACCGCATGATTTCACCCACCAGGAGGCGCGGTGAATCCACGGTATTGTACTAATTAGCATGGGTGAAGCGAGGTACCCAGTATGAAGCAGGTAGCTATAAAACAAGCAAAAGCAATGATAAGAATGATATCTTACACTATGTTGACGTAAGTGGCCGGACGGTCGCGCCAAGAGCTCATGTCACTCAATTTTGTCAGTTTTCGTTAGTCGTTTACGTTTGCGCTTTGCTTCTTGCTTTTCTAAAGCCTCTAGGCCCTAGGCAAGATGCTCAACGCTACGATTTTCTTAAACTGTCAAAGTGTATGGAATTTATATAAACGTTTGACGTGGCCATCTGGCAGCTTATGTCAATCTTATACATTTTCGATAACGATAACGATCTCGCAATACATCTTGTCAAGAGCCATCCGAGTATAAATAGATTAAACGCAATCACTTCATAAATACACTGGCCCGCAAAACTACGTAGGTATCACACTTTTAATAACAATTTCATTGAAATTTTTATACTTAGTTAGCAGGCCAGTATATTTAGTTATGATTTTGACTGTATAATCACGATGTTTAAATATAAAACCTCTATGAAACCTTACCTCAAAAAGTTACTGCCTTACTGTTGCTTTCATTTGTTACTTTTGACTTGACATTACTTTACTATGGCATAGTCCTATAAACGCTTGATATTTAAGTACTTAAGCGTTTAGGCCTTTCACATGTACAGTTTTTAACGACTAAAAGCCGGTCGCAACTAAGCGCGCAAAAAGGCCTGCAAAAAATGGTCAGTGTGAGTAACCAAGCGCCCTCACACAAAGTTGCGTTCAACTTTTCTGTGGTTAAGATGCGGTCTGAAGTAGGACGAGCGAGCTAAGCTGTAAGTGACCTGATACATTGCCTTCATGCTTAGGAAAAAGGCGCCACTACTGTGTTCCTTTTATTGCTCTTAATAAATAATTAATTATCAGGGGGGGGGGACATCTCGCAGCAGTTGTCCTAATCTCAAACTTAACGTGCGTATAGGAAAATTGTTAAGTACACATACATATATAAAAATAAATACAGATTTGAGAATGTATAATAAACTGTTTATGTTCCTACTTCATGATTGAATTCGTTATCGAATATTAACGCAATTATGAACTATCACTGGTGGACGTCTGATTATTTGAATTTTTCAAACATTTCGCAATCGCTCAAAAATTAACAGTAAGAGATCCCTTAAAGAAATAACATCACCTTTGTACATATTTTGTTATTTTCCTGTGTGAACAATTAATTATTTTACACATACAAAAATCAAATACCTTTTAGCAATTCATGCTCTTCACACGGTTATTCCCTCTAGCCGAGAATTTATTTATTATTATTTTATTATTATTTATTTATTTCCACACTTACAACTGCTTTGCTTTAATCAGGACTGCCAGGACCACGTCATCATTCTACTAGTCCAAACCGAACTCGAAATTTACCCTATCTGAATAATCTAAACTGCCTGTAACACTATTATTGTAGTAAAGTAGTTACTGGGGGGTTATTATGACATAACAATGCAGTTCTGTTTACGCTGAGAGAAAAGGACAAAGCTATATAGCTGCTATAGCTCCGTCCTTTACGCTCACCGTAAAATAAACGGCATAGCCACGTCATAATAACCCCCCTGTAGTTAGTAATTTATGCCAAAAATAAAACACGTATCCTTCAGTTAATAAACATCTCGGTAACAAGTAAAAAAGTGCCGGAGTGCTACCACTAGTTTTGTAATCTTGAAAATGTAAATGTGTAAGGTCCAATTACCTTTATTAATGGCTTTCGTGGTCATTGCTTTTTCCGTGTCCAAATCCTTTGTACAATCCAGAACATGACTGTATAGCTGTTTTGTGTCTGTATCCAAAAAACAAAATTTTACCTTTGTTTTATTAGTAGGACAGAAGCTATTTACGGTGATTCCGTCCACGTTGAAGTGCTTTAACGGTATTTCCTCAGAAACTCTTAAATTTCCCGACCTTAATTTGTGCCCTACGTTCGCTTCCGAGCTATAAACCACGAGTGTAACAAAACACTTTCGCATTTAAATGTATGATTTATCACTTAACATAATATTGAATTGATTTACAGTCGATTTCATAGAAATTCATGCACAAACACACAGCAGACCACAACAAACTGACCGACCGCTACCGATCGAACCCATTGGACAAACCAATTTATTAAAATTTCTTTACTAATTATTACCTCTAATTTTTGACGCTGCGTTGACCCAATTTGATAGACGAAATATAATACATTAACCATAATCAAATAATGATCGAATATTTGTAGGATTTGTGTTGCATTTGTGGTTCAAATCCCTCGTCATATTAAGCTGACCAACATTTAATTTTGATTATCCCCTGTGAATATGGACGTATACGTTCCTCGTTTAATATCATTTAATTACCATAATTAATTAAAGTATTTAGTGTCCTGTCTTTATACCTGTATTTATTACAAATTACTGAAAATTTACATAATAAATAAAGTTTGGAATGTTTGTGTACGTACACACTATACGTATTCATTGCATTATGTGCTTGCTATCTATCGATGGAAAGATCGTTACGATCGCAAGTTACGAATTTCTAGGATCCTTAATGAGTCCTTGGTGCACCTTTCAGGAGCAGCGTCAGTCAGTACGCGGTTGTACATGTATTCTCTGCCTATTCCCATACAAGTACTGTACAGTACTTAGCTTAAAGTACAGTGAATGTTATGAAAATCACCTTGTTTTCTTTGTGCTTATAACAGTATTTTAGAAGTAAAAACACACTCTCCTACCGACGAGTACCAACTAGTAAATTTTATTCCTATTTTTCCAAAACATCGACCCAGAAACATGTCGATCCCCAAACAGCGGGGTAATCCTCAAAGCGAGCGTGCCTCAAACATTTTCAAATTTGACTTGCAGACAATCTAAAGGCCTTTACAAACATAAAGAATACTCGGCACACGGTGATTCAAGTGTGGAGGTCAGACAGCCCGCTCCGGCTTTTTATTAAATTGCTCCAGGCTCCGCTTTCGTAAACCTCCTCTGAAATTCCCTTTTGTAAAGTAGTAAAAAAAGTGTAAAAATATTTTTAGATTTGCTCGTTGATTGAAAGCCACTGTTGGATATCGAAACGTCAACGCTTGGCCGTGAGGGTGTGAAAATAAAAAGACAGCAAAACAGCACAACAGCGAAAATTTACGGGTTTTAATCGAGAGATTAAAATTGATTCTGAATTTTTAATCATTTTGTTAAAAAAGTGATTGATTCTATTGTTTTGTGTTAATGCAACCTGCCTACGGACTAACCACCTGACTACCAAATTTTGTGTAACAAACTAGTTTGGGACTCGATCAATCTGTATTCGATACTCAAAACTTGAAACTCACAAACAAAGGCGTAGTTAAAAGGCGTAGATATAAACAATAATAAACACGCAACACAATTTTACGACTTTGAGCTGGTTCATATTTTTACAATTAACAATGAGATGAAAAGGGTGCCTCCATTTATTTTTACCTTGTTACAATGTAATAAGGTAAAAAAGTGGATACCACTTTTCGTACAGGGGGCCTAATATGGCTACGTTTATCGCATGTCAAAATGTGGATCAAACTTTCGTCACTTTTTGATACTTAAGTAAATAAGTACGAGAGTGACGGATGCATTATCCACATAATTTGTCACGTGATAAACGCAACTGTACTAGGTCCGCAGGAGACAAAATAAAACAAGAATACCGAACGTTAGCAATGCGCCCCAGACCCGTCATCCCAACGATCTTTATTTTAGCTAAAGTAGAAGACGACCTCGATTCCATACACAAGACACCTTACTATAGCGATTCTTAACACCTCGCCTAACATTCCCACCATCAGCTTTTCAGTTCGCACTGTCATCGTTGTCGTTACTGATATTAATTTGACGTTCACCGCCAGCCTATGCTACGAGTGCTACGCTGTAGCCTGTAGCAGTTTTCCTCCATGTAACGAGAATATGCTACGAACAATGGACCCAACCCGATATCGGGTCGTAGGTGTTGAACGTGTTAAATGCGAATGTGTGTTTAAAAAATGAAGATGGACATGTACTTTTATCTCAGGAAATTTAACAGTTACTGTGGAAGTAGCGGTAAAAGATATCTACGCGGACGCAGTTGCTACAGCTAGTAAATAAAAAAGTAATAAATAAAATTAATAATAACATTCCTTTTGATGCAGCCGGGTAAAGAGAACTCGATGAATATTGGCAAAAAGAACGTATTTTTAATAATTCACGTCGGATCCTTTACTGGCGGGAATAATTATATTTATAAGAGATGTTCAAGTTTGCTTATCAATTTGTTTTGAGTCACCTGATCTGATATTACCATCTTTCTGATCTCGTTTTGTGTTGCGGGGCAACCAATTTGATTATATTAGGCTTATTTTACAACGAATTATATGATGCTGTTAGTCTTGTGTACTCTGTTAGATATTTTTTCCTTATGTGTAGGTATAACCGGTTATTTTTTTTTTTGCTATTTTTTACATCTATGGGTAATTTGGCAGAAATGGAAAATTACAGTTAAATAATCTTAAACTTTAAACAGAACATTCGCTGATGGCTGTTGTTTATTGTTTCCTATATTGAGCATGGTCGCTTCTATCTTCTATTCTTCTATCAACATTTCTCGTAAAGAAAATAATAATAAATAATAAATCATTTATTCCAAACACAAGCAGCCGGTAAGAACCGTGGTCTTTGACCTGTTATTGTATTGTTTTAAACTGACCGCCATTACTGTCAAGTAAATAAGAGCAATCGAAACGTTGGCAATATAACTTGGGGCCCAATATGGCTGCGTGACAAAATATGGATGAAACATTCGTCACCTTCTGACACGTATATGAGTACGAGAGTGACGGATGTTTTATTCACATTTTGTCACACGATAAACGCAACCATACTAGGCCAGCAGGGTACTGATTCTGTAAACAACGCCGGTCGTGCGGACTGTCGAGTGATATCCAAGCGGCGAGATTAAGTAGTCCCGTCAGTGCGAACAAAACACATTGTAGCGCGTGCATTTTCAATTAAGCAGCCTTATACGTTCGACCCATCGTGCTGCTAAATTGAAAATGTACGCGCTACAATGTGTTTTGTTCGCACTGACGAGACTATTTAATCTCGCCGCTTGGATATCACTCGACAGTCCGCACGACCGGCGTTGTTTACAGAATCACTATCCAGGTCAAAAACGTTATGGTTTTTACTGTGTTGAATAGAGGCCGTTTCCACAAAAAAGTAGTAAATTGTTACCCAATTTAAATGGAAACAAAGCAGAAGCCTAAACAGTTTATAATGAAAAAGCCCTCAACCAGCCAACTCCGTCAGCTCAGTAAATATTAAGTGAAAATATTACCAGAAGCGCTAGCACTTAAATTATGCAAGTTTTAAGTTATTGGTCGGAGTGGACGCTCGCTTTGACGCGGCTGACTGCAGTGTTTGCCAATTACCGGCTCTCATTAATATCTTTTGATTTAACGATTATGTTTCATAATGTTATTGTGACTTAAGGCACTAAACTTAAAACTGATTAAAGTTATTTAGGGATAAGGTCAGTTGTATGTATTGGGCCTTTTATTTTTAATGATTCTGCGATCGCGTTTTTCATCAATTATAATAAAATTGAACGGTTATACTAACTACTAATTGTGCAGTACCTCAAACTTACCTAATATCAGAAAAATCGGTACAGAGAGTTAAAGTGACAACTATGTACCTAGTTCAGTTTGCTCTGAGAGCAAAAGACAGAGCTATATGTATAACTTCTATAACTCTATATTTTGCTTTTACCGTAAAATTAACTACATAGCTGTATCATAAGAACATCTTTATACAGTATAATTTAGAAGTAGCTATATGTTTTATTACCCTGCCATAGCTATTAATGTACTTAATTCTAATCACTCTCGCTTTAATACAATGCACAGCTATAATTGGACCCTGTTATGCAAACAGGAACCAATCCACACACCTGTCAAAATTGAGATAAGTATACAGAACGCCTTAAATTTGTGCCTTCTATTAACTCATTAAATATCAAATACATCGAAATATTTATAACAGTCAAAACATTACGCCAACAAAGGTACCAATCCACATACTGACAGTTTACTAACCAATTAATAAGATTCATGTGCTATGGTAACCCGGCAGGTTACATTTATCTCAACGTTTAATATTGTAAAAAAGATTCAACTGGCTTGATTCCATTTGATTTTTTTAGTCTTATTATTCTTGTGGGACCACGCCGTTTGGTTCCTGTTTGCATAATACAAATATTGATATTTATTTTTCTTGAAAAAGATCCATTTCACATGGTTCCTTGTTACAGTATTTTTATTTTACACTCACATAGAACCATGTGGTTTTATTCCTGTTTGCATAATACAAATATTGATATTTATTTGTCTTGAAAAAGATCCATTTCACATGGTTCCTTGTTACAGTATTTTTATTTTACACTCACATAGAACCATGTGGATTGGTTCCTGTTTGCATAATACTAATATGGATATTTATTTTTCTTGAAAAAGATCCATTTCACATGGTTCCTTGTTACAGTATTTTTATTTTACAATCACATAGAACCATGTGGTTTGATTTTTGTTTACATAATACAAATATTTAAGTTAGTTAAGATCCATCCCACGTGATTCCTTGTAAATTATATTTTTTTAATACTCGTGGAGAGCCACGGAGTTTGATTCTAGTTACGATAGAAAAAAAATGATCGATCGATATTTAATCAAACGTTAATTTCACATGATTTTGTGTTAAAATTAAATTATCTACAATTTCTAATAAATCATGTGACGCGTTTACTTTGTTTATCGATTTTTTAGTTATGTGTGATAATGGTTCCATAAAGTATAGCATTATTTTACACTCTTTAAGCAGCCTGTTATTGTTTGACTATGGCAATGTTTTTTTAACATGGTAACATTATTTAATTAGTTGATAGTTACAAGTTTTTTGGTGCAAGTGCTTTGAAGATACTAAAATATTAAGTATTATTTCCAAAAATGAAGAGACTAGTCAGTGCAAGGGCACGAAAGATGGTTTTAAGTTGCCTCAGCACCTCTTCGGGTGATGAAGATGACGATATTCCAGGTAAGTAAACAATTTTTAAATATGTTCGTTTTTCAAATTGGAGGTTTTTGAAACTTTTTGAAGGTGAACTCCCAGTTGTTATACATAAAGTTGCCTTACTTTCTCAACTTTGTATTTGGTGCAAGCGTTTGGTGAGAATACAACATATTACATTCTTAAAATAATTATAGAAGATTTGACCTTCACGCTTTTGCATCATATACGAAGATGAAAAAGTAAGACATAAATATTTTATTATTCATTTTCACATTTTATAATATAGTACTTGTAATTATACTGTATATTTATTTATTATGGATCTGCTGTATATTAGTATTGTAGTGAATCGTAGTGTTAATAAATGATTGTTTTTTTACAGATTTTTTCGATGACTCTCGATCAAGCAGCCCGATACAATTTCCATCAAGTAAGTAGTTACTTTTTTCTTATGTTTAAGATACATACTGTCAGATTACGTACTCGTGTATGCGTAAGGGGAAAATGGGTTAAAGTGGTGAAAGGGCTAAATTTTATTTAAAAAAATTACAGCGGGTTTTTTATTCTAGGTTGCTTAACCGGAAAGTTGAATGCAGAGAATGGGGCTAGTATGCATGCAGAAACTAACTTTGAAGATGTTCAATCAAATTCTAATCCTGCTGCATGGTCCAAACCCCTGTCTTTGGCAATTATTTCGGTGGAAGAAGCGACTGCAAATGCTACCTCAACTATAAAATCTATGAACAATAGTGATAGCTTTCTAATAGACTCTGCTGCTGTCAAATGCATAGAACCGTCTTCATACTTCCCGTTGACCCCATGTCCGCCTGCTGCTACGTCGACCACTCACGATACTGCAACTATTGCTAAAAGTATAGAAGCGTCTCCATACTCTCCGCTACCACCCAGTCCACCTAACGCAATGTCAGTCAGTCATGACACCCAGCTCAAAGAAAGTTCTGCTAAAAAAAGTATAGAACCGCCTCCATACTCTCCGCTGACACCCTGTCCACCTACCGCAATCTCATTCAGTCATGACAACCAGCTCAAAGAAAGTTCTGCTGAAAAAAGTATAGAACCGCCTCCATACTCTCCGCTGACACCCTGTCCACCTACCGCAATCTCATTCAGTCATGACAACCAGCTCAAAGAAAGTTCTGCTGAAAAAAGTATAGAACCGCCTCCATACTCTCCGCTGACACCCTGTGCACCTAAACCTAAGCTTTTTAAACATGATGGTCTGCTTCCTCAGAATTCTATCGAAACAAGTGCTCCCGTTTCACCTCTTCCTCTTATGTCACCAGATACAGCACGTTTGTTTAACACCCTAACAGAATCTTTGGACCTAGATGATGACGAATCTAATATCACAAATTAAAATAGTAGTAACGAAGTTCAACCTTTTGACAGTGATGATTCGAATAAAGATCCTAATTATGAGGAAGATTATACATCCAGTGATGATAGCTCGAACGATTCCATTTCTTTCATAACCAATACTACAAACGCAGAAGTCCACCTTACACCTGAAGAAAGAAACGTTATCCCGAGCAGTAACCCAGATCTATACGATAATTTTAAGCCATCATGATGTTCAACAAAACGATTCAGAAAACATTCCACTGGCTGCCATAGAAACAGATTCTGTTCAAAATACTGAAACAACACAAACTGAAGAAAACTTTGTAGGAAGACCAAAAAGAGGTAGGAAGCGAAAGCATGGTGGGTTTTCAAGAGAAGAACGAAAAAAAATAAAATATCTAAACTTGCCGTTTGTGAATTCTAGAAAAAAAGCCGTAACTCCCAAGACATTCATTGACTTTTTTTTTTTTTTTTTTTTTTATGGCATCGAGTTGACAAACGAGCACACAGGCCACCTGATGGTAAGTGGAAACTGTGACCCATAGACATTCGCAATCACAAGACTGCAATGCAATCCTAAGACCGTAAATGCGTTGCCAACCCTGAGGCTAAGATGGAATGCCTCTATGCTAGTCATTTCACCGGCTGTCTTATCCCCAAACCGGAACACAACAATGCGAACACTGCTGTTTGGCGGTAGGTAAATGGATAAGATGGTGGTAGCGATCCGGACGGACCCTGCACAAGGTCCTACCACCCGCAAAAAATTTAAATGTAAATGCTCAAAAAAATGTTATGACAATATATCTGTGGAAAAAAGAAAGGCTGCATTTGAAAAACTCTACTCTCTAGGATCCTACAATGCGCAAAATATGTTTTTATTGGCTTTAATACAAGAAAATCCCGTAAAGCGTCATTACGTTGCAACAGATAATAAAAGCAATGTGTCAAAAAAGAAATCTTACTCACGTGTGTATTTTTTAGATGGTGTCAATGGTATAACGGTTTGTAGGGACATGTAGTGGGTAGTGAAAATATTGAGGATGATTTGGAAGGTTTTTCCGGTCAGCCTGATTTTGAGATAGAGGAAGGGTCTAATATGACTTCTAGTTTAAGTAAATTGAAAAAATATTTTTCTACCACTTTTTCATGTCAAGCATATAAGAATTAAGTTTTGTTTTGATTAAATTTATTAAAACCATGCGACTACTTTTAATTACAATTAAATTCTAATTATAATAAAAATAACAAGGATGGTTCCTTTTAGCATGGGAACTTGAATTCAGATTTGCCTACATTTAAGCATTTTTGCTAAAAGGAACCGTACGGTTTTTATTTAAAAAAAAACAAACGGTTTGGTTACTTTTGTATCATTACATAAAAAAACATAAAACACAATATTCTAAAAACTACTATGGTGCAACTTTTTTGCAAATATTGTTAATTTTGTGTCTTTACACTTTTTTAACAAAATGTTTTTTTTCTCAAAACTATCATGGTGTGGATTGGTTCCTGTTTGCATAACTGGGTCCAATTGTGATATCTATCGTACGGTCACGAGCGTTAATTTGGGACCCATTTCAGTAAAAATATGCTTGAAGTCGTCAATGTCATTAGAGATGTCAATTCATTTGTAACTGTTAGGAAACTCAACCTTATTGTTGTAGAATGTCAGATTGACTTTGGACCTAAGGTGGATACCTAATTTAATCTAGTGACTGTACTATATTTTTTTTTAAATCTATCGGCCATTTTCGTATCCCTATTAAACACGAGTGACAAATATACCGTCCAATATACAACATATATTTGACGACGCGCTGGCCTAGTGGGTAGTGACCCTGCCTACGAAACTAGCTGTCCTGGGTTCAAATCCCGGTATGGGCAGATATTAGTGTGATGAGCGCGAATATTTGTTCCTGAGTCATGGATGTCTTCTATTTATATTTAAGTATATATTTCTCTATATAAGTATTTATATCGTTGTCTAGTACCCATAGTACAAGCCTAGAGCTTAGTTTGGGACTAGGTCAATTGGTGTGACATTGTCCCCTGATATTTATTTATTTATTTATTTTATTTAATACAGGTGCAGGAGGCCTAATAATATGGCTGCGTTTATCGCGTGACAAAATGTGGGTAAGGCATGCGTCACCTTTTAACATGTAAATAGGTACGAGAGTGACGGATGCTTTATCCATAAAAACCCGCAAGAACCCGCGCGTCATCGGTCCCACCTACTACGAGCGTCTACCCGCCGAACTTAACCATACAATGCATGAGTTTTTTTATTTGTGTGAAAAAAATATATGTGGTTTTATTTAGGGCTTAGTTAAGAGAAAAAATAATGAAAAAAATATATAAGTAATATTTCAGGAGAAATTAACTTTTTTTAATCCGTTCCATATGTGGTACACCATGCAATTAGGTGTCGGTTACACTGATATTTAATTATGAATTCGATTTTTAATTTAAACTTCTGTAGACTCTTAACTTAGAGAAATAGTATTAGTTTCCATTATTTAAACCTTTTTTATTAGTATTTCTCGCAGGATATGTAAATAAACCGTTTTATGGCACACCATGATATAAGGTTTGGGTTACATTATCGTATTATTATGGAACAATTTCTTAATTTATACTTCATTACACTCTAAACTTTTAGAAATAATTGTTGTATTTGTATGAACAAATTTCTCTTAGTATTTTCACATTTTTCACATTATGTGACAGTAAAATATTTCATGTACTATGAAAAATCCATAAAATTACTGCATGCAGTGACATATATGGAACGTTTGGACACGCCGTCGATGCATGGTGTGACAGATCTGGAACGTTTGGAAAAAACTGTGTATAGGCGTATAGATTATCATTGACAGTATATAATATTTACAGCATACTTACGCAAAGATTTTCACACATAAAAATATTTTTTTCTTCGATTTTTGTTTATATTTTTTTTTTTTATTGCAATATGTAAATGAAATAAATCCATTGTTCACGGAGAACAGCAACATTTGTATAAATCCCTTGGTAATTTCAAGTACAATGCCATCTAGTGGATTGTTACTGTGTTACACTTATATAGTGCCCTCTAGGTTTGCTTTTATACAAAAAAGATGTCGCTGCCTTTACATTATTTTTAACTACTAACGATTAAACTGGTTGTGACATATCTGTCACTGTATGCATTGTAGGGTTAAACGCGAACCATCTGACGAAATGTTTAGGCGCCGGCTTAAAAATCTTTTGTTGGATAACCCATTCTACTCGTATTCGGTAAATGAGTATATGGAACTTGACTTGTAAATTAGTTTGACTTTTAATTATTATTATTTTATTTTATTCTATTTTATTCTATTTTGTAATGTACTTTGTTTTTGTGTTGACTTTTACTATTTTTACTATTATAATTTAATTATATTTCTGACGATCTCAATGCAACTGCATATAATTTGACATGTAATGTAATTTATACTGTGTTATATTGAGTAATAAAATCAGAATCTGAATCTGAATCCACGTTTGACACGCGATATAGACGCAGCCATACTAGGCCCGTAGGGGTGTTATTCTCTCAAAAACGAAATTGCAGCGGCGAGTTTAAGTAGTCCCGTCAGAGCAAACAAAACACATTTTAGCGCGTGCATTCACAATTAGACAGCCTTATACGTTCGATCTTATCGTCAGAAGCCATGCTGCCAAATTGAAAATTCACGCCCTAAAATGTGTTTTGTTCGCTCTGACGGGACTAAATAAACTCGCCACTGCGATTTCGCTCGTTCGTCCGACCGTCCGTTGTTTTTGAGGGAATAAAACCCCAGGTGTAAAAGCAACCGTCTGCCGATCGCTCTTAACGCATTTAGCGTCAACGACCCGACATCGGGTCCACTGTTCGTAGCAGATTTTCGCTACATAGTGGATAAATACTGCTACAGGCTACAGCGTAACAGTTGTAACATTGGCTGACGGTGTATGTGTTAAAGATATGTGGACCTAGACAAGATGCGTAGCAAGATTGTTACCGTTATCGAAAATGGAGAGGGTTATGTAAGCTGCCAGATGGTCGTGTCAAGCGCTTATGTCAATTTCATACACTTTGAGAGCTTTCGAATATCGTTTTCGATAGCGTTAAGCATATTCTCTAGGGCCTCTGGTATAAAATAATATTTAACATACATACATACATAAACTCACGCCTTCGTAGCCACATTTTGTATGACTAGGCTAAGACGTTTATAGGCGTATTAGTGACAGGTTGGAAGTCCATCGCCTAAAAGGACTAAAAGCCTTTATTCCCTTAGTCGCCTCATACGACATTCACGGGAAGACATGGAGTCGCATTACTATAACCCGGCAACCACACGGGCATAATTATAACAAATGTAACAATACACTCACGATAATTTAACTATATCGCATACATTCGAATGAATCGTTTCCTAACGATAGATCCAAACGTTCGTTATATAAAAAATTAAAGACGATTAATTCAAAACCGATTTAGCTCTAAATCCAACAACATTACTTCAACTAAATTACAGGGATTAGAACTAAGAAGCGTGTTAGTTTTACATCAACAAAACCCTTGCAACACAAACATGAAAAATATTCGTGTATCAAGCAACAACAGGCCTTGTGGGGTCCTTATAAGGTCCTGCAGTCTGTCGGCTGTGGTTCTGGTGTGCCTCAAACCTATTCAAGAGTAAACGGAGCCCGAGTTTGCCCCGCGTGTTATGAGGGCAAATAATTCTCTGAATATAGCCAAATATTCGCAGTCGTGTGTGTGCATAACTTTACCTGGCTTTTGTTGGCGTTTTTTTGTGTCACGTTGACAACGGTTCGGATAGGTGAATTATAAAAGTTATTCGGTATAGGCTCAATGAAAACTGAAATTTCTTATGCGTGCTTTTTGTACATGAAAAAACTTTGGCTACTTTTTTTTTAGTTTTTAGGGTTCCATACCCAAAGATTAAAAACGGGACCCTTTTACTAAGACTTCACTGTCTGTCTGTCTGTCTGTCTGTCTGTCTGTGACGAGGCTGTATCTCATGAACCATGATAGCTAGACGGTTGAAATTTTCACAGATTATGTATTTCTGTTGCCGCTATAACAACAAATACTAAAACAGAATAAAGTAAATATTCAAGGGCTTTTGCTAGTTTTGTATGGATAATGGTACGGAACCCTTCGTACGCGAGGCAGACTCGCACTGGGCCGATTTTTTAATTTTTGTAAAGTTATTTTCTAGGGTTCCGTTAGCGCTCCTTTTTGTGCACTTAATAAACGTAAATATTGGTTTCAGAGTCTTGATTGTTTTCTATGTAGAGAATGTTTTAAGCCGAAGAAAGATATCAGTTTAAAATTAGACGATTTTAAATATTTATTTCTGCGTAAGTACTTGTATATGTAAGTATTTTTATCGTTGTCTAGTATCCAGAGTACAACCCTAGAGTTTAGTTTCTGTTTAAGTTTATTTAACAGAGAGTATTTATTTAATTTACTCTACAAGTAGCATTACGGTAGAGACGGTTTTGTTATCGAACTCGACATTGTGTAAGGTGAGTACTCTACTTTAAGTAAGGTATCGGATGACCATCCACCCTCTAGATAATATATTATTCTTATAAAGCTTTGTTCGTTTAGAGTATTTCTATGTATATCTGTGTATGTAGGTATACCCAATACTGTACAAGAATAAAAAATAAATACACAGAATCTCTAAAAAAAAACACGTATATTTTTGTTATTTAATTTAGTAAGAGTTAAATCATCTACGTATATGCACTGGGTATTCTGTACTAATTCTACTTCTGTTTTAAGGTTTTTGAAAATTATTTATAAGAGCCAAGGAAACTTGTTAAGTTCCTTATTGGCAGTACAGTGTTTCACTCTAACATTTTATTGCAGTGAAGTTTTACCTGCCACTAGTGCAAGTGCCACGAAATGCAGCCATGCGGTGTTGTAGATACAAGCTTAGCAGCGAACTGCAGGCTGAGTTGCGAAAATCTGAGCTCAGGTATCCCAGTTGCTAAAGTACGGTTCAAGTTTGCAATTAATATTATATTAAGGTGGTCGTATTTAAAGTAATACATACATAAACTCACGCCTTTATTCCCAGAGTGGGGTAGGCAGAGCTACAGAATTTCCAACATCTATAAAAACTTTTTGATAATTCTGTAACCACATTTTGCACACTTAGGCGAAGATGTTTAAAGTAAGTAATGGTATTAAATAAATAAAAATAAATCAACACACAATCTCACACTTGGACTAGTCATAAACTAAACTCTAGATAAACATATAGAACGAAATGGTATGCTGACTTTTGACCAAATTATCATTTGACAAACTATATCACTTTACAAACTTTCATTGCGCAAAAACGTGTTTGTGCTTACCATTACATATTTCAAAGTTTACAAGGGCTTATTAAATAAATTAGATTATTTAGGTTACACTTTTGACCACACAAAATTGTAAAATAAAGCGGCGGGAAGTACCTCTTTGCGAAATGAAAGTTTGTAAAAGGATAATATAGTTTGTCAATTGATGATTTGGTAAAACATTAGTGGTTGCCGGGTTAGAATAGTGCCACTCCATATTATCTTCCCGTGGATGTCGTAAGAGACGGCTAAGGGAATAAAGGCTGTGTAGTACTGTTAGGCGATGGGCTTGCAACCTGTCACTAATACACTGGTAAACATCTTAGCCTAAGTATGCATAATGTGCCTACAGAATTATCAACAACTTTTATGGTTGTTGGTAATTCTGTAGCTCTGCCTACCCCACTCTGGGAATAAAGGCGTGAGTTTATGTATGTGTATGTATGTAGTGAACCAAACAAAATACATACTTAACTACATAGAATACATTCAAGATTCAGGAACCAACGCTCCCATAGTTCTTACAACTAAAACCGCTACACGTAAAGAAAAACCTTTAAAAACATTTTAATTGACTAGCACAGAGAGTAAATATTTGTTCAAAGGATTTCCTATGCAGACCTATTTCTGCCGAACCAGAGCAACTTTTGGCAACCTTTTTAAAAAAACCTGCGAATTGTGTAGTTAGCCAGCTACCGTATCCCCCCCCCCACCATTACTCCCCCTCACGGCCTCCGTAAAAATCCGGAATATACATTTACATGAAGGAGTTACGAAGCTCTCTGTATTCCATTTATTAAATTACTTTAGGTACTTGCATGAATGAATAAGCAAGTGTTTTTCGCTTTGACGAAAAGTTTTGTTGTTGTTTTGTATGACTGAAATATTTGCTGGGACTGTTTGAAAAATATTTTAGGGCATTCGTGCTTGCCGGCAACGTTGTGAGCGCGAATTTTGATGGAATTTTTGTTTGGTACAACGTAAGATTAATTTAATCTGCCTTTGGGCTTAACAAACGGTGTGCAAGCCTGTCGGGGTACCTAAAATAGTGGAGGTATTTAATGTGATAATCTTTATTTACACTCCATGCGAAAAGCATTTCATAAAGACGCCTTTATAAATACGAGCATTAATAACGTACCCGTATTGATAACAGAATCAAAATTATGCTTCACTTGAGAATATGAAGGATTTTATTTATCTAATAAAAAAACATGCCTTAGATGTTATAATAAAATGAACATAGACGTAAAGCTCAAACAAGATTGTATCTGTTTAAACTGCGATGTACAGTATTTAAATTTGCATTCAACAAACTGTACATTGTGAAATGGCAAACAGGATATTGCAAACTGTTTGCCTAATGGAGCCCCAGCCTAACACTTTATAGAAATAAACGGTTCTTAAATACAAATACTTAATCCAAGCAAGTATAAAAAGAAAACTCCCTCTAGCAGGTCCGCCTGCGGCATGATCCATATGACACTGTCTGCATTGCCTCTCTGAATAGTTAGACCAATCCTTTGAGAGAGATAAACACCAACTCTAAGATCTCCAGAGGCGTCTTTGAGCCGGGATAATAGGGCTTTAATTTAAAAAAAAAACAGCTGACCGGGGTCCCACAGTCTTAACTGCAAGCGTCACAAATTCGTAATCATTTAATGACCATCATTATTTAAGTTGCTCCATTTTCTTTTTCTTTTTATATCTACATTGAATTTTAGGTGTACTTTTTCGAATCAAATCAGAGATGTACTAGACAAGAATCTCAAGTACCCGAAATTGACGCGCATGCATGACTCGATGTTTGAATGTGGAAGAAGCTAAAGAGATTTAATTAGTCAGGATCGTAGTAGGTAGAAAGAAGTGCTCTGGGAAACAGGCGTGATTTAATGTATGTATGTTTATGTATGAGTGTATGTATGATTATGGATTTTAGTATTAAGTAGTTTCGTTTCTATTATAATAATTATGTAGATCTACATAATTAATTGTTCATTATTTATTTTCCTTATCTTTGTAATTCTAGTTTCCAAACGGCATTACAAAATATACCAATATCAACTTAACAAAGCATGCGTAAGCAGATTTCTAACCAACAAACAGCCGCAACCGCCACAAAATAATAACGCATGCAAAATTCGATAGACATTCGCATCGAAAGGTTTACACCTGACTCATTATCAAACTAGACTCTTCAAACACTAATAAAACTTTAAGGGCCGTCAAAGTGTGACCCTACGCAAGATTGAAAACATGAATCGGCAGATCCCAAACAAACACCAGGGATCGATTACGAGTAATGCGGGTCAAAGTGAGGCAGAGGACAACACACGGTGACAGCGCCCTCTATACTCCACCGTCGACGGGTTGTCACGACTCCACCGAACTAATGATCTGGAAATTTCGGCGCTTAATAGACCTAACTGGCTTGAAGGGGTATTTATGGCAGATAAGAGGCCAAATTAGAATAAATTTATAGAGCTAGTAAAAACAGGGTTGAATCGATTTTACTCGGATGACGCTGGATTACGTAAGTTTGGTCGCGATAAATTAGGGGTTGGGATAGGTTTTGTTGGCTGTTTCTTGTTGGGGTTAAGATACAAGGCTTGGTGAGGTCTGTTGGGTGAAGTTCATCGAAAACAAAGATTTTATGGACAAGAAAGAGGTAACAGCCCAGTAAGAAGAACAATTTAGGGACACATTTGAAATTTACTGGCCGAACTTATAAAACTGGAATTTTATGCACTTCAATAAGATTTTATGTAAATTGAAATGGAAATATTTAATTGGTATAAAGAGTTTCGATAAATTACTAAATAATACTTAGGTACTAATAGTTAGTTAAGGCAAATTTGAATAATTAATTTAATAAGTTACAATGTCATTCTATTACTACTTACTACTCAGCAATAATAATTGTGTTAATAAAATACATCGCTCATTGAATACAAAACGAAGACATTCCAAAATAATTTGCTCTTCCATTAAAAATCGTATTCCAACCGCTTCTAATTTTAAAATGCAACAGTCACTCATTCAATGAACGACATGTTAATTGTTAATATCACATATTAGTCAACAAGTTATGCTTTCATATACAAGTTATATTGATGATGCATTGTCCTTACTCATTTACTTCAGGGTTAGCTGGAAGAGATCCCATTTAGGGATAAGTTCGCCTTTGTACATTACTTTAATAACAATCTTGTAATATTTATATTTTTGTGCTATAAAGAGTTTACATACATACATACATACAAACATACATGATTATGATGAAAAAAATGTCGAAAAGGATAATTAAATGTGTTAAGAAAGTTCTTACCACAGACAATGTTCCTGTTATAATTCAAAACTATTTGCCACTAGACTTACGTTGAACAAACCTCTGAGCAATATTTAAAGTTTGTTATTTTTTATTTGTACAATCCGATAGCAAATATCATTAACCTTACGACTTGTACGCGTTTGTCTCTTTGCATTATCTTTAATAAACTTCCATTGTCAAGACTGTTAAAAAATCCACTTTATCAAACAAAATGTTCTTATCCTTCTCGCTCCACAGATGTGACCAAACGACTGAAAGAGAAAGATATTTGAAATACGACCAGGTTCCAAGCTATATCGAAAAATGCAAAACATCTGCTGTTTATTCATAAAGTTACGTGGCTGGAACAGACTACCAATGTTGTAACTTGATGTTGCTAGAACTGTTCTGTATAAATTGGGCGAGAACTTTTTTATTATCGAAGAGATAGCGTCTATTTGGGAATATTGAAAAGGCAAGGAGTATTTCTGATGTATTACGCCTTTATTGAAGATACTTCTGTATTAAAAAAAAATGTTTTTTTTAGAAGACTTTAGTATGCTAGATCACTATGTGCCAGTAACTGAGATTTTAGAGGCCAATAATTACTTATTGGATAAAAGCTGCCAACACATTAGCGAATCCTCAGGTACCGCGCTGCGGGTGGTTAGTTTATTATCAACTGGATAATAAATTTATCATAACTAGGTACTAATTAATATTGCCACTGCTTTTTAACGGCCATTTACAAATACAACGATTTTGGATAACAACGAGACAAGTTTTGGTAAAATCATAATTTGGAGTCTGGAAATCCACATATTTGAAAAAAATCCACAGATTTGCAAAAAAGAGAATGGTTTTTCAAAATATCATATCGATAACATTAAAATATTATTGTATCGATCCGTAAGGAAATATTATTGTATCCGAACCTGTTATGTAAGAATATAGTAGTTTATGCAATAGTTGTATAAGAGAGGTCAAAATATATGAGTGGCGTGAGTTACGATGTGAGCCGAAGGCGAACATCGTAAAGGAAAGCGCCACGAGTGTTTTTTGACTTAGTTATACACCGTTGCATACAATACTTTTTCTACGACTAGGTTTCAAATGAAATGCAAAATTAAGCGAAAAAACTTACAAACGAACGAACGAAGTAAAGAACAAAAAACGAGCGGGAAACAAGAAAATGACAAAATATGTGTCTATGGTTTACTTTGTTTTTAAATTGATGGAATGGAAAAAAGAATTATTTACAATTCCAAAACATTTTAATTTGACCAATCAGAATACTTCACTAAATTAAATCCACCAATCACAATACACATCGACTGTCAAACGGAACGATAGGTTCTTTTAGGTACGTGTTTCTCTTTAACTAATTTAAATCTTTTAAAAAAACTTTGTAATTCGTATCAACCAATCAGAATACAGCTATTTTAAAATCGACCAATCAGATAACTGAAATCATTTCTCAAAACATTAGGTGTTTTATAGTCCCTATTTCACAATCGTTAAAATATGATTAACAGGCTACACTTAGTAATCTGTGGCGTATCGTTAGGGCGACTTTAGGACACCGAGAGCTGTTATGGGGAATAGAGTTATAGACTTTTCTGAAGTCATATTATCTATGTTCTTATAATAGTGTTCGTGACTATGTAAAAGACTAATAAAAGTACAGGAGTAGAAAAATATATGAATAGCACTGCAGTTGATTGTACAATTAGAAATTTTAGTCATACGCAGTAAAATTAATTTTGCAATTTTTGCTGTAACTAAAATAAATAAATAGTGTCAGAATTATAAATATTTTATTTCTCATACACATCTACAATGTTAAAGAGTTGGAAAATATGGTTATAGATCTTATTTTAAAATGTCCAGTTATATTTTCCATAAACTAAGTTAAGCTTAGCTGGAAGAGATTCCCTTAAAGGGATATCTTCGCCTTTATACATTTCTAATTAGTAAAATTATTGTATTTGATTTTCTGTATTTTGTCTAAACAACATACTTATCTTTATGATCAAAAGCCCGGTCGAATATGTTACAGAAACCCGGGTAAAAGGGCAATTTGTCCAATGTCAAGTTCACTCGGAAGCTGTGGAGGGAAAGATTAGTTCGGACCCTCTGATACCTCTGATATCCATCGCCGTTCAACCGTAGATCTTAAACTATAATCTAACCCACCCGTTCATACGCACCGAGGAACGTTGGGATGGGGGTCCACTTTTATTTAACTGTTCGGAAAAAAACAAGGAACTTTCTCACTTATAAACAGTAACAGTACTATTAAACTGCAATTAAATCACTAATTAAATAATCGCACTTAAACAAGTACACTATTGTTTTATGTTCTCGTTATGTTTTTTTTATAAAATGTGCTTTTTTCTAGTTAAAGTCGACTTAACGATTTAAAAATAATGAAACCTTTAAATAAAACTAGTGTTTTACCATTTTAAAACAGGACTTGAAGTATAACTAGCACAAGGATCTAGTCTTGTCTATGACACATTCTGCGAGTGTCATATCACGTAATGGGTTTTTCGTATCCTAGGGTCTCAGAAAATATAATATATACATACACATACATACCACCACGCCTTCATCCCAGAGTGGGGAAGGCAGAGCTACAGAATTACTTATCAACAACTCTGACAACAAGTTTTGAATTCTACAACCACATTTTGCACAAACAGGCTATGATAATAACCATGTGTATATTAGTGACAGGTTGCAAGCCCATAAAATATAATAAATCATAAATATCCAAGTTAAAAAGACAGCAAAACACTTAAGAGTGGTTCAGTTTTTGAATCTAACCACAAAACTCTAGCGCGACATAGCTCTAAAGGGCACCAAAAAGCAAATCAGACGGCAAGGGTCCGAATCATCAGCTTTGATCTCGCCGGGTCCCTGAGGACCTCCGGTGATTTCCTCGCAAACCCCTTTGTTGCGCTCAATAGCATGGGAAGAGGTCTCGGTCTGCGTTTAAAGGAGCTTTTGTTTTTGATTGCGGTTGTGGTGTGTGGTGCCGGGCACGTTTAGGTTTCAAGGTCGCTATAGAAACCTGTCGGAGATGATATCTAGTGGAAATTATTGAATTTTACAGTCATTTTCAACTTTACATATATATATCTCAGTGAAATAGTGTTATTTGTTATGCAGGTAGGCGGTCGAGTAATATTACATGTTGGAGTCTAAGCGCTTTCGATTGGAGAAGAGGAATTAGACATTAGAGTTAAAAAAAATAACTTATTTAAATGATTCTGTCTATCTTAACATAGTGTTAAATGAAGCAGTGACTGCAAAATGGTCTGAAATTTAAAACGATCAAGCTCAAGATAATTATGTTAAAGCCATTAGCGGACTTAAAAAGTCTGGTTTCTTTTACAGTTAGCATTTTTTTATTAATTTACTACATTAAGTCACACAGTCTCATTAAAAACTAACAAAACATTCAAATACTCAAAGAACCATCTCTTGTTAACAACTTATTTGCGTTTAAAAACCCCGTTATTCGGACTACGTTTTTATTTTACATAAAACCAGGAACATTGTATCGTCTTCCGACGGCTCATCCTTTCACGCCCTACCAAAACCCTTTTTATTGATCCTTTTGCATTTTCCGCGAAGGGATTTCTAGTTCTGCTGACGCCATGTTGCTCGGCAGATAATTTTCTGAGCAGAAACGGCTAATCTCAAATCGGTTTTCTGACCTTTTTGTTCAAAAGGTCCGAATGATGTGCGGTTTCCAGCAATGTTAAATGGCCATCCTTGGTTTGTTTTGCTTCCAGAACATTTGAATAACTTACTTGCTATGAATATTTGTATGTCCTTCGGAATCCCTAACAACGTTTGTCCGAACACATTGTTTGTCGGAATTTTACTTTGGTCTTAACTGGTTTTCAGATGAGTCAGGGAACTTTTTAAGATTTCCAATTATGTCTGCGGTTCGGTTAGGTTAGCGTTGCATTACAAAAACACTAAAAAGTTTTAAAATTTTAGCTTTAGGATAAACGAAAATTCGGACAAACAATGCATTAGGACAAATGACGATTAGGAATTTCATACCAACCGAATATTTATATTTAATTCCTGTTAATGTAACCAAAAAAATTTAAGATTAAGATTTAAATTTAAAATATTACTTACTCAATGTATAATCACGAAGGTAATGAAATTGTAAAGAATCTAAATTACTTTACGTTGGCCTTGTTGGTAGTGACCCTGCCTACGAAACTAGCTGTCCTGGGCTCAAATCCCGGTAAGGGCAAACATTTGTGTGATGAGCGCGAATGTTTGTTTCTGTGTCATGGATGTTTTCAATTATTTAAGTATATATTTCTATTATATAACTTTTTAACATCGTTGTCTAGTATATTATAAGCCTTGAGCTTAGTATTGGGACTAAGTCAATTGGTATCACATTATCACGTAAAAAAAAAACTTAACCCCAAAAACTATACTGCGAAAGTGTCACGTGGTAATTAACCATCATTACTTGAAAGCTTTCTATAAATGATGACTTACTACTTAAACTTTATACTTAAAAAATAAGATCAAAAGACTGTGACAAAATCTGTAAAACCATTTACGAATCCACTTTCAAATCAAAAATCCATCACCAATAGCGTTCACTGAATCGGTAATCTGAAAACACCCCCTAGTAAAATCATTCGCCGATTTTTTATCCGATTCCTTCCAGTCGGTTGGGTGAAGCCGAATGGGGTGTGAGCTGAGGCGTCCAGGAACACGCACTCCCGATTGATTCGTGATTGATATTGCGGTCCTGCATGCTCCTCCCCGCGAGAAACGTCGCGGGGTAAGTGCTAGGGCTCGACGAATAATTTTCAATTTGAACGGACGCATTATTAACGGAATGTTGGAGTTCAATTTGTAAACATAAATGCTCGAACACACTTGAGGTTGGAAGTGCCGTTGATATATTTGTAACAGTCGAAAAGGATCTAGTGCCTTATATAGTGTCCCACTGCTGGGAAAAGGCCCCCCTTGATTTCCACACCTTTCTCTCTTTGTAGCAATCTTCCACGACAACACCCATCATACATCCATCCATCCATCCATCTCCACTTACTATTCCTAAACTAAAAATACTATAGTTATTATTTTCTTCTTTGGCTACGTAATTATAAAAATAGTAGACAAAAGTGTTAATCCAGAAATTTACTTTAACGTTAACGATATCAACGCTAGTCACATTTTTCAATAAAATAGTTTTAAAAGATATTTGAGCTTAAGAATAAAGTTCGTTGATTAAAAAGAGTCATCCACAAGTTGACGCAGTGCTGTAACAATTAAAAAGGATATTCGAATCCTAAGATACGAGTTTTACGCAAAAAGAAGTATTTTTTTCTTAATTTATTTCGTTGGTAGATTATGTTACTTGCAAAACTTACTTATATCACAATAGTTATGTTTATTGCCGACTATAACGTCTACTACATTTTTATACTAACGTTAACCACAATTCTTCCATCATGTGGTTTCAAGCAATATATCCATTTCAAAAACCGGATTCGAAGAAGAAGGTAATGAATTTATATCAAAGAATGAGAAAGCCAATGATAGTCTGTAATATGTACTCGAGCTCAAATACCGTAAGTTGCATAAAGCTCATATTTCTCGAATTCCTTGTCAACATTGGTTACTCGAAAGTGCTTCGACAGGCTCCTTATCTCAAATACGTTTGGAATGAAATGTGAAATTTGTTTTCCATTTCGTTCCGAAAACGACGGCAGAATAATTCCATTCTTTTTGTTTCATTTGAGTCGAGATATGGCATTGCTGGGGCCTTTGGCATGTTCGCGAAGTATTTCTGTGATGTCGAGTGTTTGATTTGAATTTACTTACATGTTGAATTGGAAGATAATTTTGTTTACGTCTTTTGAAGATAGAAATAGACGTCATTATACGTGTTATTTTCCAATCCTTTGTTAAATCTTCACACAATTTTCTGAACAGGATTTTTCTTAGAAAATTACGTGCTTTATCGTATAGATAAAGCACACACCAAATACCCTTATTTTTTTATTTATTACTATAACTTGAAATGGTGCTTGACATCAAAGAATTATGTCTTCCTTTCAGTTTCTAGGATTACGTTTTCCCAAAGAGTTATTTTTCCCTAGATAAAGCTAAAAGAAAACCAACTTTGTAACTTACGCGTAAGTCTCAAAATGTAAAACTTACCTCCACTGGATATAGAAGCCGTGGTAGCTACGCAGAAGCAGTGTAGTAGTAGTGACAGCAGCATCTTGCTTGAAGCCACGGAGGACGTACGCATGTTTACTCTTTCATCTTACACTGTTTCCAATTGGCTAGAGCAAGAGGTCGCATCTTCCACGTGATACTGGCCGCTTACATTTTCGATAGTACCTGAAAAAGTAAAGAAAAAAATCAATTGATAATTAAAACATTGAGAACTTGTATTAATCCTAGATTTTATACAGCGTCATATTCATTTATTAAGGGTAAGGGCAGATATTTGTGTGATGAGCGCGAATATTTATTCCTTAGTCATGGATGTTTTCTATGTATTTACGTATATATTTCTCTATATAAGTATTTATATCGTTGTCTAGTACCCATAGTACAAGCCTAGAGCTTAGTTTGGAACTAGGTCAATTGGTGTGAGATTGTCCCCTTATATTTATTTATTTATTTATTTTATTTATTTTAATAGGCTGTCCTAAAAAAAACTAATTAGTCCGTCATTTACATTATCAAAACATACCTATTGAACACAAATATATATTTTTTTTGTCAATTAAACAAAAAATGACGAAGATAAAGTGAAGAAGTTTGAAGTTTCGCGTGTCGTCACGCCGTGGCACACTTGATACCACGTTTTGACGTCACGAGCCCCCACTTCCAAACTTTGATGCGCGTTATATTTTTCAAAATTGATTGAATTGATGAAGCAATAAACACGTGGTCAATATTTTTTGATAATCTTACTGACAGACTAATTAGTATTTTTTTTACCCAAAACACACCCACATTCGAAAGAATTAAGCAAAATTAAGTCTATATACACATTCAGATGTCGGTGGCCCTTGGTTTGGTTTTAGCAGCAGAAAAACACAAATTATTTCGATATGTGTCAATAATTCCTTATGTGTTCGAACAAAGGCAACGCTAGTATAATTTCCCGGTTGAACAGCGATCCTAAGCAGATGTCGTCAAGGGTACTCGCCGGCTTACCGACGGAGATGCTGACTTAGTTACACAGACTAATGGTTATAATCGCAACCCTCATTCCGCTGAATAGGAGCTGGGCAAAGTTGCAAACACACGAACAGACCGAAACTCAAAGGAATCCCAGCAAAATCGTAGGAAGGCTTAGGCTTTATCTGGTCAGTCAGATCTCAATGAAAAATGATGTAAAATTTGTTTGCAAGATGCAATTTTTAAAGCTTTTAAGTTTTTTATGAGATTAATATCCGGTTTCACAATCGATAAGTAAATTTTTCTGGTATTTAAAGTTGCCTCTCTCCTTGTTTATTTTCAAGTGTAAGAAAAAGAAAGAGTTAAATTTATCTGTAAAAAATGCTTTATTTGTCGATTGTGAAACAAGCCCTTAAGATAAAGATATAGGGTAAAGTCACCAGAGAAAAGTAGTCGACCGCATATGAGTGCGAAGAGTGGAAAATATACCTTTTGTACACTTCCCAATCATACAAAGTATAGACAAAGGCCCACTACAGGTCTCTGACAGACCACTGATGACTTTACCCTAGATGGATACCTTAACGAAGGGTTAGAAACAATCATAACAACTTATAATAAGTAGGCTAATTCTACCATCAGTACATCAGTACAGTGCATCATTCCCATCCATCTCGCAGCAACTGTACTGGTGTTGCTAACTATCATCGTCGCAGACCTCCTCACGGAAACAATGGCAAAGCCTGAGTGGTGGGTAATCCGATAAGGTGCATAGATCTAATTGATATCAAGTTGCCGACATGTCAGCATCTGTTTTGAGCGATAATACAAACATAAGTAAACACAATGAGGCCTTCGCCTCGCTTCAACTGAGATCTAATCCCGCAAATCTCAGTAGTGCTCTTGCATAGGACAAATACGTGCTAAGAGATTAAATCAGGCAGGTATGACGATTTGGTTTCCCAACGACCCAATCCTTAATGCATATAATATAATAATAACGTTTTAAGACAACGAGTCAATAAATTAGTTCAAAAATGAGATTAGATTTTTGTTCTGGATATTTTCTTGGTAGATGTTGGTTCATCATTGCAAAAGCAACATTTACCTAAATAAATAAAGTTATCAAGCACGTTTCAAAGAATATTAAATACCTAATTCATTCCTCACCAACTAATCCTTACAAAGGGTATAACCGTGTTTGTATGGGGGATCGGCCCCAGACGCCAAATTGATTATCGTTTTGCTGATTTATTTCCCCAAGCATAAGATGCTATTCCACCAAATATTGATCCTAAAATGTCACAGGTTTTGGAGAAAATAAAAAAAAATGAAAATTGCTTTTTATTTATTTTTGTCTAAACTACTGAACCGATTTTTTTGTAACTTAAGTACCTATCTTATGCTTGTAATTTAGATGTATTATTAGAAAAAAAATGAAGTTCCAAATGCATTTGTAGATAGTAAAATTTTTACTTTTAGTTTTTTTTAATTTATTTTTTTATTGTTCCGAGATAGGGACACCCACCAATTTTGGATATTTTATGTAAAACCTAATATTCTATAACATATATTTTTTTCAAAACCATTCACTTGGCTCAACAGGGTAAGAATACCATGTGCATGTAAATTGATACGACAACCGAGAATTCCATATCGACCGCCGCTGTGTAGGTAAGTACGAATTTGAATTTAGAACGTGACCAATTGTTAAAGAGGATGGATTACGTTATTATTGGCTGTATAAGCTGTATGCAGCTTGGTTGTAGAGTACTTACCACGAAATTAAAAAAAAAGGCGGGAACCATTATTTTTCAATATGAGTTATAGATAGTGATGAAGATTGGTATCTATTTACATTTCAATATTAAATGTATGGCACATCATAATGTTTGTTTTATTTTCGCTATGTTGATCCAAGTGAATGTTTTTGAAAAAAACAAACGATACAGAACTAATATTTCTTATCATATTTTTTTTTCAAAAACATACAGCTTATACAGCCAATAATAACGTAATCCATCCTCTTTAACAATTGGTCACGTTCTAAATTCAAATTCGTAAAGACTTACCTACACAGCGGCGGTCGATATGGAATTCTCGGTTGTCGTATCAATTTACATGCACATCTTACCCTGTTGAGCCAAGTGAATGGTTTTGAAAAAAATATATGTTATAGAATATTAGTTTTTACATAAAATATCCAAAATTGGTGGGTGTCCCTATCTCGGAACAATAAAAAAATAAATTAAAAAAAACTAAAAGTAAAAAAATTACTATTTACAAATGCATTTGGAGCTTCATTTTTTTTTTAATAATACATCTAAATTACAAGCATAAGATACTTAAGTTACAAAAAAATCGGTTCAGTAGTTTAGACAAAAATAAATAAAAACATATTTTCATTTTTTTTTATTTTCTCCAAAACCTGTGACATTTTAGGATCAATATTTGGTGGAATAGCATCTTATGCTTGGGGAAATAAATCAGCAAAACGATAATCAATTTGGCGTCTGGGGCCGATCCCTCATACAAACACGGTTATACCCTTTGCGTTTTTCCGAAAGCTAAGCTAAAATGTATAATATAAATATTTAAAACAGGTTAGGTTAAGTTTGATTTATAAGTGATATCAAAAAATAGTATCATTCGGACATGTACTCTTCGGAATTAGGTACCCTTACTAATATACTATAATCACAATACGAAAGATAATTAACTCAAATGACGTCCATCTTGCGGTAGCTGTACTGGCTGAAGCTAACTCACGTCATTACCGTCCTCCTCACGGCAATACTGACGGGGCCTATGGAGGGTAATCCGATGAGGTGCATAGATGGGGTCTAATTGATATCAAGTTGCCGACATGTGAGCGGTCAGCTGCGAGTGGTATGTAATTGAGTGGCAGTTGTGTTGCTCTCGGAAAGATTACATGTAAAGTGTTGTAAATTAAATAACATTATTTTAATGAAATCACAGCGAAGCAAACGTTGGATATAATAATGAACTGTAAGCTCAAAAGACATCGTAATTATTTTTTTATAAAGAACGGTTACCAATTCCTCTAAAGTTATTAAACTAAAATAAATGTATCTCTTTCTGTGTACATATAGTACAGAGTTATAGTCCAAACTTAACAACTCTATCAATGACTGTAACGTGCTTTGTGAGCCTTAAAAGAATTAATAAAAGTAAAATAACTTATGTAGGGTAATACTCTTAACTGTTTCTCGTGGGTTCGTCCAATCTTAATAGGTACAATTCCTCCGTTTACATACTATAAACTATTTCTATATCTTTCACAACAATTAGTTAAGGCCTTGAAATTTTCACTAATACTATGCACGTAAAATTGTGTTGTGTGAGCTTGTGTGTTGTTGTTGTGTGTGTAAAATTGTGTCCTTTTTTCTTTAAAAATAAACACTTGGCAAGAAATGCATAATTAATAATTACAAAATACAACACTCAATGTGAATATGGTCGATTATCCAATCAACAATTGAATTTCCAAGATCTACATTTATAATAATCTTATTACACGCACTAATATTATATTAAATTTAAATATAGTATCAAGTGCGATAAAAAACTTTGAACTTTAATTTTTTCTCATAATAATAGAACGCGGGACATGAAACCGCAGCACCTCAGAATTAGGTTAAACTACCGATGACGATGAATTTCACAGTCACTAAAGACATTAGCTACGTGCCACATTTGCATTTAGAATGCACTATACACGTGCTCTGTTTCGTAATACTCCAGGACAATTTATAACTCTGCAAATCGCCTGCACGCCATTAAATAACAAGTACGAGACTTAATTATTCTTTGAGTGCAACATGCATTAGTGTTGATGTATGCATAAAGTTTTCTAAATTCAGTAAGGAATCGTTGAAGCTCGCTAACAAACAGTTGCGAGTTCAGGACCAATTATATTCTACTAAATCCTCGGCAAGTAATGTTCTCTTAAATTTTAGTAGTATTTACTTTCGGGCCAGTAAAAGTCTCTTCGCGGTTCATTTAAGCAGTAACCTCGGCCCCATTACGAGCCAGTAAACTTAACTCACTCAACAAGGAGTCGTAAAGCAATGAACCAACGATTTGTACATTCGAAACAGAACATTACCTGCCCATAACATTATCGGCGCCATAAAGATCGTCGTTGCTTCGGATCCGTGTAGCAAATGCTCGCCATTTACTTTATTACAGGCGACGTATCACCACCACTGCAGACAGACCCCTCATTGATACACTCACAACCCTTTTCTGAACGGTTGCGCAGCGGCGGGGCGGGACGGGGCGTCTCAACGTGAATTGGTCTCCGGTATAGGTTTCGTGGTAGATCGTGAGTTTCGTTCTGCGACAATTTTTTTCAAGCCAAATTCGCTGCGCGAGACCTCTATTTGTCAAACATGCCCCCCGGGGCCGTCGAGGCTTACAGGGTGTCGCCATTGTGTCAGATGGAGATGAGAGTGCTATGGGATGCCGTGATGTTGCCATGAATTTGGGAGATATTTTTGTCATGACATCAATTTAATTCAGGGGATTACAGCGTAATTTGCGTGTATACCGTCACGGCTAGTGAATCCGGAACGCGCCGACGCTACCCAAGACAATTTGTTTCAGTTAGTCCGCGTTCGACTTTTTATTGCTCAGTTAACTTCTTTTCCACTAATTAGTGGATGTCTATCCGAACGGTTCCTTTGTTGTCTCTAAACAAAATCCACCGGAACGCTGATTTAATCAGACATAAATTTCGGCATTTAAACTTGGATCCGGAACCGGCAATTATTTACTTTCCATGTGGACGGGCGCTGCCGTAATGAATCAACTTCGTGCTAACTTGAAGCCTTTTGACCGAGGATAACACTCAATTACGCAAATGCCTCGTGCAAATGTTTCTAGAATTATGACATGCAGCTGCGATGGTTGGGATAACTTTCCCGTTTGAAAAGGAAGACAAACGGAACTATACTCGCGTTATGAATTTAACATGAGATGAGAGCTTTGCCCTTCTAAATGAGAAAACATATTAACGGCAGCTTGGGGACCAGTTTTACTGCAGTTTCATTCTAGTGATGGTAACTCGAGTGAGTTAAAATGCGTAATGTATACTGAAGTCCCTGTTGTTTAACTGAGTACAACAAGACAGAGAACGTGAGCATAGGTTAAATTAAGTTAGTTAGTTAGGTCTTTGTGAGTACGCCAACCAATTTTGATTCAAAACTTGATGGTGCTTAAGTACAATTATACACAGTGACTTTTGCAGCGATGCAAACACTCGTTTCTAGAACTCTATCGCGTGACTAGAAAAAAATAACATTGAGTATATAAATTAAATACCAGTAGCAATTGCCATTTATTGATATATATTTTATATTCAGTAAGACTAAAGTTACTGAGAACCAACTGTGGCCTGCGACTCCGTCTGCGTCAAAGTCGTTCATCGCGTATCCTCGGGAAATGTTTAATATTTTTGGAGTAAATTTACTTGAGTATGAAAGCGTAATAAGCAAATAGAGTTACTTCAGAATCACAATTAATAATGAATTTGGCGTTCATAACACAGTAGTTTCGCATTAAGGGTGTAGGTACATAAGTATAAATGAGCAGTGCTGAGTTTATAACTGAGTAATAAATTTTATTCTAGAAAATCTCATATCAACCGAAAGACGTTAACTGCGGGACATAGGCTTAATATTATAAGTTCAATATTTTGATCGTAACCCTGTCTTCACTTGCGTAATGTAAGCTTTATGTTACAGTATACGTTTAGAAATTCGAATTATCCAAGAACTTGCACAGTACAATTCGTATTACTATGAATCCTCTGTTTGGGTTATAAATAAATTTAGAAATACAAAAGTATTTCGAAGATCCTTGGTATTTGCGGGCAGTTTATTAAGTATTTTGCTATCGCTTTTAATTACATTTGTAGACAAAACAGTAATTTAGTTATAACTAAATAAATTTAGTATTTTTCTAAATTAGTTTAGCGGTATTTTGTTAGATATTTTTACGTAATCAAAGTATAAAATAAGTTTATCCTTATACTGAGTCAGTACCTACTTAAAGATGAGTGGAACATTTTAAAATAAATATGGATGTGTATGTGACTCTTATATTATTACTAGCAACCCGCTCTCGCTTCGCTTCGGTTTATATGAGTTTTCTGTAACACCCGTACATAAAACAAAATTGATATACATCAAATCCTCCCCCTTGAGTTACTCTATCTATTAAAAAAAAGTATGTAAATCCGTTGCATAGTTTTAAAGATCTAAACAAGGAAAGCTACTTTGTTTTATACTATGTAGACAGTGTTAACAGGTATGAGACCATTGAATAATTTTGCTTTGCACTTTCTGCGAGCATCACATTAACCCCTTCACGCTCCAATGAAGTCAAGATTTGTATCCTCTATTATCCGTCTATATAGAATCTATTCAATAGCGAGCATTAGTCCATGTGACCTCATTTAGCTCAAATCGGCTCAGAGCTGACTAAATTTGACGCCTCGGTTACCATACATACTAGTAATGCTCCTATTCACAGCCTAGCACAATTGACAGGAAAGACAACGGTAGCTAGAAGTGATTATAATAAGCGAGCAAAATTAGGAAAGTATTGTTTTCTAGACTGCGGGATCTTTTGGCAAAATGTATGTACACGTTACCAACGGATAGATGAATTCTGTAATAACTGATTAAAAAATTGTGTTGTTTTCAGGTCAAAGATAAAACTTCACGGTAGTATATTTTTGGGTTTACTCTTCAAAAGTCAATTTAATTTGGTATGCATTGTAGATAAAAATATCTAACAAAAAATAGTTAAAGGAAAAGTAATAAATTGGTCAACATTTTCTTTGTTATAAAATAGTTTGAAATTAATGTTTCAGATGCAATCCATTATACTATCAAATGAAAGCCATGTCTTTTGTATTCTAAACTGTTATATTGCCATTAAAAATATAATAAAGACAACACTATTCGAGTTAGTTGAACTTTTTATTGCGCCATAATAGTTTTTATTTCGTCTTATATTAAAAACTATTCGTTTACAACCGAGAGTTATAGCGCAGTTGAAAATTTTAAAACAAAGCTCTGGGCAAAGTGGAGTGTCTCCGAGTAATATTTCGTTCGGAAACGTGCCAAAGCTCGATTATTGTGCGCCACTCGCACCAATCGCTACTTGGCACTAACCCACCATTCTTTTTATTGTCATCTGTCTACAGATCCAGCTCGGACAAACGAAAAAACTTCCTATTACTCTTATAAAAATCTAATCTAATTTTGCGTTTTACAGAATTAACATACCAAAAAAACCTTGAGCTATTTCAATAACTTTGTTAGACGTCGTACTTAAAATTCGTTTTAAAATAAGAACACTTAAATTCACGTTTAAATTCTACACGGCTAAATTTACCGTGTTAAATTTAGAAAGCCAAATTTAAGTTAGTAAAATTTCAGCCTTCAATGTTTGTAAATCTCACTCCAAGTGCCATAAGCCCATTAAAGATGCTCCATTTGTGTAATAATAAGATTATACGTAGCGTAGACGTTACAAGTTAATAACATCGGGAACAGTGCACGTTAGCGTTGTCCTAACGTTCATTAAAGCTTGAAGTGCCTCAAGGCTGCGTAATGGGCCCGCTACTTCTCCTTGTTACGAGTACATCCGACGGAGCCTTTGTTGTGAGTGTGGCGTGTATACACAAGCTACGACGGCCCGCTCCCAGACCCACCTGCAGTGATCGTTAGGACCACACGAATACCGCATTGTTTGTACAATTAGTTCAACTGAACAGTTTTAAGTACAGTTCGAAACTAACTTCTAGTCCACGCAAGTCTACCTGTTTTAGATTTTAAGTAACAATTGTGTTGTTAGTTGGGAAGTTACCTATTTGGTGACTAATTTATATGCAATATTGTACAAAAAAATGTCTCTAAGCCACTTTACTAAAATTATAAATATTAACATATTTTCTTGAGGCTCATTTTATAAACACACGTACTTTTTAACAAGCTATCTTAATAAAGTAGCCTATTAAGTGCTGAAGTCTCGAGAGCCTTTAATATCTTTTACATTATACTCTTAAGATTCTTAACATTATCAGAGAAAGTAGAATATCGCTCGAAAGCATCATAATGTAGGGAGCATTAAAATCTTCAAAGGGTGTCAACCCTTTCAATATTTCGACAACAAGACAATTTGCATTCGAGAGAACAAAATCATATTCGGCGTTTACAGAATAAATAATTCATGCTTAATATCGTTGCAGTGAGATTTCCGAGACGACGAAACTCCAAGCCCGAGATAAAATAAATAATTTTTCAGGCGTGAAGGAAAAGACTGATGTCAATAATTTATTATTTTCGTTTCCTTTTAAAGCGATGCCATTAGCGTGCCGACGAGTGCTTTCGTCTTGGTCTCAAATTCTCCACTTTTGAGAGGGAATTTCCTGAAAAGGTACTAGGATGTCAACGGTACCGCGAAATGTCTACATTTTATCTCACTTCTCGCGTGTGCTTTCGCCATTTTCGCGCGCCTGACGGGAAAATGTGCGAGCATCAAATTTTGGCAATTTTGCTGAGACTGGAAATACAAGTATAATAACATGCTCCTGTTTTGTTTTAATTTATTTGTTATTTATGACTAAATGTTTAATTGCTGATAGAGCATCACGAGTTCACAACGCATGTTCGAATTTAGATGTTCAATTTACAAAGGTTAGATAAGCTAATGAGGCTACAATTTAAGCATGCAAATAACTGTAATCCAATGGTTCTATAATAATCATTATAATCCGCTCAAAGCCAATTAATTCTGTTAAAATGTTACATTACACCGATTTGCATTTAAAACAATATGTCGGGCTCATAAATCCTCATAATGCGGACGTACAATAAATTTTGTGCGTATGCTACAAAATGCGAGATTGGATTTTATCTGAATGGGAGTACCCTAATGAGGGTTGTACAAAAGAGTGGCATCAAAGTTGTTCAGCGAAAGGTCACCAGTGATTCTGGTCCCAGTCCGCAGTGCCTTTAGCGTCGATTACCGTTCGAGCCCCATTGTGCTAACCCTAAATGGCCCGCGACTGTAGGTAGTGCGTGGGACCATTACCGTCAACTCTTTTTGTCGTTCCCTTTTTACCCGCCCATGTAAGACAGATCGCAAATGGGTAATAATTGGAGCTCTAACCTTTTTTTGTGAGGATTTTAATGGTTCAGATCGCAATGGAAGTCAATTTTAATTGCCCTATCAAATTCAGTGGTTTGAAATGTAGCTAGAAGAAACGTTATTTGATTAAGGCCTAATTTGTCAATTAATAGTTTCATTGACTATTTTACATCGTTATTTTTCTTTTAAAATTGTAAGCAGCATTTTTCTTTTCTTTGACTATATTTGATAGTTATATTTATTTCTTGACTTTTTGTATTTTGTTGTATGAAAATATATATTTTATTACTTTTAATTTCATTATTATAATATTATTTCTATAGGTGTTTTGTTTCCACAGATGCTAAAAACAAAAAATGCTGAGAACAATATGTGCAGTTTTCCAAATTAAATTCAAGAACTGTAAGTTTTACGCTTTACAACATAATATGTCAGTTTTAAAAGTATGAGAAGAGAAAACTTGTAAAAAACTCTTACTGTTAATCCATATTCTGAAAAAAAAATAGGATTCCCGCGACGATTTATTTTTCACAAAAGTTCCAAAAACTAGCAACTGAAATACTTTCAAGTACTTACTCTCAAGTAAGAACAAAACGTTAGTTTATTTTTCAAGAAAATCATTCATCTCAAATCAGCGGACGAAGCGCTTTCCAAACAAACAGACCATGACGGACGCCCAAATTGAATTCTAGCGATCAGACTTAAAAAGACGGACATGAACATTCCGGGGAATAGCTTATCTCCCCGTTCGTAAATGAACTACGGCTGTTGTAGAATGTAGAATGGATTAAGGAGATTCGCTTGGATTTTGGGGGTTTGTGAGTTTGGAGATTTTTCTGGAAATATGTGCAAACAGCGCCCTCATTACAGCCCGGCTCGGCCGTCGGATGAACGTGAAATTAATTTACGACTTAATACAATGGTGTTGCTGTAAGTTAAGATTGGGTTAAGTTGTAGGCGGATGATTTTCAATTTAAAAATAAGTTTGATCTAACTTGAGTTTGATAAGTTTTTTTTCCCAACCTTTATTTGTTGGAACTTCCATAAGTTAAAAATGCATTTGCTTCTGTGTCCATAAATTTTTCAAAACTATTTGTGACTTTTAGAACCTGTAGGTTAGGTGAAGTTAGTTTTATAATAATCCTGAAAGTTAACAGTTTCAGAAAAAATGCATTTCTAACAAATACAATGCTTGAAAACAAAAAGATGAACTACTTAAATATGAAGATAACTCTTGAGTTGTGATAATTTATCAGCAGATGGTCGGTATGCAAACTTTGTAATTTTTAAAGGGTATTTGACAGTATACCTACTGTTAAAAGATTAGGTAATATTGATTATATTATTACGTTTTTTAAGGACTCAGAAGAAAATATAGAAATTTTGAAAAGAGAGATTAAAATATTCAGATTTGTTTACTTTAAAAAATGTCGGCAAAATGTTCATACTCGTAAAAAAAGCGTTGAACGTCGCACCAAAACTCTTGTTGACAGTTTCGCGAAAAGAGCAAACACAAAGTCCTAGACTTTTTATTAGAGGACGTTTTGTTCGCTCGTGTCATCCGTTTCAAGGTTGAGTTCAGTCACATACGAAAATTCTTTCAACGGGTTTCTTTGCCTCGAGCTCAAGTTTCTTTCTTATCTCAAGACAAGTAAGCTTACTTTTATTCATTAAGTCTTACACATCCATTTTTTTCCATGCGGCATTTGTTGAAGAATCTCCACAAATATAAAACAGTATCATAGGAAACCATCACTTCTCTTGTCACAATTTTGTTAGCAGTTAAAACAATAACTTATTTCATTGGAGGATCATTGAAGTGAAAAATTACACCTTTTCAGATTATCCTCGTTAGACTGAATTTTATTTTTATATTATTGTATGTCACCGACATCAGTTTGCCTGACCAAGAGTGGCATACAAAAGGAATTATTGTCTCAGCTTCTAGCAAACTTAGAAAATGAAATGAAACGACAATCACGTCTCCCTTATTGCTGATGCGTCTCCATTGTTATAGCCTAACCATTGCTATGAGCCTTACTCGACAAGTATAAAGGTGGTCCTGTGATCTGCGGAGCACGGGAGGGGAACTTCAAATCCATGCCAATTCATCGTCATTGCTCTAGCCCTCTAGCATCTATGGCAATAGCTAACAATACCTGGAAAGAGACCTTGTTTTTAATGCTAAAGGACGCAATCAAGGTAGCGGTTCACCTGATGCACAGTGACCGCTGCCGTCCATGGACCCCTGTAACCCCAGAAAAAGTCGCAATGAGTATGCGCTAGACGATAAATATTCATTCCAGTACATCATGTATTTACTAATAATCCGGGTCCGAGCAATGGCAAGTCTTATCAGAAAGTTCGCCCGCTCTCGCGTAAGCCTTCCGCCCCGTATCTTCTATCTCGGACAAACAAGTCACCGCCTCTCTGAATTCCTTTAAGCTGTTAAATAAAATTTAGTGCCCCTTCCAACGGTTTCAGCTCTCCGTGATTCTGAATTTATTTTTTAGCTTAGGATATGCAAACTGGGATCTTTATCAGTCGTTCATAATTTCGTTTTTTACCGTATAAATGTTGGCGCTGTTTATTTAGGAGAGATGAACGGCCTAGAAAATTGGGTTTTTCTTTAACGGTAGAAAAAATGTTATGAAAAAGTTTTAACAGCTATTAACACCTCTTTTGAGTTACATTTTTCGTAAAAGGGATCTTATTATTTCGTTAAACAGAACTTATAAAATAAACATGTTTATTTTTTGAAATGAAATTCTCTTAGAAGTGCAAAGTTATGTATAAATACCTATTATATATAGGTATACCTACCTACCTACATACAAATTAATTTATAAATTTTATAAATTAGAGTAGAATCATATTTAGAACTCTAACAACTTGTTGCTAATCCTATAACCATATTTTGCACAACAGGCTTACATATTTACCATGTGTATATTAGTGACAGGTTGCAAGCCCATCGTCTAACAATACTACAAGCCTTTAATCCCTTAGTCGTCTCTTACGACTTCCATAGGAAGACATGGAGTGGCACTATTCTAAGCCGGCAACCACGGTAATACCATAACCAACCACCATAATCAACTTATCATAATATCAAATTTAAAAAACAAGCAAATTCTAAATACTGCAGAGGTTACCTACCTTTATTTACTTATAAGACTATCATCATCATATTAATGCATAAAAGAGAATCTCAGTTGCCTGCTAACAATCTTCACTAAATTACTTTAAACCATGTCTCACTTACCTTTGACACACTTTCCATTTAACGAATTGCAACTACCTATAAAGATTTGTCATTGAATTATTTTCTTCATGCTGTTCTTCTTCATTATGTAAAATCTATCAGTTCGTTTCGAATAAGCCCGTAATCCTGCACGCTGCATCAGCAGAGCAAAGAGGCTTTCATGGAGAGGGTTTAGGCGGACAATTTGGTGCAACGCCACTGGCCGTCGATTCAAATGATCGAGAATTTTCCGTTTGAAATTTGATGTTCCATTTCAATTGAGACGTTCTTTTTTTGAATACTCAAGTAAAACTTGCATGTTTTTTGTTTACAACTTGATGATTAAAAGTGATGTTAAAAAGTGATTGATAATGATAAATTTACATAACTTGCAACTTTTACTTGTTAGGAAAATTGTAACATTGTCTAGACTTTGAAGAGTAGGTATTTGGGCTTTTCCTGGGGAAACATATACAACCTTTGGCCTCGTCATCACTTAACGTAAGGTGAGATTGAGGTGAAAGGGAAGCCTTTTTTTTTAAACGAATTCATACTAGTCATTTTTACTTGCTCTGAGATGTGCATATTCAAATATTAATTCGTCTATAAAAAAATATACATGATAAATAGAAGAGGTTCAAATATTTCAAGTTTAGAAAATATTTCATTGAAAAAGGTTCCTAAATAAGAAATATTGCAGTAAATTTTCAATCCGCCTAAAATTTTAGTGTATAAAGTTCAAAACGATCCTGCATATTATGAAAATAAATACGTTCAAAAAAATATCTCAAGACAAATGCACACTGCACAGAATAAAAGCAATGCACTTCTTGTAACGTATGCTGAGACGGACACGCTAGTACGTCTGCAGAGTGGATTGGATTGACGGTAGCCCAATTCGTTTAGTCCAGAAAGGAAAATCGATGAAATGCTTCTATTCTTTTTCCTAATTTGTATTCATCGTTGCATTTCGGAAAAATGTAGAAGTAATTCACCTAGCAAAGGAGTCAAATGGAGTTAATACCAATCCGTTTCAAAAGGAATAAAGCAACGACGAAAAATTGAAGGTGTTTACTATTTTTATGATAAAGGGTTGCAAATGTCAATTCACATTTTGATCGTTTTAAATGAAACAAAAAAGTAAAAATTTGTGATTAATTTGTTGAATATGTTTTCGGATTGGCAATTAATAAAAATAATGGTCTTAATACCACCTAAAACCATACAATACAAGTTAAATCCCTGGGTCTTTTCATAAATTGTTTTACTTCCAAGTAAAAGCCTCTATCAGGTCTATCTAAAGATAAAGCCAGCCCCACCCACAAGTGATTCCCTAACGTGTTTCTGATAATATCTAATCTACTAGTGGATACTTAAGTGAAAGAGGTTGTACTTGAGCTCCTCTTGAAATACTGAAACAAGAGGTTGACAAAGTCTTTCTTGCCAAATAATTCCTCGCCATGATTCTGAAAACCTGTTCAAATTGTTTTATTGCTTTAGGAAAACAAAACTTTTGCTTTTGTATATTTGTTGAATACCTTTTTTAATATTGTTTGTCTTTTATAACTCTTTTTCAAGAAAAAATAATTACTATTACCAACTTTTACAAACTGAATCATCATGTATTCCAAAGTCCCAATTTACTTGTAACGGGTACGTATCATAATTTATAAAGTTCTAAATACATAATGGGTCATAATAGATAATGGTTATAAAATATAATGGTTTTATTTCTAAAACCGTATTTTTTTCAGGATTGTTATAAAACAAACCTAACCTAACCTAACGAGTTCTACACGATGGCTTTAAAAAAATCCTGGAATATTTACGGATTCAGAAATAAAACCATTATTTATTATAACAATTATCTATTATGACCCATTATGTATTTTGAACTTTATATATTATGATACGTACCCACTTGTAACATGTTTATGCTTTTATTTCTCCATTTATTTTACTCCTACAATCGAAGCCCAAAGTCTACAAAGGTTTTAAGCAAAAGGTACCACCGTGCTATGGGAATGCCTAAATGCAAAGGGCACAAAGCAAGTCGTTGAGACCTTAATGGCTGCACTGGTGTAATGACGAGGGTAAATATGTATGTATATTAAACCGACTTGGCAGGGTTATGCCAGCCTTCCACTGAAAACGGAGCGGGCCCCGTACGGACTTCATTTGGCTTGCAACGGTGACTTCAAGAGGTTTGTTAGCGGTGGAAACACTTGAAGTCACCGTTGTAAATTAATCCAAGTCCACACCGCAGTCCGCTTGCAGTGGAAGGCAGGCAAAGGCACCCAAGACATGTCTTGATTGATGAAAAAACATCAAGATTTTTTTAATAGTATCGATCGTTTTGAGTCTGCACTGCTTTCCGAGCTGGACTAGATCAATTTCATTGAATCTAATATATAAATAAAAATGAATCGCCGAAGTATATGTACGCGCATAACTTTCGAAAGACTGCACCAAATTGAATGAATCCTTTTTGTTGTGTTCGTTATTGTCAGAGCAAGGTTTGCCAGACAAAAAAAATAAAAGTTTAACAGGAATGTCGGTTTTTTTTGCGGGGCCAAAGCCACTGCCTGGGAAAGGTAAAAAATATAATTATTATTTATGAAAACAACTCACGTACACGTACGAGTATCATTCTTTTTCAATAGGTCGGGAGTGTATGTGCGAAGAACAATATCGCAGTAAATAAGTTAGAGCATTCTACGTCACATTAATGTCCTTGTGTCAGAGTTTTACTTGACTGTACGTAAATAAATTACGATCGTGTACGAGCATCAGTTACACGTTCGGTTATTCTTTTACTACCTATATTTCTATTAATGTCATCACATCTTTTGTTTTTGGGTGTTATTAATATAATTTTAATTTTGTTATTGTAATATTTAAATTATACTTAGAGTTTTACTGGCGGTTGCGGCGGTGAATTATCTATGATGATATTTTGTCCCTTTTCGCATTTTTTGCTTGTGACCGTATTGGAGACCAATGGGTCAGGAAAAGCATGACTTAGACAAAACAAAATATAAAAATGATATTTTTAGGAATCGGTCCAACTTTTACTGGTTTAAGTAAAGTTTACATTACATACACACACGTACATAAGCTCACGCCTTTATTCCCAGAGTGGGGTACGCAGAGCTACAGAATTACTAACTACTCTAAAAACTTGTTAATAATTCTGTAACCACATTTTGCCCAATTAGGCTAAGACGGTGTTAAATTACTTTTATACGTACATTTTCATTAAATTTGTTTACCCCTCCTTGAATTTAGTACACATTTAATTAACCGTGTTAGTTTCAAATCCGCAGTTTTGCCGCGTCACGGTTCGAAGTCTGAAGGGTTTTCACCCTCAGTGAACACTGTGAGAGTAAGCATTGAGAATCCTGAGATTGTGTTTAGAGCGACGCGGCGTTTAGTTTCAGCACGAACTAGAACGACGGAGCTTTATCCGGTGACTAATTAATGGTTGTTATGGTTTTGTTATTTGTCTCAATTCAAATATTTATACTGGTTACTGTAAAACGGGGTGAGTAGGGATTGACGGGTGAGTAGAGATACAAGCTAAAATGAAATATAATGTTACTAATTATAAGGCTGAAATTATTTCCAATATAGAAGTCACGTTATTGTCCATTTAATACTTGTTCTTATTTGTAACAAGTTTTAACTTATTTTAGGTTATATCCCTACTCACACCTTGATCCCTATTTATCCCAGTTTACAGTACCTATTATTTTATTAAAACGCCTTTCAACAAATGCATATTTACGCTGAATATTTATTTCAAGAAGTCGTTGCTCGCTGCATGCGTACTTTTTTTTTGGTAGTCAGGTCTCACTTAACCTTACCTACATAAATAATTTGTAAGACCATATAGAAACATCATTTAGCAGAATGCAGTGAAATTCGATAAAATTATAGCTTACCATTTTTATTCTGTGGTTGTGGGTTCTACAAAGGTTTATATTAAAAATATTAACAGTTCTGCTCCTATCTAAGTGTGCAAAATGTGGTTACAGAATTATCAAAAAGTTTTTATAGTTGTTGGAAATTCTGTAGCTCTGCCTACCCCACTCTGGGAATAAAGGCGTGAGTTTATGTATGTATGTATATGCTCCTATCTCAAAAAAAAAACAAATATTAAAGTTAAGTTAAGTAGTTAAGTTTTAAATTAGTTGTGTAATAATCGTGTTATGATTTTTTTACAATAACGCTATAACTACCAGTGAAATAAATAAGAGCCTATACTCCGTTTGTTTAGGTAGGTAGTTAAGACTGCACCGAGCAAACGCCGAGCGTCCAGTGGCGCCCTCATTATTATTGTGGTGTTTTCTAATTAACTAAAGAATTTCCTTTCTATCAGACGAAATGTGTTTGTAGTGCAAGTAAAAACACAATTTATGGGATACGTAAAAAACTTTAATAATAATTACCCTTTGAGTAGTCGGCTTAACGGGAAAAGGTGGCCACTTTTTTCCGTTAAGTTAATAACTCGAAAGTGAATTGTTATTAAACTATATGATATACCCTATAAGTTGTGTTTTCAATTGTAGTACAAATACATTTCGTTCAATTTCAAGAAAATACTTTAGTTTATCAGAAAACACAATAAAAGTAATGAGGGCGCCATTGTACATCCGGCGTACGCTCGGCGCAGTCTTAAAATAATGTTAACAATCTAAACCACGTGTCATAGTTAAGCAGCCAATAAAAAGTGTCTTATCGCACTTTGACGTAACAGTGTTCTGCTTCTATTGGCTGACGAACTATGTCACTTGGTTGTCTTGTTCACATTTTTATAACTACCTAAACAAACGGAGTATAGTAACCTCAAATTGTGTATCACTCCACATGTCAGCTGCAGTTGACTCAACCTAAAATCGGCGGGCAGGTGAAAAACATGAAACTATACAAACTATACTATTTATGTAAATATTTGTATGGAAACTACTTATTTAGTTACCAAAATTGTATGATTTTCTATAACAACAAAGGTACTAAATACGTAATAAGTTTACTGCATTCCATAGTAAAAAATATTATATAAATGTAATTTTTTTCTGTGTAATTATTACAATATTTTTTTTACATTGCGTGTTGCTGCAATTTAACCTTTTTACCTATGCTGACAACAAAATACGATTTAAATTAAACCAGACTTATTGTTAAACGACTTACAATTTTCTTTAAGTTAAAATAACAAATTAAATAAATATTTCATCAAATAAACACAAAAACACGAAACGTTAAAGCGAGAGCATCATTAGTAGTCGGATTCCGAAGCATATTTCAGAATTGGAATTTTAATCATTCACGTGTTAAGAAGAGACGAATGGAAATAAATAGGGATAAATATGAATAAATATAAATAAATAAGGCTTCGTTAAATCGTCACGGTTCGTAATCACAAGATGCGGAACGATTTGAAGCCCAAGAACAAAGTCTTTGTTATAAATACGCAAATTAGAACGGCTTTTTGCGGCGGTAACTGCTTTTCTGAAGAAAAGTGCTTAGTGGTTTTATATAAAAAATGCGGTTATTTAGTGAGTAAAGTTATTAGTAGTAACGTTGAACGTTTACCATTTCATACTAAAATTGTTAATGTATGTATATTGTTAATGTATTCACGAAATAATTCTGCAATGATAACAGATAATTCTACAAATTACGTAATCCACGCTCAACTCTAGGGTTATATTCTGGATACTAGACAGTTTTATGTTTACTTATTTGCAGTTACGTAGACGACGAACACTAAAATACTTTATTAGATTTCTGTGGATCTGCTTATCTCTGTGAAAACGAAGATGAAGATTAAGTATAACAAATTTACTTAAAGACCTAACATTTATCTTTTATCTGTAATGCATTTAAATTGTAATTATATGAACCAAAGAAAACACAGCCACTTAAAATTGACAAATCTTGAAATATTTCTTAGAATCGTACGGAATCACCGAGAACTGATTTACTTCTAAATCAGTTCTTATAAATATTGTTGATGTTTTCCCATACCACGGTATTTTTTACTTTATTTACTAAATAGTAAATTAGTTTGAAACGTCCTAAATATGGATATCATGGAAATATGTACTGTTTTCTGTGTCTGACTCTCGATCTGTGACTATCTATCGATATAAATGTCTCTCTAGCGAGACTCTCTTAAGGGTGTCCATATTGGCTCATATAAAATGGGTCTCTCGATTTTTTATACAAATAACGATTTGTGACTATACTCATCATTACTCCGAAAAATTTAGCTCACATTTTTTTGTTCATACTTTTTTAAGTCTAATAAATTATCGCAACTCATAATGTATTTTAAAAAAAAAACCTAACAACCTAATTGTATCTACACGTAAGATATTTAAGAAATTCTGAAAAGTGTACGGTTCCATGAATAGTGGCGTTATAAGTTCACATGATTATAAGTTCCGATCATTGGTATTAAAAAAAATAATGAAGAGTATGAAGAGTGATCATTAGGTTATAAAATTATATGAGATACATTTTCGGAGTTCCAATAATCTAATTTGCAATTTTATATGACCTTTGGAGCAGCCCTCTTAAGGTCATTGTCATCATTGTTATCAGGATCATCATCATATACATTCATATCCAAGTTTAATCTTCGGCCACGCCACCGCGATCTGCTCGCAGTTCCGAAGGCGCGCACTGTGTCGTACAGGAATTCACCACTTGTTCGCGCTTTACAATATCTGAATGCGCTTCTCGCCTCAGCACCTGACTGCGATGTCTTTGCAAGTACCTGGAGGATTATATGTGGTGAATGTACAAGGTTCTGTGAGGCGATGGATGACCGACCGTCTTCAGTTTAATTGTTTAATTCTCTGTAAATTTTAATATTGTTATCTGCTGTGCTATGTGTTTTTACTTATTGTAAGTGTTTGTATTTTTGTTACAATGTATGAATTTCACAGTGCCTTGGTGTTTAACTGTAATGCTGTGTAATTTGTTTTTTTCAAATAAATAAATAAATAAATAAATATCATCACTATGATCATCACCACCATCACATTTGTTCCGGATGTGGCCGCTACAGTATGTTTCCCATTATTTGTTGCTAGCTAAAAAACTCATCGTCATTTCCCTCTCACAGTGAAGTGTTAAGATATTTCGTGGCGTCAAATTATGGATGATTGATGTGCCGTCCGGTGTCTCAAATTTCACGCCCGTTTCATACGTCTAACGAACCCTAATGGTGTGTCCTCAAATTTGTATCATTATAACCGAGTTAGGCTTTTGTTTGAGCAGAACAAGCCTTGTGAGGAGCTATTGTGGTTTTTTAACGGTTCAGGAACAAAAGACTGTATTGCACAAATAATATAAACGGGGACAATCTGGACTAAATTGACCTAGTCCAAATCTAAGCCAAGGCTTGTATTATGGAAACTGGACAATGGTAATATATAGATAAAAAACGTACTTAAATACAAGTATCGAAAGCATCGAAGACTCAGGAGCAAATATTTGACCGCTACTTTCATCGTAAGTTAGAGTCAGTCCGAAGGGGCCTATTCATGTTGGTTGATAAGCTAGTTTTATTACTTTTTCGGAGAAAAACAAAGAAATACAAATGATTCGAATATAAATTTGACGTAATTTTGAGTAGATTGAATTTAAAAAGTTAATGTTAAAATAACACTTTAATCTATGGCAAATAAATTATTATTACTTCAGATATTTATTTCATTTTCTGTAAATTAGTTAGTTTAGCACCTAAAATACTGCGCTCCATGGCTCGTTGGTAAACTCCCAGATCAAACTTTTGTAAACATGTCAAGGATCAAGTCTGAGCTCCGTAAGTGAGAACCGGAAGTATGCACATGTCCTTGAGCTTTCTCTTCAGAGACAGAGGAAGATTTCCCTTCATGAGATGATTCGTCGACCAATAGCTCCAAACAATGCAAAATTCAGTACTAAAAAGATTCACATATTTTTCAATTACATAATCACACTTCCTATATTATTACAACTACCCAGTTTATATCCTAATGATATACGCCGTAGGCCGTTGTACGTTGAAAACCAAAAATAAAAAGAAAAGCAGCTCATGTCATGCTTTACAGGGTTCAATGAACAGGGGCGACCGTCCGTTGTTTTTGAGAGAATCATCCCAGGAATAATGTTGTAGAATTTACATTCCTGTTTATAAAATTTCACTCGTTTTAATATCCTAACACTGGTGTCTATGTATATTTATACGTAGACTTCTACGAATTCACACAGCCCTATTTGCACAAGAAAGAGATGATAAATACCAAATTAACCTCAGGAAGAGGAAAAAGTTAATAAGCTCTTTTACCGTGAAAATTTACACTAAAATACCTCTTACAATCAAAAACAACAAAAGTGTCTATATTTTGTAGTGACCTAAGGATTTTGTTGGATTTCAAAATGTTGTTATGATTTGGAAGAGTTATTGCGTTTCAAGAGTGAATAAAATCTCTTAGCCTAAATTTAATTTTGATTTTTAATTAAATGTGATTTCCTAAATAGACATGTAAGTATATAATTCATAATTCATAATTCATTTTATTCATTGCAGTTATGGGTTTTACAAGATCTTAATAATAACAAAGTATACAATACGTCCCAGCATAAACCCTGTTATATTATTGTGTCTTGTTGCAGTGCTCTTGCAGGGTTTATGTTGAAGCTACCTACTGTATTTTGAAGACCTCATTGTACAACATAAAGCAATAAAAGACTATGACTATGACTAACGATCTTCATTTGTTTTTACCCGACTACCGAAGGGTTTGTATGTCTGATTCGAAACTAAACGCGTGGGCTGATTTTGATGATTCCTATGTCAATCGATTTGTCATAGCCTTTTGAGTATCACTTAACATATGACAGTAATCAAAATTCAACATGGCGGCATCGGGGCTATTTGTTAGACTTGTTTCAACGTGAAAATTACGTACGGCGTGTATATCTGCTTGTTTGTTAATAAGCAACCTCTGTAATTGGTCACTCCTCGTTACATTACGAAGATCACGGCCCTGATAGAAGCAATTACCATAATGCTATTGTGTTAGCGGCTGTTGACAGAGCCACCGTCCGAGGTTGCAGATACGTTAAATTAATTATAATAAGTTATGTGTCAATGGAGTTTATGGAACAAGACAGCTCATGAATAATTTCCTGTGATCGGCACGGGCGGTGTACTATTCAAAAATAAAGTTTGTTGAGTGTTATTTTTTTGAACAAGATTGCGGGAATTAAATCATGTCCATGTTAAGATTTCCACTCGAAATTTCGTGGTGTTGCACCGCCCGAACTAATTACTATACTCGGAAATCTAATTCAAGACTAAAATGTAACAGATCCCATCTTGATTATTTCATTATTTTAACATTATTTCGTGTAAACAGATTACTGTTTAAGGTAAGGGTAAGTTTTATTGATAAAAACACCTACACTGAAACCAAAATGCAGTAATCACAGCGAATTTGCGCCCGTTGAGGTTAGGATTTTGGTCTTAAATTCGATTTTCGAGTTTAGATTCTACGTTAAATAGATTACTGGTACGTTACTGTATCTCTATTTAAAACGGTAAAACCGCATTACCTTTGCCATGTTTTGCTCATAATTATATTTAGCTCGGCCGCCATCACTGTCAAGTAAATATGAGCTATAGTGACGTTGACAGTATGATACCATGACAAAGGTAATAAATGGATTTACCGTGTTGAAAAGATGCCATGGTATAAATCGAAAACTGGGCCTAAACGTGCAAACCAATTATTAACCCTGTGCAATGAAAGTATTATCATTATTTTGAGTTGTTTAAATACCTAAATGAGACTTAACCAGCTTCAACTCGTGACCAGTTGAATTACTTAAGAATATATGGCCATGATTATGCAGTTAGGGATTACAACTATCGTTATTCCATCGGAAACTTTTAAATTTCCCAGAATCACAAGTAGTAGCCTAAATGATAATCCAGGGTAAAAGCTATCACCATTCTAAATTTTATCAAACTTGACTTTTATGGCGTTGTACTCGTAAATATCGTTTGGTCGAGAACAGGGCTGAAACGTCGAGGTAAATTATTATAATAAGTATAATAATTGTAATGCGACTAAGCCCAGCCATTCTCTTTAGGGCTCACTTTTCAACTTGACAAACGTATTATTAACTAGCAATCCTAAGTTATGCCTTCAGAGCGTTAAAACAATATTTTAGTGCGTGCATTTTTAATAAGGTAGCTTCAATCTCGACTCGAAACTTCTGTTCTTCGATCATTCGATAAAAAGGCGTTTTTTTGGAGGATAAACGTCACTGCTCTTTCCTTATGTACCTAAAAGAAGAATAGTTTTGTTTTATTTTTGACAGATCTTCGAACTTAAAATCTTTTTTAAATGTTTCCTTGGTTAGTGTTATATTTTCTGCTAAATAGATTCACTTCTCTCATGCAACACTCTCTCCCAATGAATATTATAGTTCTAACAAAATACGATCCCCTGGGAAATCTGCTCCGCACGCCCTATAAAAAGCATTTTAATTCGCTCTCTGACACCGAAACCTTTACAAAGGCAAAATTGCGACAAAGACGAAAATTTACAGCCTAAAATACGTCAGTAAATCGCGGATAAGCTTTACAATAAAGAATCGAATATATTCGAGAGACAGCGCGCGATAAAGCTACCAATAACACCAGTCATATATTAACCCAGTCTTTGCAATGAAATTGGATTTAAAAAAGTAATTTATTTGACTGTTAATAATGGGTTGTTTTATCTTGAAGTTTATTAACTTTGTATTTGATTTGGGGGAAATAATTGAGTTGGTTTATGAAGTTCGTTACGTGGGCGGACCTTGTTATACATTGTGATTTTTGTGAATATTATCTGCTCTTGCTGTTTGTTATTTAATTTATTTCCGTATTTGCATTAGATGTTTACTCCAAGACGTTGTAAAAGGTTCAGTTTTGTACTCATTCCTGTTCTCACATTAACGTAATAATAATATAAACTACACGATTCAAACCGATTTTATGTCAAACTCAATTTTTTCCACTTACCCTGATCGACGTCGATCAAAGTCGTCAATTGATGATCGATAAACGTGTTGGTTTTAACTGATTGACGGATACTGGTCGGCCACGTATCTATCGGTGATCGAACGATGAATTAACAAATGATCAAACAATGTGGTGTTATTCCCTAGTTGGCTGCGTCGGTGCTCACCTCAGCGGCAATCATTGAAACCTGCGACAATTACCTACAATTACCTAACAATCCGCCATATTAGTATACTTATATTTTTGTACGTGAAATTAAAATATCACTACAGTCTTTTTACTCGAATTGACAGACGCAATTTATCGATATCGACCTTGTTGCGTTTCGACGTACAAAGGGAATTCAACCTTAGAGTGGAAGACTACATTGTGTGGCCGACTGTTTTAACCGACAAAAATGCTTATTTTATGTATATAACTAACTTTAATCTTTGGAAGACCTATTTGCAATCATTCAGTATATAGGTAATGCCGTAGTTTTATCTTATCATATCTTTTAGAATTAAATATATTTTACACATTGTTTCCTACGCGTGATTAAAGTTATACATTTTTAATCCTAAAGGTGTAGTTGGATGAATTTTGTGTTTCATGCAAATAAATCAATTGATTAATTTAATTTTGCATTTTAGGATATACTTCAACGCTATTATTTCGATCTATTTTAGAAACTGGATTTTCTCGGGTAAAGGTTTTATTTTTAAATACATACGTAAACTCACGCCTTCATTTGTTTTATTTTTCGAACCGGTGGTGGTAATGCTTTTTGACATTCATAGATGGACATTATAATAATGCTTAAATTTTTTTTTTTCATAAAAAATGTGCAAATACCTACTTACATCACCATTTACTCACTCAGCTGTTCGAATGTGCAGGTTTTCTCACATTTGTTTTCCTTCACCATGACAGCATTGTATAGAAAACCCCATTGATACATCCCCACCGTGATTTAAAATCTGTACTTACGATCACGAGTTGACTCCCAAAGCCAAGACCAACGTTTTATGGCTGAATTATCATAACGTGTGGTTTTAGATGGTAGTAAGCTCTGCAACGTTTATTTACATAGTTGCATTACCCGTAGCTTTATGACAGTTCTTGTTTAACAACCCTCGTGGGCCCGGGACGAGCCGTGTCGCCCACGTCTCGCATTCAGTGTTTCGAGTTTTAATGACGCTAAATAAGATAGACTTAATTATAAGGATGCTTTATACAAGGTATGACAACTTTATTAATCAAGATGGCGGACGTAGCGTTTTTGCGAATGGATCTTGTGAAAGGTCCTTGTTATCATTATTACCCGGAACTCTACGGCTGAGCAGTGTTCGATCGTCATTTTAATGTAAATCAACCCGATCAGCTGGTGAAATTACTAACACAAGGGTATTAAATTATCATTCTTCATTTTTTACCAAGTTGTTTGTTTGAATACAACACTGAAAAACCGAATGGGTTGATTTTACTAAATTTTAGGACCTACCCATGAGTTTCGTTGAGGTAACACCTAACCTTAGTAAAAAAACAACACATTGAAAAGGTTACTTCAACCTTTTTAGTGGTTCACTCAACCAAACTCACGTGTAGGTCCTATTTTAACCATAAAACTTAATAAAATCAACCCATTTGGTTTTTCAGTGAATAAATAAACACAAACATGACAAAATTATACAGTAAGTATTTTGTTCAGATTGAGTAAAAAATCAAGTTTCCGTCTCCACATATACGCCGCCGTGAACCTAGTTGGTAGTAAGTGCCTACGAGTCTGGCGGTCCCGGGTTTAAATCCCAGAAAGGGCAGATATTTGTGTGATAAGCGCAAGTATGTTTTCGTGAGTTTTAGAGGTTTTATGTATGGGTGTATTTAAGTATGTATTTCTCCATATAATTAAATTTACCCTTGTCTAATCCCCATAGTACAAGCCCCCGTTGTCCCCTGTTATACATTATCATTTATTACACCTACCTAAAGTAACGATATCCGAGCTCAAAATAATAACGACTAATTTATCTAAAACTAATACTAAGCGTTTCCGTCAAAACTCTGCGCCAAGTGATTAATATCCCTAATCCAACACATTCCTAACACTACCATAATCGCTCCAGCCACATCCATACATTACACTTACTTATCAAAGGCGGATTATCCCCCCACAAGCCCTATAGGGGGTTTAATGGGCTTTTAATTCAGGGGACCTTCATAAACCCCCAAGAGTTTGGTCTAATTAAAAAGGTTTGGGCTTAAGTTTGAGTATTAGTCAGTTCTTTTATAAAAATCTGTCCACATTATTCTTAAGGAATTTGTTTCAGTTGTCTTAGTAAAAAGGTAACAAAAGAATTTCTGGGAAAAAATACCGAGGTACGTAAAACGCGCAAAACTATCTTTTAAAAATATGTCTATCAAAACTTCTATTTTTGTTACCTTTTATTTTATAATTTTGGTAACTGAAGGTTTATTTGTATATTTTTCTCAGTACTGAGAAATTGGTAAAATATTAATAGCTTTTGCTACATTACTTAACACTCCGATTTGACTCGAAAAAGTACGCTTAATACTGGAAAAGGGCCGAATCTTAAGAACCCGAAACCGACGTGCATGCATGACTCGATGTATGAATGTGGAAGAAGCGAAAGAAATTTGTCAAGATCGTAGCAAACGGAAAGAAGTGGTCTCTGCCTACCCCTCTGGGAAACAGGCGTGATTTAATGTATGTATGTATGTATTTAACACTATTTTAGAGGAGTCAGGGGCACGTCTGTGTTTGTGTGACGCAGTTAATTTAAAAACTAAACAAAGAGAAACGCTAGCTAGCGCAGTGCATCTTGTCTGGGCCGTCTTACCGGTCTTCTGTCGCCCGTTTATCCCTTAACTTTAAATAATACGTTAACCAAGTATAATCCGCGGTAACATTTACGAATAGAGTCTATCGGATATTGGATACTCGTATTATCGTGAAATAAATTACTGAATTCCCTTCACACTACTAAACATCTTATCTAAATCACATACTCAACAATAGGTAGGAGACAGTAAATTTCCCAACAAAACGCACCCACCAGAGCTCTCAGATTCCTTTTGTGTTCAATATCGAGTAGAAAACGAAAGGAAACCCTTCAGATTACAACCATACATACACATTATACGACCCTGCTTAGTCAAAAGGACGTGATAGCAGCTTAAGATATAGGAAATTTGATCTTTTGTGGTAGAAGGCAAAGTAGGATTTGCTTTAGGAGTGTCGTAAGATGCACCCTTTTTGTATAAGATGGCAGAATACTTGGCCAGTATTACTTGAGCTGATGGATCCTTAGGAAGTTGTGGTCAAGTTGTGTAAAGTGAGGGTTTTGTAGGCTGGACGGGGCAGTAAGATATGGGTCGCCTGTCCTAAGGACTGGGTCGTTGGTTTGATGTCCGGATTGTTCGTTCGTCCTATTGATGGTTTGGGATATTTCCGGTGTTGGATTGTATTTACATTATTTTTCACACGTTTGTGTTATTTTTAATTTATTTCACTCAAGTTTACTGTTTATCTTAAATCGTATCTAGTTTTCGAAACCAAAATTTACTTGGTTACGATACGTCTCACTTTACTGACAAATTAATGGTTAAGAGCAACTAAATAAAATATTTTTTATTTTTATCCGACTGGCGCAGAAGGAGGGTAATGTTTTTGGTCAAAGTGACCAAAATGGTGACTATTATAAATATGAAAAATGCATTGGTGCTCAACACCTTTGGCCAAGGTTGTAGGTATGTATGTATGGTTCTTTGTTCCCTTGTAAAGGCTGAACGGATGGCCTTATTTTGACCAGCAAAGCGTCGTCGTTAGATTCGTCTTAGCATAACGGGTCTCACTGGGTACTTTAAAATGACAAAACGACGAAATGACGAAATAAAACATTATACATAATACTAACATTATATTGACGACGTTATCCAAACAGCAGTTGGTTTTTAAAGGGTACGTTTTAAATTTAAAATACATAAAATCTAAGTTGAAAACCATAAAGTTGGAATGCCGAAAATCATAATATATCATAAAGTTATTTGACATAAATTTAAAAGACATAAGATGGAAATGCATAATGGTCAAAATATGGAAAACTTAGTTTAAGGATTTTAATTGTTTTTTCTTTCATTCTAGTTGTATTATATTCCGAACATATATATTGTGAACTTAGCCATTTTGATTGTATGTATTTCTACCATTATGAAAAACGTACTTTATGCATTTTTATTGTTATTTCTTGACTATTACATTTTTAAAGCTTGCTGTTTAATTGCCTACATATCGTACCAAATGTTTTTTTAAGAAAATATTCTGTGTATAAAGAAATAAAATAATATTAGGGAAGCTGACGTCACCACCGTTTGTTAATAATATCTAGGTCACGAAGGATTAACTGTATACTTTGCAAGGTATACTCAGTATCAGTGTAACTTTTAATTCAATTTCCCGGCCCCGAAACCCGCAAATGTTTAGAGTAATTGAATCGCAAACAAAGGCGACAAATAATTGTTTTGTTTTCATTATTATTGAAAAAGGGTCCAGGGACGGGATGGAACAACAAAGCCCGTCGAGGTTGGAGCGTGAATGAATATATATTATGTGTACAACTGGGATCTGACGAGGCGACCCTAATGATAATATTAATCAACTAACATTGGCCTGCGGCATCAGCTGTGTCGATTAAGGATATCCTATATCATTGAAAAAAAAATATACCACTTGTTAAACACCAACATTAATTTTAAGTTTCATCGAAATTGGCAAGTTCGTTTGGCGTTATACTGTCAAAAATAGGTAACGGTTAAAAAATGACTGATTTGGAGTCTAGGACGCCTATATACATATTTTTTTTAATGAGACGCTTAGGTTTAAAAGACGATGGGCAAAAATGTCCCCACCCACCATCTTCTCTTCTTGGCAACATGAACTCTGGAAACAATAAAGTTAAAGGGATAAGTTCGCCTTTGTACATGTTAATCTTAAGTTTATGTACGAATTTCCTTGTAATTTTTTTTTTATTGTGCAATAAAGAGTTTACATACATACATACATACATACAATAAGAATCAACTGCTATTAATAAAGGGTGATGGGCAATTTTGTCTTTTTTTGGGTCCCAACGAACATTATAGACATGCATCCCGTGACTGTTGGAGGGTGGGGACGGGGCCCATGCAAAATTGCCCATCACCCTTTATTAATAACAGTTGATCATTATTGTTTCCAGGTACCTAATAAAGATGAGATATACTCCGGTGATGGCTAAGCAATTATGTACAAGGCAATTATAAACATACTTACACACATAAATTTAATTATATCCCAGACTCAAGAACAAATAATCGTACTCATCACGCGTCAAGCGTAGATAATGCAATTAAACCGGTTATTATTCGTTTGAGTATGAAAATAACCGGTTAAAACCGGTTACAACCGGTTATTAGCATTGCCTAGTCAAGCACCTTATCAAAATTACATGCCATTAATAACGTACATGAGTATGTATTTCCTGACTGAAGCCCTCATCTTATATCAACTGGTTCCTCATCAATGTACAGGTTAATACATCACCATTAAGTATTCCTTTAATCCATCAGGAAGCCCCAGGTGCCCCGGGCGCCGCTAAATCCGCTGAATCAATCGAAACAAGGCCTGAAATATATCGTGTAACGTCCGAATTAACGGTCACTCGGTTTATTTATAGAATTATATCAAGTTATACTATAGAGGTTGATGATTTTAACTAAGAGACGGCACCGATATAACTATTAAGAAGAATACATACAACATTAAATCACGCCTGTTTCCCAGGGGGGTAGGCAGAGACCACTTCCTTTCCATTTGCTATGATCTTGACAAATTTCTTTCGGTTCTTCCACATTCATACATAATAAACTCCTAACATTAAGACGAATAAATTATCATTGTGACTGCGACCCTTAATTTCGGAGCTGGTATCTTCGAATTTTATTAAACCTTGTAAAAACCAACCTAAAATTTACTAGCCTTAAAGATTTTCAATGTAACAGGAACGTCTGTTACGAAATCCTAAACGAATATAAAAGCCAAAAAATAATTATAGATGGCGTCATACGTGGTAATGCACCTGCATTGGAGAGCCAGAGGCGATGTAGGTTCACATGCTACCTAAACCCGACGAATTTTTTTCGCTTTAATATAGTTCAATTAGCTTTATTTTACAAAACTAAACCAAAATCAGTGCATTGTTTGAGAGCTACGATGACATAGACGCAGATACATATTATTAAACTTATAACTTACAACTCCCTCCTATTTAAGACAGGGGTTAAAACTATACCTAAGTAAGTCGGTGGTTGTTTTTTCTCACTCGCCGCTTGGTACGTCCGTTCTGCTACTCTTTCATTGTAAACTACGAAGAACAAAGTTTTTAAATCGTTTTGTACTTGTATGTAAACTACTTTTATAAGTTTGAAAAATCTGCTTTCTTTCTTTTATGTATTTTAAAGTTGTATTTCTTGCCCGATTGGCAAAGAAGGATCAATTGTACTTATAATGTTTCTTCGGTGTCGGTTTGCAGGTTGTATATGATTTTGTCTGTTTTTTAGTGAACTGTAGCCTACACGGCTTGAAGAAATATAAAATATAAAATGGGAGGTATCGTTGGGATGGTATTTATTCAAGCAGGGGAGTGATTCTCTCAACAACGACGGTCAGACGGACAAACGAATACAGTATGAACAAAACATATTTTAGCGCGTGCATTTTCAATTTAGCAGCATGGTTTCTATCGATGGATCGAACGTATAAGGCTGCTTAATTGAAAACGCACGCGCTATAATGTATTTTATTTGCTTTGACTACTTTAACTCACCGCAGCGATTTCGCTCATTCGTCCGACCGTCCGTTGTTTTTGAGAGAATAACGCCCCTGTGCCCTAAATGGCTTGAAGGAATTTAAAATGGGAGGTGTCATTGGGATGGTGTTTATTCAAGCAGAGTCAAAGACTATAGTCTTTTTAATTATTTTTTTTGATCATCTACTTATTTCTGATACGAGTACTGTTGTAGTGGTCTGCTTTAAACGCGCGGTTAAGCATGTTAATTTTAATTTTATGTTTAAGATATCAAGCATAGACTTCAGTAAATTTCCTCGTTGCAATTCTTCAGTAATGGTGCAGCAAGGGCCAATAGGGTATTTCAAGACCATTGGAGCAAAGTCCACAAGCCTCCTGTGAAATAGAACTGTTTTTGTTTGTGGTTTTAATGATTTTTTATGTCAAGTATATAAAACTGTGTTCTATTTATGTGTAATGTGGGCAAAAAAAAAACTAATATAAACAATTTTAATTGTAATTTGAATAGGTATCAACTATGGTAGTTGGGGTTTTATTCCTTGCTTTTTGAGACTCGAAGTTATTCACTGTCATGTTTAATTATTACTCATGAAACTTCTATTCTACTATGTAAAACCATATTGCCATTGATATGTTTAAATATTATTTTAAACTCTAGTCAATAACAGAATCATAAAGTTGAAAATACGATGGTAATAATTATTTCATGTAAACAGAAAAGAATACAGGCACGTTTTGTAATCCATACTAATATTATAAAATGTGAAAGTGTGTCTGTCTGTCTGTTACCTCTGTACGCTTAAACCGCTGAACCCATTTAGATGACATTTGGTAAAGAGATACTTTGAGTCCCGGATAAGGAAATTAAATAGTTTTTATCCCGAAAATCATCCAAGATGAAATTGAGGATGAAAATTTGTATGGAGCTACGATATAAATAAACGAGTTCCACGCGGACCGAGTCGCGGGCAGAAGCTAGTATTTAACTCTTATAAAATAAATAAAAATAAATAAATAAATACTTAAATAAATGAAATTTTTATTTACCAACACAAAACAGTATATTAGGTTAAACAAGATAAAAATTTAGTTACTGGTACTTATGTGTAACTATTGTTCACAAATGTTAGCTAAAATGCATTTATGGTTCAAATAGGAGACTAAAATTAATAACGGTAACGTCCGCAGCAAAATTATCGAGGGAATTTAAATTTATTCGGAATAATTGGGTGTAGTTTTAACCGATTGACCTGTGCAAAATTATTTTAGAATTCCGGGAAAGCAAAATCCACTCCAATATAAAATGAATCAGTTTTGCTAGCGTGTCGGAAATCCAATAAAACTCAGTTTCCACGAAATATCGAGGCTTAATTTTTATTGTCTGAACGACGGCAATCTAGTACACAGGCCACGTGAGCCGAGATTATAGATAATAATAACCATATTATTATTGTCTTTGACCTTTTCTCGTCTCGTCAAGGTTTCGATAGCTCTTATTCACAATAGTATGCCGCACGGGTACCTACACGTCAAAAATCTACCAGCGCTTCGCAAAAGACCCCTGCCGAGAAGAAACGCCGCAAAAACTCAACAGACAGTCGTTTTTTTAAAATATAAAATTATAAAACTTAACCTAGCATTATAAAAAACAATGAGTAGGGTAAAGTCAACAGTAGCCTGAGACCAGTACTCGACCATTTATCACTACATAGTATAAAACAAAGTCGCTTCCCGCTGTCTGTCCCTATGTATGCTTAGATCTTTAAAAGTACGCAACGGATTTTAATGTGGTTTTTTTTTGTGGATAGAGTGATTCAAGAGGAAGGTTTTTATGTATAACAAATTTTGTTTTATGTACGTGTGTTATAGAAAACTCAAATAAACCGAAGCGAAGCGAGGGCGGGTCGCTAGTATTATATGAGTGCGAAGAGTGGGAAATATATATTTCGTACTCTTCGCACTTGTACAAAGTATAGGCAGAGGCCGACTTCTGTACAGGTCTGGTGACTTTACCCTATAACATACAATAAGAAATAAATATATTCACGCGTAGTTGAGCAGGAAAATGTGTCAAGACTCAGAATTTTCACCAGAACTAATTAATAACCACTAAGAACCATAATAGATTAAAGACGATTTGATTTTCACCGCCTAGAATAAAGGCCCGATAGTAAATGGGATCTGTGAACCACATTCATTTTCATTCTCAAGACTACGATCTTAAGACTACCAAAGAGTTACCAAATCTGAACATGAACTGCTTCTACGCGAACACCGCTGCTTGGCGGTAGATTGAAGGATCTTATCTTATCTTATCTAATGTTACCCTTTAGGATCTTTTGTGCAATTACCCTCATACGCACTCTGCTGTTCGAATGTGTAAGTTTCCTCACGATGTTTTTCCTTCGCCGTAAGAGCATCGGGTAATGCACTTAAGTTAGAAAAACTCATTGGTACATGCCTGGTGACCGTGGGGGTTCGAATTAACCCCCTAAGCTACTAGGCCACCTAACGGTCTTAGTTTTTTTTTTTTTAATGTCATAGAGAAGACAAACGAGCACACAGATTGAAGGATTACATGGTATTAGGGATCTAGACGGAGGGTACTCGTAACAATTAAATAGATTTATTTGTTATTGAAGCGGTCACCATCATAGATTTCAGCAATGCTAGGCAGAGACGACACTAAACTTTTCAATGAGGGAGAGATATAAGAGAACTGAGATAACTCCGCCGCGGATTAAAGTTCATAGTTTTAAATCAAGAAAAATAAAATAGCTCTGAAAACGGACAAAGGTTTTTTCATTCTTAGACTGTATAAGTCATACATATTTTGGATGTTTTTAATGAAAAGTATAACTACATGAACAAAACAGCGGGTCTAGTATAGCTGCGTCTATATCGCGTGTCAAAATAATGTGGATAAAGCATTCGTCACTCTCGTACTTATTTGCGTATCAGACGGATACCTTATCCAAATTTGTACACGTGATAAAAGAACCATATTAGGGCCCGATATATCGTCGGCTTAGTGCAAGAAGTCATTAACCCACAAAAAGTCAAGTCCGAGAAAACCGGGCCCAAAGTTTTGACTTAGTCAAATGAACATTATTGTTGTAGGTTCGGGTCTAGATTTAAAAATTAAACACAAGTGGTTAGCTAAATATATTTAGTATCAAAACCAATTAAAAACTTTGTACAATAATTCCAAATAACGTTTTTAAAAGCCTAAATATGTAGTTAGTGACTTTTTGTCTTTCTCGTTTTAAGGGAACTTACAATTAGTTATTTTTTATTTTAATCACAATTAAATCGAGAAACAGAGTTTAAACGAGAAATTTGGTTTCATCAGTCTTAATTATTACCTTAGAAACTTTATGAACATTATTTACTAATTAACAACGCATAAACAGTTTTAAAAACTCTACTTCACAGATATTATAAACTCAACAAAACCACAACAAAAACATAAAATTCTCAAAATGGCGTTATTTGTAACTCCAAACTAAAATAAATAACTAAAAAATGATTTGTTTTTATAGAGGAACTTAATATTATATTATAATCCCAGACACTCACAGCAAGCACTACTTACTTACTGTTATAAAACATAAAAACTTCCAAAAGTAATAAAATAAAAAGATCAGCCTTTGATTTTGAACTAATACTGTAAGTACGAAAAAGAGTTAAAAAACCTAGTCATCTATCTTTTTTACTCTTCGTCATCTGAGTTTGAAGACATTTCTTCAGGTACATAATCACGACTTTCTTTGGCTGGCAAGTTCTGGTACCAGTGGTGAAGTTCCGCGGGTATAATTTTTTCATTGCACATTTTTAGTAAGTCCTTTTTTAGCTAGAGTGATTGGCAGTTTTTGGTTGTAACCTTTTCTCAAAATGTAAGTGTTAAATTGAAACCCAGTATGGGTTTTTCAAGCTTACGTTTTCGCAGTTGTTTTATTGGGGCCATAGATTGGGATGTATTACTTTTTAATACGTGAAATTCTTTATACTCAGATTTGAAATCGTATCTGTATAAAACAACATTCGGCCTTTTTTTCTCTAGTCGAAAAGATTTCACTTTAAGCCATTGCAGTTTTTCTCCATTGACGTCAATCGATCGATTCTGCATCAAGTTATCTCTCAAGTCGTTTAGGTTCAAAATATTTGTGTGATTTATAACTATCGGTTCGTACGGTTTTTTCAGGGTTTCATTTTTCTTATTTTTTCTGTTTGATCTTGCTAATCGAATAACATTACAGAAGTCTATCATTGAGTACACTGGCATTAAACGCAATTGGTTCTCAATCGCACTGTGCATGCTATCTACCTCCATATGTGTATGACCAGACTCTAAATATTTATGTTCTATTACCTCGATTTGAGTTGTCTGAACTAAATACAACTGCAGGCTTAAAAGGAATTGATTACGATTTTGGCCTCCACAGGGTGTCAGTGAATATGGAAATCTCTTTTACAGTAGATGGGAGACGTTTTATCCATAGATACAAAGCCGTACCCACCTCATCGCTTCCTTTTTTGCCATCCAGCTCAGACCAGAGGTAACAAAAGCCGTCATTGGGAGTGCGAGCTTCATAAATGGTAGCATTGTACACATTCAATTTGCGTAGGTAATAAATAATAGAAACAGTTCCATTTGGGATATGAAGTACCTTTTGTAAATCTAAGGTTATCGAATTAAAGCTTTCATCTTCATTAGCACGAATTTTGTCCAATTCTTTGGCTTCTCGACTTTGTTCTTTTAGTGAAATGTGTAAGTCATATTTTTGTTTCCAAGATTCAAGATCGGGTCCGTTTGTATTTTTGATACTGTTATACTTATGACATGTTAGACATTGGTCTTTTTTTGGTTTGTGAAAATCCAAATTATATTCAGTTCCAAATACATTTCTGTACACGTTTATAGTATCAGAAGTCCGAGACGCTTTTTTGCATTCCTCTGTACAAAGTTCGTACATTCTTGAAATAGATAGCGTGCCATCTAAATAGAGTTTTGACGATGTTTTTCGGCAATAGTGAATTCAGTCCATTGTAGGGAATGATTCGATGTGTTGTTTTATAAAATCTATATCGTCTTGTTTGGTTTTATTGTGAGCAACATGCTTACCACGTTGGTCTTCTCCTTCTAAAAGACCAGAACTGCCAGGAATACCTTGGAAAATGCATTGTTTATAGGGCCGTTTGATTTTTTATGGTTCGTTTTCTAACTGCTTTTACGTAACACCTTTGTGGAGGATTTACTGATATGTTCGCGAGTATAAAATCCTTTTGACGACAGTTAGTCTTTTAAGCCCCAATATGTTTGACATTTTTTTTTACGTTCTTCTTCGCTGAAATTTAGTGGGCAGTTAAGCTTGCATTGACAACCTCCCGGCTTGGGGGCTTTTTGTACGGTAAATCACAGTGCTTACACTGTGATTTACAATTTTTTTGCTTGTTTCGGTCGTAAGACTTTTAATTTTTTTTGTGCCATCTTGTTGTTTTAATTTTTTTAAGTGCTTTTGTTTCCAACTCATGATCGTCAATATCACTGATCTTATCAGTCAAAAAGTCAAAAACAAAACCTAGGTACCTATACAAAATCTCGCCCTAAGGACAAAATTGGTATTTCGCAAATGAAATACTTACTTATCTACAACTTAACAGCATAAAGTAATTTGCACGTATTTTATTATAAATAAATGACAAAGGTAGTACGCTGTGATCTTCATTCTCCTTATTTAGAATCTTTTCTAACATCAAAGATCCTCGTCCTGCCTTAAATTTAATACCATTTCGCTTCATTTTGTAAGAAATCACTAACTTCTCGCGTAACGTCCATCCCCGGTCGCAGCCGCAACGGTATGACTTCGATCGCGGTGGCCGAACCCCCGTTACCGCGAGAGCAAGACGTACTCGTAGGTATAAATGAGTTGAAATATGAACTGTTGTGCAAGAATAATTCACTAAAGGTGTTCAAATTCATACAAGTTAATTGCCAAAAGTCACTAACCATAATTTAATCACGTGAATTACATGTCTTTGGACATAACAAAAATCGATAAATATCATTAATTACTTTAAAAAATCATTCTGATTGCCATTAATGCTGTCTCCTAGTTTTTTTAAACTTTATAAAGTGCTTTAGTTATTTTATACTTAAGTAAAAATGGTAATGTGCATGCAATGCACATTTTGTTAAAAATCATTAAAGCATGATAATAACTTTTATTTTCGTTTTACGGTTTGCTAAAAGTAACTACATGCATATAATGAATTCTAGCTCATATACTTTCATAGCATTATACATATTGTTTTATTTTTTAAAGTTGATAAGTAACAAAAGTGAATATTAAAACAAAATAAAAAGATAAAAAATAACAAATTTGTTTTGTTTAAAGTTAGTAATGGTCTAAAACCAATTTACATCAAATCAATAAGGCAAAAAGTTAAGTTAATGAGTTAATGTCATGGCTGTAACATCGAAATTATTCAATGTAAAAGAAAATGGATCCGTGCGTTAGAAAGAGTAAGTCGCGGCGAATCCGCCTGTGCTTGGACCTGTACTTAGTGATTTTATGCCGTTAGTGACTTCTTGCACTAAGCCGACGATATTGTTAGTTTTTACGTTTTCGATACCCAAACAGGTACAGATTCAGATATAATACTCAATCATTAAAATTTTACTGTATTAATAACGCAGAATATCAAATAATTATAAGTAACTACATTGAGGTCATCAGAAAAATAGTTAAACACACACACACACACATTTCTCTTACGAGATAAAAGGCCGAATTCATCAATTTTATACATTTTTAACATTCCATTTTTGATTGTATTTTATTAAGAGTAACATTTTATGGGAAAACTTTATTCTTTGTTCTCTGCGCTTAATAAATTCGGGAGCGTACACGTAATGCCCGATCACCGGATTTATTCGTACCGCGATAAACCGGATGGTTGCGACGTAACGGTTACTTCTCAATTTTGTATTTTATTACTAGCCGTATACATTTTATATTTGAATGCCTTTTATGACATGATGCTACAATACCATACGGTATTGTTTACAAGCGTTGTATCTAGATCCTGTTTATGGCTTTATTCTTCTTCGGTTTTGTCCATATTGCTTCGATATCGTTATCATATTGTTAATTTTGTGATCAGGGATCGGACACTCGGATACATATTTACCTAAACTTTGGCGGCCGCGTTGTTCAGTTGTATGGAAGCGGACTCAATTTTAATGTATTAATAAAATTTTCGGTATTTTTTAATTAGTAAAGTAAAACGTATGTATACTTCATTATTAAAAACCCTGAAGAAAAACAAAACAATGGTCAAGTGTGAGTTGGACTCGCTGTGACTCGATCCAAAATCGAACTCAAACTGGAATATAATACTACCTACTGTGGGGCGGTACGGAACCCTCGGTGTGCGACTCTAACATGCACTTGACCAGCTTTTGTATATTTGTCATTAGATTGTTTTAAATCACTTGTACAGTCAACAGCATAAATAAATGATCATTTATGTACCTTGTCACTTTAACGTCGTTCGTTTTTGAAATGTTACCTATACAAAATTGTGAAACAATTGAAAGCGACAAAGTACAGAAATAATCACTTATTTATGCTGTTGACTGTACTTAACAAGTTATTCTACTTATAGGTAGTTGTTTTAGTACCCATTTAAGTTCTTTTACTCCTTTTGTATCAGTAACATCCGGAAACACGTAGGTAACTCAATTTAACACTATTCCAAATTCAACCTTACCCCGACGCAAGTAAGTTAATTATTCAAACCACTAGGCCCCGATTTGAATCGGAAGTTAATTTATTTAAGGCACTCGTTGAAACTAATTGTATTAGCCGTTTCGAGGTTCTCTACTACAGCATTTCGACATCGACTTTGCACATATCCATTTTAATTTGACCCCTGAAATAATGTTTGCTGCTTGAAAACGCAGTTCAAATTATACTGGTAACTATATGATAACATACAACGTTTATCTACAATTTTACATAGTTGCTTTTATTTCAGTGGTCGAACATAAAAAAAACACGGAAGTTTAGTTGCTAGTACGAAAATGTAGAATGATTTGATGATGAAATGAATTTGTTAAAAAAAAAAGTTTTAGAGGTAGTATCCGAAAAGCCAAAGCAGAACTTTCCATTGCTATTTGATAGTAAATATATTGTATGTTAACACTTAACACTTTGTTGTATAAACAATGAGGTCTGATAACAATTAAGATCCCTTAAAGGGATAAGTTCACATTTGTACATCCCTGTTATATTTATAATACTCTTTCAGTGTATTGTGTCCCAGGAAATAATAATAAAAAAAAATGCATACATACTGACGCTTTTATTCCCAGAGTGGAGTAAGCATAGCTACAGAATTTCCAACAACTCTAAAAACTTGTTGATAATTCTGTAAACACAATTTGCACAATTAGGCTAAGATGTTTACCAGTGTATTAGTGACAGGTTGCAAGCCCATCGCCTAACAGTACTACACGCCTTTATTACCTTAGTCGGCTTTTACGACAATCACGGGAAGACATGGAGTGGCATTATTCTAACCAAACGGGGCATATTATTTAAATTATTTTACGTAAAACCTTTCATCTCAATATAGTGTTGAGCGTAATCAACTGTGAAATTGTAGTTATAGACATAGTGATTACCTATATACTCTTTGGTTATAGACGTATGAAATAATAACCACAGGCTCTACGTAATTTACATGTACTCGTAAGACCCTTTGAACTGAGTCGCTGAACAATTAAGAGCGATAGTAATACGTTTGTGATGTACAATGTTTTGCCACTGTTTTACTTATTTTAATTTTAAGAGGTAATTCGTCGTTTTAAATAATAGATAAATTAGTAAGAGCTCGGAATAACTCATACAATAGTGTACTGTCAGAATACTGATAAGTTTAGTTAAATTATAACAGAAATATTTGAAATTTATGAAAAATATTAATAATTTGTAACAGTTTAAACTGCGTAAGGACCAACGTCTCAAATTTAGGACTTTTACTTAAATTGTCCGACACAAGATTCTGTTTTGAATTAACGTTTGACTTGGGCCTTACGAGGATAAAAGGAACTGGACTTAATAATTACAGTAAATTAGAAGGAACTTAGAAATCATTGTGTATTCAAATTATATGTTGCAGATGAACAAGAAAAAGAAGTAGAGTAAAGAGTTGGCTAGTCCCGGCCATAACTTTAGTCTCGAAGATGAATGTTACAGATTTTGCGCAAACAAACTACAACTGAAGTCTAAGAATGATGCATACTCGTATTATTTTTGCGATGACCACGTGAATTTGTTACTGAAATTTAGATGTATTAAATTTAAATACATTATGTACAGTCAACCAATTTGATTCCTAGGCCACTATGGACTTTGTCAACGTGACGTTGTAAACCAAATCATAGGAAGTATCTTACGTTTTGGTTGACAACGTCACTTTAACATAGTCCTAAGTGGCCTAGAAATCAAATTGGTTGACTATACAAATATTTCTGTATAACCGCATTTTGCACAATTAGGTTAAGATGTTTACCAGTGTATTAGTGACAGGTTGCAAGCTCATCGCCTAACAGTACTACACGCCTATATTCCCTTAGTGGCCTCTTACGACATCCACGGGAAGACATGGAGTGGCAGTACTAAAAAAAATATGTGCTAAATGCGGTTACAGAATTAAAAACAAATGTTTCGAGTTGTTGGTAATTGAGTTAAATTATTTTTCGTTGCATTGAAATTTTGTCCCTGGAAAATGTGACAGAGTGGTTGTTTTTGTAGGAAATAATATTTTATTTCGATCGGGATATTTGACTCTACTTTACTGATTCAAATAAAAAAAACAATTACTAAAATTAAAAAAATATTGCTGCTTAAAGAAAAAAATTACGATTGTGACAGAGTGGAGAATTTCAGTGCAACGAAAAGGATTTTAACCCAGTTCTGTAGCTCTGCCTACCCCACTCTGAGAATTAAGGCGTAGTTTCTTGTATGTATATATTTCTGTATAATAAGTATGTTTATTGTTATCTAGTACCCATATTGCAAGCTCAGAGCTTAGTTAGAGGCTGGCTCAATTTGTGTGACATTGTCTCGTGATATCATAAAACCATAGAAACATTGATTGGTATCAAAGTCATTACAATTACAAGGTGATTAGTAAGTGGTTAGTAGTAGGTACTTGATTGTCAGGGCACTGCAATGATATTTATTTAATTTTATGTAACAGTCACAACAGGCAGTTTTTAAAAGATGCCTTTTATCAATTTTACTGCAGCAGAAGACAATAGTCTAGCTTACGCCATCGCCAGCTCTAAAACAGATCGCATTAATAACAACGATATTGCAAGGCTATTCTCTCACACGATAGCCATCCGAACTAGTTCGACGGTAGATTCATCTACTGTTTTATTTTTTATTTCCCTCCCCATCCATTTAGAACTCAAGATTTTATAAAAGTGGCAGGTAGGTTACGTACATTAAACTACATGCAATTAGTAAATGTTGGTACTATATTACCAATAGATCGATATCAAATTTAAAAATGTATATGTTTTAATGTAAACATTGACCTACTGTCAGGTACTGTTATTTAAATAAAATTGTATTCACTATAAAATTACCTATACATTTTATCATTATTGACATTTTAAATAAAAAAATAACAAGAACTAGATACATTAATTTTTAAAATGTGATTTTACCAATAAATATCTGGATCCTTATGTGTCTCAAAATATATTTTGTATGACGAGTTTCTCTTTTGTTACTGAAATAAACGTATTTGGAAAGTAACACAAATAAAAGTGCCATTAAAATATTTTGGGACAAATAATGAATAATGTTATGATTGCATGTGGTATTAAGGATACCTTACAATGTGCATAGTTTAGTTTAGTTTTTATTTTGTTTCTTTTTTTTGTTTTTTTATATAGGACGTATGAATATAAAAACGATTTGAATCAATACTGTTAAGACAATAGCCTACTCTTTTCTCAATGGCCGGCAGCGCCTGCGATTCCTCTGGTGTTGCGGTTTATGGGTCGCGATGATCACTCGCCATCAGGTAGGTCGCCTGCTCGTCTGCTTCCTTTTTCACATACCTAATAACAATAAATAAGTAACTCGCTGTTGCTCGTGACTCTTTCCAAGTAGAAGTTGTATATCGCAATTCACTTGGTAACTCTTCAAATCGGGATAAAGTATCTCCATATTAGAGCAGACTTACAAAATTTAATAAATTTAGCTTCAGCAGTTTACTTGTAAAAGCGTAAAAAACAAAAAGTCAAATAACGTTACTTTAACATTGATAATATTATCGTGGATGTAGAGAATAACCAGTCCTGGGCAGCATTAATTCCTTCACCGCACATAAATCCATAGCGAGTTGCCCCATTATTGGTTAACACGGTTCCGGGGAGTAAATTATAATCAGCCCACGAAATTTGCAGGGTTATCGAATTAAGACGGCCTAGGAGCCTTTTGGGTCGGTTAATACGGGTTATGGCACGTAATGAGACAATTAGCTTGCCGATAGAAGTAACGTATGTGCTGACAATTGAAATGCTTCTACAATGGTTTGTACTCTCTTCATTTAATTTAGCTATTAGTTCTTAATGACAATTATTAGTTCTCATTAGCACTTTATTCACCCTTTTATAGGACATAGTATTATAAAAACGATTTGAGTCAATACTATTAAGACAATGTCAAACAAGTAACTTGCTATATTGTTGTCTTGTCTTAATCTGTTTTTATCTCGAACAAATAAAAAAAAGTTACAAATAGTAGAAAAAAATTTTGCTTAATGATTTATTTTGCCCGTCCATTTTTTTAACAGCATTATGCTTTGCAAATTTATTGTTTCCTACAAAAAAAAAGGTCTACTTCGTTATCAACTCTTTTTGTTTTTGCTCTAACGTCAACACGATCACACAACGGTCAAATTAAAATTTAATGTATTAACAAATAAAAAATACATAAAAATGAAAAATTCAAGGTTTTTGTCAAAAACATCATGAAAATCCCTGAAAAAATAACGCATGCATCTGAGAAATTTCAATCTAACCGGACCGCGTTCCAGGAAAATTTCCGGCCGGTTTTTATAAATACGTCCGTTATTTTCTCCTTTTCTGCTTTGAAACCGAATTCCGGACCCAATTTTCCTGTCACAAGGATTCGTGAATCCTGAACAACGAAGTAAATGTCCCTTTGATACCTTCTAATTGATTAAGGAGTCAATTTTCTAATTTAATTCACTCTAGTCATAATAAATCTTAAATTTCCTTAAGTTTCTTCCATTTTTAAATCAAACTTTACATTTTTGTTACCTATTTTATTTACAATATGTATTTTGAGAAAAAAATTAAAACTAATTAAGCAGGAAGTGATAAATAGTTTTAATTATGAATACCGAAAACTTAAACTTGCCATGTTTATGAGACTATTTTTAATCTTTTTTTCAACGTGGTTGGTTTTTGAAGAGTCTTTAAAAATGTGTCATACGAGTAAAAGGTCACCTTGGAAGTGTTTTGGGTAACAATGAAGACCATTTAGCATTATTATCAATATTAATAATGTAACGGCTGGTCGTATTTGGATGAAATTTATTATGGAAATACTCGTAGCTTAAATAAAAAGTATTTTACACGGAAAAAAACATAAATAACGTTAAATGAAGTACAAGATTCACTTACAACGAGGTTTAATTTTCCACCCTTTTTGAAATCATTCACTTCCCATAGCGCCTAGTAACAGCGTCTTGTCATGTGATGACGTCCATGAAAATAACGTCACAACTTAAATTTTCGCACATTCTAAATCGCACTTTCTGTATGAAGTAGAGGGTCGTATTTTCGATTGCGTAAGAGGGATATAGGATTTTGTTACAGTGGTAGTATAAGTTGGTACGTATAGACAGATTGGCTTAGCATTAGTTGTAGGGATGCCTAACGTGGCATGTAATAGAGGTCCGACCTTAGCTTGATAGCGTGGCTCACTCCACTGAGCAATATCTTCCATTTAGGCTATATTTTATGTATAGACGTATAGTTTTATGTATAGTATGACAGGCTAAGGTAGTGATCCTGCCTATAAAGCTAGCGGTCCTGGGTTCGTTTCCCGGGCCAAATATTTTTTCTGGTGGTTGCCGGCTTAGAATAGTACCACTCCATGTCTTCCTGTGGAAGTCGTCAGAGACGACTAAGGGATTAAAGGCTTGTAGTATTGTTAGGCGATAGGCTTGCAACCTGTCACTAATATACGCATGGTAAATAACTATATCATAGCCCGTTTGTGCAAAATGTAGTTATAGAATTAACAACTAGTTGACCCGTGTGGTTGCCGGGTTAGAATAGTGCCACTCAATTATCTTCCCGTGGATGTCGTAAGAGACGGCTAAGGGAATAAAGGCATACAGTACTGTTAGGCGATGGGCTTGTAACCTGTCACTAATACACTGGTAAACATCTTAGCCTAAAAGTGCAAAATGTGGTTACAGAATTATTAACAAGTTTTTAGAGTTGTTGGTAATTCTGTAGCTCTGCCTACCCCACTCTGGGAATAAAGGCGTGAGTTTATGTATGTATGTATGTAATTAGTTGTTAGAGTTGTTAGTAATTCTGTAATTGTGTAGTTTTACCTACCCCATTCTGGGATGAAGGCCTGACGATATATGTTTGTTGATAATGCGTTAGAATCAATTTGTTAATTATTATTTTTTGTATTTAATTTTTATTTTAGAAACACGTCGTCTTATTTTAGTGACGGAAATGTGGGATAGTAGGTTTTTAACATTGGAAAATACATATATGTTTTCTAATTATCTCGTTTAAGAATTAGGACATCAACTTAATCGTTAAAAAGTTTAACATAGCTACCGTCAACATTTTCGTCTCGAAAAATGTAGTTAAGGTAAAATACGAAAAAATAAAACGATCGCAAACATTCATACGATAGTCAAACACTGAAAAAAATTCAACTTTTATTACAAAATATGCCGTTAAAATAACTGCGTCACAAAAACAATACAACTGTAACTAATCAAATTAATGGCACAGTTTTACGCTCGGCCTTAACACTCCCGCCAAAGACTCCTTTAGGGGTCTTTTTTGCTTTAAAGTTAAAGAATCTGGCACCGAATGTATAAAGTATTTAAGGGTGAAAAATGAAATCGCTTAACTTATTCGCTACCACGCTTCTGAAATTAGGTTCAAAATGGACGCAATCTGGATGTTTCGGCGCATAATGTAAACGACAAAGCTGCGTATTGCACGTAAAAGCTTTTAGCTAAGCTTTGGATTAGTCTTCTCTGGCCCAACCTTTGCGAAAATTGCATCAACCGTTTTTACTGTGCATTTGTGGTTTTTCTATGTCGCTTGTTATTAGGTTTTTATTTACGGTAATTGGTTTATAACAACTTTGTTCAACATTTGTAAGTGTTATTGTTTTGATGAAAATGTTGTGCTTTAAAATTAAAAGAGTTATTGTATATTTTTCTGACTTAGCCATTGTCTAATGTAACCACATTTTGTTTATTTTTTAACGTAATTACACTTTTGAATACCCTTTTAGCATTATCATGATCCTTGACATCAAACTATCTTATGTATTTTGATATACAACAATGTTATATCAAAGTTCAAAGAATATTTTCAGTCAGTTTTGAAATCTGCCATGAATTCATACGCATGCCTCAACACTTTTCGTTAATTTTGGGTTTAACGTTATTTTGTTCGCCATATAAACTCTTTTATTTGACAAGTATTTAAGTAGCAGCGCTTGCATTGTTGTGTTACGGCGTGAGGATAAGACAACCGGTGAAATTACTAGCATAGAGGCTTCCATCTTTAGTCCTCATGGTTGGCAACGCATTTGAAGTCTTAGGACTTCAGTCATAATATTTTAGTCTTGAATGTCTTAGATCCCACTTACCGTCAAGTAGCCTGAGTGCTTGTGCGCCTAATTCGTGCTATTAAAAAAAATATTGTATTATTTACTATTCTTTGCTTTAAAAATCGATCAGAGTAAAATTTGACTATGAGTGAATGAACGTAGCGAAACAATGAATTAGGTCAGGTGATTATGTAGGTCAGCGCTGTCAGCAAGTCGGTTATCCCACCAGAAAGTTACCTGACTGCAGAGTGAAACTATCGCTACAACTAAACTTGATCTATGATGCACTTGTTTCACTTGAGCTGAAACATTAATATCAAGTTACGGGTAATGTTGAAAATATAATTGATTTTACTCGTTTAGCTCTTGTAGCAGGCTCTGTAGGTTCACAAGACCTTATTACTTAGTATTTTTTGACCATCCGTCCGTCTGTTGTATCATAATTTAAAAGAGATGTATCTTTTGAATCCTAATAGACAACCGGTTAATATTTTACAAAATGTTAGTTAAAGTAAATTTAATAACAAATAAGTAAGTACAATAATCACAGGAATCCTTTTTTGTCTTTGCTCTATAAAAAAAACGGTAATAAATAGAAGCGTTTTGGTTTTGGTTTTTTATTTACCGTAAACCTGGGCGATGCTAAGATGGGAGGCTAGTATAATTCACCATAAAAAATAAACAATTGCAGTTGAAATGCGCTCTTTGCGTAGTATGTGTGGTGTGAAACTGATTGATAGAGTAAGGAATGAAAGAGTCAGAGAGAAATGTAGACTAAAAAAAGATGTAGTGACTAAGATTGAAATGGGCATGCTTCGATGGTTCCGTCATTTGGAAAGAATAGATGAAAGAAGATTGACGAAAGAGATATACATGGAAAGTAAGTGGAAGTGTCGGATGGGGCCGCCTCAGTCGTACTTTTTCGAATCAAGTCGGAGAAATACTTTTGCGGGTGGTAGGACCTTGTGCAGGGTCCATCAGGATCGCTACCACCATCTTATCCATTAACCTACCGCCAAACAGCAGTGTTCGCATTGTTGTGTTCCGGTTTGGGGATAAGACAGCCGGTGAAATGACTAGCATAGAGGCATTCCATCTTAGCCTCAGGGTTGGCAACGCATTTGCAGTCTTAGGATTGCATTGCAGTCTTGTGATTGCGAATGTCTATGGGTCACAGTTTCCACTTACCATCAGGTGGCCTGTGTGCTCGTTTGTCTACTCGATGCCATAAAAAAAAAAAAAAATGTCAGGATCGTAGCAAGTGGAAAGAACTAGTGTCTACCTACCTCTCTGGGAAACAGGCGTGGTTTAATATATATGTATATAAAAAACAACAAAAAATATATACCTACGTAACTAACACATCTTGTTAATATAAATCCACAAGTTTGGCAAGGTCGCAACATAAAATCATCAACAGCTGAGTCTGAATCCGAGCTGTAGTCGTTTAGGCGTGTGGCGTGTGGCGCGCCGGTCCCGTCGCACCTACCTCATAAAGTACATTCATGACGAAATTCTGTCACGTCCCGTCTAACACATTAAACACGTCGGCAGCGTAACACGTCAGATAAATCAGCTGTGGCTTTATTTTCTTCTAAAGAGATGTACAGTCGACAACAGTGTACAATCTTGACTAATGTGGCGTTGTACTATCAGCCCAATGGAACCCTGACCCACCATAGAACGGTGTCACAGTCACATTATAAAACAATTTGTTTGACACTTCTTATGACTTGAATCATAACGTCTCTGTGACACAGTTCTATGGTGGGTCAAGGTTCCAATGGTCTGATAGTACCTAATTGTGAAAGAATTTTCCAGTGGTACATACACCGACAGCTTAGTGTTCATTCAGTGTTCATCCCGTCATGGTGTTTGAAGTCAAAACATACACAATTCCACGACAGTACATTAAAAACATGTTAGTACAAATTGAAATCCAAAATTATTTATTTCTATGAAACCGGTACAGATCCGACGGCCAGTGTCTGCTTGTAAGTTATTTCAAAATAACCTAACCACAAGCAAGGTTACTAAATTATAAAGACCATAAGTAACAAAACTGTCTAAATGTGAATTCACACAATAAATATAGTTTTAGGTTTGAATTTATAACTATAATATGACAAACTCTTAACGCAGTGTCTTTAGTATAATACAGATATTAAATATGAACTCATGATACATTTTCCCTTTCATACAAACTATCGCATTTTAGCTCTCCCGAAAGAAAAAACACCGCAATCTTTATTTATTTCTCATACAAACTCCCTCTTTAACGTAAGTCAACGCTTTTCCTCACCACAGAATGACGCAGCTGCTTAAATCTGTGCCCCATATACTTACACGAACAAGCCGGTATTATGCTCCTGAAATATGGCACTTATTACTGGGTATGTTTTGTCCAAACTTTTTAGGGCTCCCCGAGGTAGTGGCTTATTGTGTCCGCCGCGAGGAGGCTTTCCGGACGAGTTACAAGTTTGTGTGGAGGGTAGAAATTAGATGGCGCTTACACCAAGATGATTTGATGATGTAAAGTTACTGGGCTGTTTTTTTTATTTTGTAAAATATTTCAATACAGTGTGTATGTATTTGTGCTCTTAATTGTACAAGAATTTGATTTAAATAAATGCGACAGTTTATGTGTTTGGCACTCCTTCATGATGCAAAAGTTTTTTTTTTTTATGGCATAGAGTAGACAAACGAGCACACAGTTCACCTGATGGTAAGTGGAAACTGTGACCCATAGACATTCGCATTCACAAGAATGCAGTGCAATCCTACGACACTGCAAATGCGTTGCCAACCCTGAGGACTAAGATGGAATGCCTCTATGCTAGTCATTTCACCGGCTCTCTTATCCCCAAACCGGAACACAACAATGCGAACACTGCTATTTGGCGGTAGGTTAATGGATAAGATGGTGGTAGCGATCCGGACGGACTCTGCACAAGGTTCTACCACCCGCAAGCTGGATGGATTTGGACGAAATTTGGAATAGAGGTACATAGTTTATACACTGGATTTACACATAGGCTACTGTTCATCCCGGAAAATTTTAAACAGATAGGTCAATACTATTAATCTCGATTTTCTCCATGTTCTGACAAAGCAAGTAACATAATATTCGTTTTATAACAGACGGTAAAACAAAGAACAAAAATGTATAAAATTATATTTTAATAAATTCTTGCTTAGCATCTAAAAACTCTGTAATTTTTCACTCCATTATGTAAGATAGCACTTCAACCAATGTTATCCTTATACTGACGCAAACTCGCAGCTTATTAAAATGTCATATTATCTCTGCTTCATTGCGATGTCGCTGCAGACAAGATGGATGATTCCCGGGAAAATACAAGGGAAAAAATACAGCTAAGTGCGGGCACGACCAAGAAAAAATTAACCCCAGCTGGGAATGCTATTTAACCGGTTATTAGCCGTGGGTGTTTAAAAAAACCGCTAAAAACCGGTTAAAATCAGTTATTTGTATTCCTTAACCCCAGCCGAAGGTTCTTATCCTGGAAAACTTGTTTTGTCATGAAATAATTATAATTAATAAGTAGTTGCTGACGGCGCCTTTAATGACTAACAAAAGCAATTCCAAGTTCGTTTTTTATTAACTCGTTAATTTGAACTTTCGAATAGTTAGTGCAGTCGAAGCTTTTTCGGCTACGGTACATAGATTAATTAAAAAGATTTTTCAAGACCAATAAATAGTTAAGATTCTCTTACTAAACATTATTAATTTGAAAAATCTCTAGTAAAGGTAGTTAACCATAATAAATACATTATATAATTGGACTAACAGAGGAGTTGGGTTAGACAAGGTTGCAAGAAATAAAAAAAACTAATACATTTGAGGTACATTACGTAGACTGAGCGTTTTAACCTCGTGAGGTCCACTTCAAATTTCGTTAGTTCGAAAAATAATCTTGTGTCAGTCAACAAAAGTCAAAAGTCACTTTGACAAAAATGTCCTAAATTTAGGACGTTGGGCCTCACGAGTTTAACGCAGTTTATTCGAATTTATACTTTTACTTAAATTTTTTGATTTTTAAAAGTTTTTATAGTTGTTGGAAATTCTGTAGCTCTGCCTACCCCACTCTGGGAATAAAGGCGAGAGTTTATGTATGTATGTATACTTTTACTTGTTGTATGGAGACTTATGTATGGTGCTAAATCGTTTAAACAACGTGCTGAAAACAAACTAGAAAGCGCATACACTCGATCTGTCAGTTAGCGGTCCAGCCTTCGTGTTACGCTCGTTAGTGATAGGTGAGGGTGTGAACACGGCGATAGACAGAGCGGGTTTCCAAAGCTACGAATATAATGTATCCGCTATTGGTCCTTATTACACTGCAATCTCTTTGTATTCGACTGCTCAATGTACGATGATCCCTGTGACACCTAAAATCACGTAAATTTCGTATTTTTAATCACTCACAAGGCATTCTATCATACGCGATTAATTGAATTCCTGAACGGCGTTGCTAATTTTGTACCAATTTGGATTTTTGAACACATAAAGAAATAAGTGTAATATTTGTTTAGGGTGGTGAGACCAGTAATGGACACTTGATTCTTATTTAACAGAAGATAAGGGTTATTGATTTGTTTTACAATAATCAATTTAGGGCCGTATGAAATTTGAATTAAGAGTGAAGTGTCCATTACTGGTGCCTATCAGCTAAAAGTGTCCATTATTGGTGCCGTCACTCTATGAGTTGTCACAGGTGACCGTCTTTTCTGTGGACATACCCGAATTTAACGTTTTTAAGGCTTATTTTTTAGGCTGAACCCATATGCGTATAAAAGGCGTCGGGTCTACTTTAGTCTTATCAGATAAAAACATAACTTGTACGCACATAATAAAAGCCTTTAAAATATTAAGCACAGGAGCGACAACTTTTGTTTTTTCGAGTGTGTATGACCCATTTAACAGATTCAAATAATTTAATATCCCCATACACTTTCATTATTGTGACACTATGAAACTATAAACATAGTGTTTTTGACCTTAATGTACACGAGCACCTGTTTACCGAAAGACATAGCGCAAACATATTTTTTTGGAATGGCGAAGGCCAACGGTGTGCCCGTTGCCACAATCCAAAGTGTGCAGGCGTTTCAAAACCTGTGAACTAGAAGATTTTTTTCCAATTCTGTAAACTCAGGGAAAAAACCAAAAGAGACATGCATCAAAAAACCCTAACGAGGACGCAAGAAAATTCATAAAAACCGTTTGATAGGGTTTTTTATGAACTACCCCGCGTCTCCTATCACCAAGCCTCAGGCCGGGATTTGCACCGCTATCTGGCAGACAATTAGGATGGTTTGCGACCGCTCCACTGCCAAATGATCCGTAATACCCGATGCGATTGCGCGATAAGGCATACGTAATGCCCGCTTATGGGTTATTATGATCCCGGATTAGGGGGCCTTTTGTTGGCGATTGAATTGGTTAATATTTTGATTTTGGTTTCAATTGTTTATAGGTAAGTAAAACGACGACGTTTTAATGAGCATCGACTGATTGCCATGTCTATCGGACAGAGGCCATGTTTCTAGTACCTATCTCCGTTTTTTGAGAAGATTGTACGATTATTTATTATTTATTGATGAACCCCTTAGTCCCGGAGCAACGCGCGCTCAAAAACACCTGTCTCTAGCACACCGTCCGCCCAAACGACTTGATTTGCTTTTCACGTCCTATCTACTTACTCGTATACTTTTTATACAAAGAAATGTACATTTTTGGAAAGATGAAAATATATTTTACCCTATTATATCAAAACATCAACTGAATAATCAATAGTTTAGTGTACGTAGCCAATTGATTGCAGAGAAAAGTAAAACTGAGGCAGGTTCCCAAAAACACTCACAACTAAAAAAATACTACACAAAAGTATATATTTTTAAAATTTTCTGTTTCTTTATGTTATATTCTATAAACAATGTTTTAAAAAACACAGTAGATCACATAAATTAATAAGATATATCACTGCACATTAACTCGCGCCACGATTGGATAAAGTAGACTGAAGTTCACCATGAGTTCACCTGACCATTGGTTGATGTTCGTTTGTGGCTTATTTCACACTCAATCGGTTGACATACAATTCATGGGAATTTATGTATTAATGTGAAAGACTAAGGACAGAAAACCGAATCATGACATACCGATAACCACCCGGCAACCATAGCTGCCGGTGGGAGACAACGCATTTTGGGGCCGGCAGCTCTAGCTGCCGGTGGGGCACAAGGCGTTTATTCATTAAAACAAACAACACGGTACAATACTAACAAACGTTCTACTATTATCCCATTACTAAAATCGCTGTTCATTATTAGGTTCCATAAATAAAAAAACCGTTTTGTTTTAAACGGTTTATTTTCTTTATCTTACTGTATACCTACTGGTAGTTTGATGGGGGTCTTGATGAAGCAAGCTCAAGCAATGCATGTCCAGTACATAAAAAACCTTGTTAAAATCATCTGGTATTGACAAGATTTGTAATATTAAATACTCGTTACGTATCTGGCTTTAGACACGAGAATTTGTATTGAGAATCTTGTCTTTTACGTGTATTTTTTATATGAAAATACTTTTATACTTATTTATACTTGCAACCATTTAAATTGCTTTCACACGCTTCATTGGACTTCAAACGAAAAATATAGTTTTTCAAATGAAAATTACTTTTTTTTGATATAAACTTTACAGACATTTCAGATACGGTTTAATAGCTCTATTAATTTACTAAAATTATTATTCTGCTCCGTCTGCGCTAACTCCGTTTAATTAAAAGTGTACTTTAAATTTTACCGCCATATTATGCAGAATAATTTATTTGAGAAATTTCGGAACGTTTTAAATACTATGGCGATGTAAAATGAATATAATCATGTTTAAAAGTAACGAACGTGTTCAAATACAAGTTTTTGTTTTATTATTTGGCAATTTAATAACATAAATTCTAACAACGTAAGTACATATATTATTTACTGTTTTAATGTTTTCATGTTTTGAAAAAAGGTGTCCTTTTTGAGTTTTTTGTATCGATATCACTTCTTACGGGAATCTTTGAATGTTTGCCAATGAGGCTAACAATAGTGTTTAAACCAATTTAATAAACTAATCACTATAAATACTCCATCATTAACAAAGGTAAGCTTAACGAACACTAATAAAAAATACAAACAAAAGAAAAAACTAATTGTGTGTGTATGTGTGTGTATTAATTTTACTTTTTAGCTGGACAGCTGATTCTATCACCTTAATTTTCAGTAGTTAAGTACGCACCATGTCTATTTCACTAATATCTATCAGCTGTAGACTGCAAAGCTATTGATTCCTCTGGTTTTTACATCAGACTGTATTATTCTGTCGTTCTTACAAACAACAATGCCAATGTGGCATTTTATATGACTAACCACTTCTTATGCACTCACTAATTTAAACGTTTAGCTCTAATTTTGACTTTTTTATCGTAATTACCCTTATGTAGCTATTAAAAAACGTAATATTCCATGCTCATGTAACAATAATAGACCTAATTATTATTTCAACCGTTTATAACATAAAGGGTTTTAGTACCTGAGTTAATTCACGTTATGGTCGTTTAAATCAAAAGTTATTTTATGACTCCTGGCGTTTATGCTTTTCTGTATATTGTTTGTATAACAGCAAAGACTAAAATAGCGTAAACGCCGGCTGTTGTAAAGTTCCCTTCTGTTTTGGAACGGCTAGAAAGGTTTATTGCTTTGAGTTGTGTAAAACTAACGTGTGGAGTAACACGCTAGGGAGTCAGTAAGTTAGGTAGTTATTAAAACGTGGTAAAATAACAATTACAATTACTAAAAAAAGTTGGTTTTATCACGAACTTTTTTTATAACCCGTTTTAATAACCTTAAGAGCAGCACTGAATTTGTACTATTTCTTGATTTACTAATAATTTTTAACAAGGGTAATTTTTTTTAAGGGTAATAAAGGGTAAGGGTTTTTTTGAAGGGGTAGGGTAAAATCATTTTACTATATCAAAAACATTAAACAGCCACACATTTAAACAGTAACTTAAATTTCCCAGTCGTTACGCCTAAACATAATTTAATTGCCATATGAAAGCGATCAACTGTAATTAGGAACGTTAAAAAGGATGTACATCACGGGAAGGGTCGGAAAATTAAGGTCGTGCGCACGCTTTAGGTCAATTAGGCATCCCGGATGTGGGGGGGCGCTTGCAACTATATTCAAGGGTACAAGGGGCAGAAGATCAACTCGGGTCAGTATAGACTGTATAAAGGTTAGGTTAGGTAAGCTTATACAGTGCCAGAAGATACGCTGGAAATCCTATTTTTGTGATGTTGTCTTGTTAAACATCTTCGCTGATCTTTATTTTTTATGTGATCTCCCCGTGAAACTATCTTTTACCGTTATAGTGACCTTAAACTTTCTGACACATATGTACGAATAATTATTAATACGTACAACAAACAAACAAATGACAAATTTATTTCTCTTCTTCCACATTCATAAGATAAGTTCGCCTTTGTAAATATTTTTATATTAATTGTATTGTTATGGTTTTTCTTTTGCACAATAAAGTGTTTACATACATACATACGAGTACATACATACATACATCGAGTCATGCACACACGACGGTTTTGGGTACCTACTTAAGGTTCGGCCCTTTTCTAGTATATTTCCGATTTGATTCGAAAAACTACGTTCTGTAATTAATTCACTAGGAGGCCTTCAGGATATCTAGGTAAGCCCTATAACACATTTAGGTTTTGGAAATACCAACTAAAATTTCTCCTTTCATTTAGTTTTCAAACCGCAATGGCCCATTTCCCAGGCAAGGAGGTACGAACCCCCAGGTGAATTTTTGATGAATTAGCCAGATCCTAGTTAGTCCCGCTTTTCCTAATACATTAGGTAGGAAGTTTGAAACATAAATTGAAACTTCACTTATCCTACCTCTGTCACTCTACAGTAGAATATAAATTGAGAGAGCGAACAGCGCTATAGTGAGTTTGAAGTCGAGATTGGGTAAAACCATCGCACACGGCTCTGTTTTCAAATCATTATTCCGTACGCACGAAACATCGTTATAAACGAGGAGAGGAGAATTAAATTTTGCAATTATTTCTAGTGTTTACATTAGAATATTCGCATCAATTTAACAGCGAAAAAGGCGACTTTACAGGAAATATATATTTATGGGAATATTTTAGGGGCACGTTCACTCTTAAATCAGTATTGCATGAACCTTTGCTATGAAATGACATGACATACTGAACCCAGGCTGGGCGGTACAATCCATATCGTGTTTGACCTGTTATGAAATGGTTTTTTCCTACTCCTGAGGGGTTATTATGACATAATAACTGAGTGAGTGTAAGGGACAGCTATGGCAGTAATATAGCTCTGTCCTTTTCTCTCAGCGTAAACAGAATTGCATAACTATATCATAATAACCCCCCTGTACTTTTATCTGTCATTTATATAGTCACGAACACTAATATAAGAACATACAGAATATGTCCGCAGCATAATCCAGAGAAAACTCTATCTAGTCTTTGCCCCAAAACAGCACTAAACTTGTGCGTTTTTGAGCCAAAACGATACGCCTAGCTGCTAAAGCTTAACGTTGCACGATTTAATAATATTTTAACGATTGTGAAATAGGGACTACAAAACACCTAATGTTTTGAGAAATATATTCTAGTACCTGATTGGTTGATTTTAAAATAGCTGTATTCTGGTTGGTTGATACCAAATCCATTTTATTTTAAGATTTTAATTTGTTAAAGAGTAACACGTACCTACCTTAAAAAAACCTAACGTTCCGATTGACAGTGGATGTGTTTTGTGATTGGTGGATTTAATTTTGTGAAGTATTTTGATTGGTAAAATTAGAATGTTTTGGAAATATAAATAACTTTTTTTTCTAATCCGTCATTTTAAAAACAAAGTAAACATATTTTGTCACTGGTTTCTCACTCCTTTGTTTCTCTGTGCTTTGTTTCGTTTTTCGCTTTATTTTGCATTTCAGTTATGGATGATGTCTGTTAGTGCTGCAAACTTATTATTTTTCCAGCAATTGCGGTTCACTCCCTGAGGGACTATTATGGTCGTGTTTATCTATGTGAATAAACGTGGATAAAATATCTGTCACGTTCTGACCAGTATGTAAGTGCAAGAGTGACGGATGCTTTATCAACCGCGTTAAAGGTGACCATAATGCGGGCCCTGGCATTCATCAATAATTTGTTGTTTTGCATCTTTTTGTTCTTCTTTGTCGTTAAGTAATCAAAGATTCATGAAGGCTTTGAAAACAGAAGACAGTAATAAACAAACTCTAAGGGAATAAAGTTAAAAACTGAAGTTTAAAATATAGTAAAAAAGTTCTTGTTCATATTGTTACACGTATGAAACTAAGATTACTTACAACTAAAAATCTTTACAGTGTAAAGTTTAGCGTAGCATCCAATCACGCCGGAGTGCTTTGCGTGGAAGTTGCGAACTTTCATAGTCACGTTAAGTTGTTAGACGTGTCTAAACATTTCTGATCTCAAGTGAACTTCCGCTTAACTAAATGCAATTTAAGGTACTATATCTAGCCCATGACACTAAATCTAGTTCGATAAGAGTACCAGATGATGTATAATATATACAATTAGTCACGTCGTTAATGAGGCGGATAATAAACACGAAATGGCAATGCTACAATGTAAATAAAATTTTCAAGTTTTGGTTTTTTCTCGTAATATGGGAGGGGTACGATACGACAATGCAGTGCTGTAAGCACCCCTGGGGGGTTATTATGACATAGCAATGCAGTTCTGTTTACGCTGAAAGAAAAGAACAGTGGGGTTATTATGACATAGCTATGCAGTTCAGATTACGCTGAAATAAAAGGACAGAGCTATATAACTGTTATAGCTCCGTTCTTTACGCTCACCGTAAAATAAACGGCATGGCCACGTCATAATAACCCTCCTGATTGGCCTAAGCAGTGGCAACATCGTAAGATAAGCGACGCCCCGTAAAGTCTCTAGTATGATCGATTTCCTCAAAAAACTAAGCTCATCTGAAAGATCATCAAATTCTGTGTAAGAAAAACCACTGCTGCATTTTCCAAACAGTAAAGAAAGTGGTTTCTGCAGCAATTGAAGGTCGCCCTCCGCGCAACCAGATTTTTGCTTTGCAGCATCGCCATTTTGTGTTCACCCATTAATGACGTGACTAATTATATATTATCATCTGGTAGTTTTATCGAACTAGGTTTTGTATCTTGGGCTATTAAATAATTAATAAACTAGTTAATCTCAACTCTAATGCTCTTCTCGAGATGCATCAAAAATTACAGTGTTCTATGGTTTGACGTTTACTTTGACGTATCTTGTAACGGGCATCTCAGCCAAGATGAGTTTATTAATACGGCCCTTTAAAATCTAAACATAATCTTTGGTGTTAATCCAACTAACGTTATCAAAAAATATGGAATACGTTTTGGGATCTGTTCTACTCAGTACTCAGTACTCTAGTCGTATTGCTTATGACATGTTATCGAATTGCTTGTAACTCGACGACCCGAAAATGAGAGCTATTGTAACGTTGAAAATACGACAATATGTCAAAAGCAATATCATTTTAACAAGTAGAAAACCCAAGAGCGTGATTCTACTTCGCTAAGTTCAACCATTTTATCTTTTCCCGTCTTGGTTCCCTGAAACAGATCGCTCAGGCAGTGTCGAATTCAATTATCTTTAGCAATTACTTAATTGTTACAGAGTTATCTAATATCCGCGCCCGTCAAAGACTTTATTTCTGTTTTAATACCGCCCTGGATTATAGCTGAAACTATAAGATAAAAAAAAAAAAGATAACAGATGTTTATTCAGTAAGTAGGCCGCACGGGCACTTTTACACGTCAAAAATCTACCAGCGCTTCGCAAGAGACCACTGCTGAGAAGAAACGACGCAAGAAACTCAACACAACAACCAACTCAACTCATCAACTCAACTCAACACAACAACCTCTAGACATTATTTACTCGTATTTGAACATTCAACAAAATTAAATGTCCCTAATTTGCATTTTTTTACTTTTTGTTTTGGCACAGAGAACACAAGAGCACATCTAGGTCACAAAAATGAATGGGATTTGTGACCTGTACACATTTGCACTTCTAAACTAAAATCCGAAGACTGCAACCCTAAGACTTCAAATGCGTTGCAATCCTTGAGGACTCAGCTGGAAAGCCTCATACTACTTCTATCACTGGTTGTCTTGTCTTATCCCTACGCAACAATGCGATTTATGTTATTTTGTGTTAAGTGTGTCACTTTCCGTCTCTTCACCAAGCGGATCCAACGGAAGACCAGTGCTGGCTGTACGGCTAGCGAATGCTGAGTTGGGACCGTTTCGCAACTGTTTCTGTGTGTTATTTTTTGTATATATAGGTACCTAATGTTGTTTTGTATTGTTGCGACATTACCTGCTTGGCCGTAGCCTAAACCATTTTTGACTATGTTTTTACATATTTGGGATCTTTCATAACCATATTGTCGGAGAATGTATCGAAACTTTTTATTTAGTAATCTGTTGTCTTGCACCATTATGGTTAAGTGTAATTCTTATAATTTTTATTTTTCTATTACTACTAATTAGTTCTGGTGTAAATTCTATGTTTGACACATTTTCCTGCTCAACTACGCGTGAATATAATGTAATTCTTATTGTATGTTAGATTCATTGTTTTTTAAAATGCTGTTAAGTTTTAATTGTATATTGAAAAAAGGACTGACTGTTGAGTTTCTTGCGGCGTTTCTTCTCAACAGTGGTCTCTTGCGAAGCGCTGGTAGATTTTTGACGTGTAAAAGTGCCCGTGTGGCCTACATGGGGATCGATCTTGCTCTATTGTTATCATGATTAAATAAGGTTATCTAGTAACTAATCCAGCACCCGTTTGTGTTATAAAAACAAAAGAGTCGTTAGTACGCTAACTAGCGAGTCTGTCAGTCCGTTGATATGTTATTTTCCGCACCCTGAATGCTAACTCTGTTTCCCAGCTATATTAACTCGATTCCGCAGTTTCTCACGAAATTCCGCTTTCCGTTCGCCGCCACACGTTCCAAAATGATTAATGAATTCCGCAACTTCCCTCGGTCCACGGCAAAAAATCATTAGCCCGAGAAAAAATCGTCGCACATTCCTATTAATGATTTCACTCTATTGGTTGTACCGTTAGTGTGAACATAACCTATAACTAAGCTTTGTAATGTAAATAACAAGGGGACGCCTGCGTATTTTTCCACTACTTCCTCCTTTTCTTCATATTGGAGGTCCCTAGGGTACCTAAGGTACCTTCTTTCAAATTTCAAATCCCTTAGTTTAGCGGTTTAAGCATTACGTTATCTATCATTCGGTCTGGGAGGGTTTTGTTCTTTATAGATAGATGATAATTAACAATGATGGTATAATAAGTGCAAATTGAACTTCACTCAAACGGTCACGTTGCGTTATAACTATCGTATTTATGGGGTTTATTGTTTCTATAATGTCCTAATTCTACGATTCTCTTTCTGATTTCGTTCCCCGTCGCGATGAAATGAATTTTCTCCCAACTTGTGCCCCCATCTATCTCCTCGATGTCGCTTTTAAGCGACTTTTATCTTTAATTATAATCCTGTCTCATCCTGTTCATTTCTACTGTTCATGCTTATTTCTTATAATTTTCCGCCATTTAGTTCACTGGTATGTTTTTAAATTTTCAATTGAGTGCTGCGTTTTTTGGAGTTTCATACTGTCAGGTGATAGATATAGTCATTTCTATTGTCATTAAATTAAATTAAATTTTTAAATCAATGGAAGCCCGCGTACAAAAATGGTACGGAACACTTCGTTAACGAGTCTACCTCAGGTCCGATTTTTTTCATTCTAAACGGGCCATGACATTGCCAAAGCTGTCTCCGTAGAAGGCATTGCTGCAAAACGTGAATCGATTCCCTAAATCCATTAAAATTTAGCTAAACCGACATTTTGCACAGTCCCTGCTAAGTTTCACACGTGTAAAATATAACAAATTACCGTAATAAATGAATCGGGTTTATACCGTATTAGTGTAATTACTCCGAGCATCAACATAGCTGCGTGTGCATTACCCTGTGATTAATCAACCCATCAGGCTTATGTTAATTGTGTGCCGGACATTGCTTGGGCAAACCAGATGCACTCAAATATTTAGACACCGGGATGGAGTAATAACATTTGAGCGGTTTGGCTTTGTAGTGTATTCATGTAGTCTAAATAATCATTGAGGGAAATTGTCAGGGAGGGAAGATGATCAATTACCATGTTATACTTTTCATTTATTTTATTAACGATTACTTAGGTTCTGCCCGCGACTTCGTCCGCGTAGATTAAAATTATCGTTATTCCCTCGGGAACTTCACAATCTCACACAAATTGACCTAGTCCCAAACTCAGCTTTACAGCAGCATGTACTATAGGTACTAGACAACGATAAACTTACTTATAAAGAGAAATCCAAACTTAAATACATAGAAAACATCCAAGAATCATAAACAAATAGTAGCATTTATCACACAAATGCCTATCTGTTCTTACCGGGATTTGAACCCGGGACCAATAGTTTCGTAGGCAGAGTCACTTCCAACTAGGCTAAATAATGTGTCATCAAAATAGAAAATTGGCATAAAAACTGTTATTTGTCCTATTCCAGGACCTAACCTATATGTGTGCCAAGTTTCATCCCGATCAGTTTATGTAGAGACAAGCAGGATGCATAGGGATAAGCATTCATAGGATAGAGTGATTAAAAATGGTTTTTGTACATATTAATTTCTGTTTTATGCACGGGTGTCAGAAAACTCATATAAACCGAAGCGAAGTGAGGGCTGGTCGCTAGTTCTGTATAAAATAGCTTTATTTTCAAAAAAAATGTGTCCAAAAACCACACATACACTGATACATTAAACCTATTGCACGCCTTTTTTTGGCTCAAGGGTTAAAAACCTTACCCTCATTATTTTTAGTCTGGTAAAAGACCACATTTCCGTATTCTATCTGGAAAGTACCGTTTTACGTGTGCATTACCTACGTCTACCATCAGGTTTCCATTTCAGCAAGCATCTGCATAATTAGCTTGCAAATCAACTAATTCCACAAACTCAGCCAGCTTCCCCGAATGAAGCATCTCATGAAGTAGTCGTGAAACGAGTGCGTTGATAGGCAGACCGCAGCGATTTTAATCACAATTTAATCTAAAAGCTGCCAGGATTAATTCCGACCCAGTGGGTCGCTTTAAATGCTCCACCACGCGTTTACATGTTATTGGAAACATTGTTAACCGATGGGAACCTGATAGTTTTGGTGAATTTATATATCTCATTTTGATGATTTGGTTCAAGGGCACATGTTACATGAATTTTAGGTCAAGAGTGAAATTTTCAAAATCTTGTTTTATCTTAGACTAAACAAAATACGAAAATAATTGTAATAAGTGTAATACGTGTTGTTTTTTGAGATAGTTTTTTGTGTATGTTGTAACGGCTTCGGAATCCTACACTGAGCATGGTCCGACATGCTCTTGCCCGGTTTTTTTTTAATTTAGCTGGGTTAAGTGTCCTATCATGAAGATAAAGGTGCATCTGCACATGACTCAAGTGTAAGGTAAGACTTTAATTTGTTTCTCTTCCTTTGTGTACTTCTTCATCTTAGTTTAATTATTTATTCTTAAAGTGAATTTGCAATATTCTGTGAAGACTACAATTTATTTCAGATAAAAAACCGGGCAAGAGCATGTCGGACCATGCTCAGTGTAGGGTTCCGAAGCCGTAACGACAAACACAAAAAACTATCTCAAAAATCAACATGTATGAAACAATTTTCTATTTAAAGTTATTTGGCGCTGTCTTAGATGATTTTTAGTAGGTATAAACCCGTTAATCGCCTGTATCTCAGGAACTAATCATGTCTACTTAGCCGTGATAGTTTTCCTTTAAAATTCGTTATATGCGCTTTCGTTGAAGATTTTTTTCAGATTTTTAGTACTTGTAGTTTTGGCTGTAGGGGGGGGGGGGACACTTGACTCTAACAAAAAATAGCGCTTTAAAGCTTAATATTTCATAAACGGATCCCTTAATCGAAAAATTGTTGACATAAACCCGCAATATTTTTGAAAGACCTATCCAACGACACCCCACACTATGGGGTAGGCAAGAAAAAAAAAAGACATCCCCACGTTACGTGTAGGGAAGGTGCATAAAAAAAAAATATTTTTCAAAATTTTATTTTACCACTTTGTTGGCGTGACTAATATGTATATTCATGCCAAATTACAGCTTTCTAGTACTATGAGTCTCTGAGCTAGACTGGGGACGGACGGACGGACGGACGGACGGACGGACGGACGGACGGACGGACATGGCGAAACTATAAGGGTTCCTAGTTTGACTACGGAACCCTAACAAAAAAACGAATTCTTCTTCATCTTATAGAATCATTTTGAAAACTTTCTTAAGGCACCATTGCAATACAACAGTATGTTCAAAATTGTATGTTGCAATCTTCAGCAGATTGGACTGTGCTTTGTCTGTACGTCTGTCAGCAGCTAGACGGATTTATAGGTTATGAATGTATTCCAATCTATTTCAGAGTAGCTCTTGTCTATGACTCCTGGTTCATAGTTTATTTATTGCTGTTTTATGAAAGGTTTTGTTTTCTGCCTGTTTCTTACTTACTTATAAAATAAATGGTCTGTAAAAAAAATGCTCATCTGCTGTTCCATTGACCCCTTAAAGAAGTATAAATAGTACAAAAAACAGACACATTTGTGTTTTGTAATAAATAAATAACTAATATATGTGACAAAATGCTTTAGAAAAAGGAATATGGAGTTGTAGTAATATAATATAATAAGTAAATATGTTTAACGTTACCTATTTAATACCTCCTTTGGTACCTACCTATTTATTCCAACGAATTTAAATTGTTTTTTTAAGCAATAAAACAATAATAAGGCGAGAAGAGGAATACTTGAATCAAAGTTAATTATCAAAAGCAAAGTTTAACCCAGACTCGATAAAAAGTCTTTAAAATTACTCGAGAAACTTTACACTACTCACACAATTCTTAAATTTTTCGGTAAAACGTGTTTTGTTTATTCTGACGTCACAGTTTAACACCTTAACCGCCGATCGACCGACGACGACACCGACAGCGGACGACGAACGACATAGTTTATTTATATTTTAACCATGAGAAAAGCGATAAACATCCACGTGGACAAAGCTATAAAACCAGATTTTAATAGTACACTTACTTCAATACCCTTACCATGAGTTACAATTAACGTACTCGAGTCGAAGCGCTGTCCCTCGCAGACCTTGCAAGTATTCTTATGGACTGCAAGGGACAGAGCATTCGACTCGCTAGCAAATACGGTAATTGTAACTCATAGTAAGGGTACAGTACTAACTCTAGAACACTCCGTAAGGTATTTTTGTGCCAAAACACCCCCTCAGCAGTCAGTACACGTCGCCCCCATGAGTCAGCCGCGTTATGGCGCTCAGACACACGTGGACCCCTTGATATAATAGCTGTGTGTTTCCGGTATTTATTTCTACTCAGTTTCAGTAAGAAAATGTAAAGAAGTTACTATGCTATTAAAAAAGACTTTGAATTTTGAAACATAACACAAGTTGAATAAAAAGCAAGGTTGAAAAATCAACATAATCTTGCATAAACAAAAACAATAACTATTAAATAAGCTAAGTTTAAGAAAAGGAAAATATGTATCGAAATAGGTTCAAAGCTGTTGCAATACCAAGCCATCTGTTGCAATACACAACTGCACAAGATTCTAACTAACTTGCAAGTCTAGTATTGGTTTGCTGTTAAGTAAATTCTAACATATTTTCTTCAAACTACTTAACAAAGTTTTCCAGTTTTTGCACTATGTATACACAAAGAGCTCTGAATAATAAACGTCTTGATAAGTTACTTTATGTAATAACTAGGAGACCTGTGTAATCCTTCCTAGCTTATTTATACGATATAAATACTAATTCCAAAATTCCTATGGAATCCTAATCGTCATTTGTCCTAATGTATCGTTGGTCTGAATTTTCGGTTATCCTAAAGCCATTTTAGGATAAAAATTTAATACTTTTTAATGTTTTTATAATACAAACCTAACCAAACCGCAGATATAATTGGAAACGTTAAAAAGTTGCCTGATTTATCTGAAAACCAGTTTAGGACAAATGAAAATTCGGACAAACGATGTGTTAGGACAAACGTTGTTAGTGATTCTGAGGGACACCCTTTCAAAACATTAATAACAATAATCTCAATGCATTTAATGCCCAGTAATGCGTCCAATTTGTATGAAGATCAAAAAGGCAGACACTCTGTGTCAAAAATAATATGCTCATGCTTAATAACCCTTATGTCGAGCAAGACTACCTTCAGTCTCAAAAGGACGCAATTGCAAGAAAACAGCAAAGCTTAAACAACTCTGCTAAAGAAACATTAAGGCAGATCGCAGAGTAAAAGCTTCATAAAAGATACGTCCTTTTTCTTTAGAAAGTTGAAGATGTCTCATCAAAATCGCGACGAATTCTAATTAATGAAAGCTGAGGCGACGCGTGCTCGTGACGTGACGCCGATGACATTTTAATTTTACAACTTTGGAGTTGGAACACGACAGTGGAGATTCCAGAGTTTTGGGGCTGAGGTTGTTTGGGATACATTGACTTATGGTGTTGTAAACGCATTGTTGTTTAGAATTTTGAGAAATGTGAAATGTTTAAGTACCTATACTGCTAATGGTTTTCTATACCTACTTTTGGTAATAAAAACCATGTTGTTAAATAGGTCTGTTTCTTTTTTATTTTAGAGATCTGACTGTAATATAATTTAAATACTTAACGCAATATGAAACACAGCACGTCGTGTACAAACTGTACACAATATTTTTTTTTATTGTCGACCTACTCTTTTCCATGAAATGTTATAAAACGCAATTTACATTTTTCTTTCCAGGAATACTACTCGTATGCTCATCTTATCTTCATATATTTAATAAACAAGGCAGTGACATGGCTGTTACTTAATAAACCTTTTATGGCATCCTTCTCTGCGACAAAAATACTGAAAGCATAAATTGTCAAATTAAATTACCTACCCGAAAATTGCTCTTTCGGTCTACAGGATGGTCGTGAGATATTTTAAAGAACTACAAGTAAAGAAAACTAAAGACTGCTTTTATTATATCAATCTTAGAAATAAGGTAATCAAGCCACGAACAACTCAAAGCAAGAGAAAGAGGTAGAGGTATACGAATGGATAAAACAAAAATGAGGTTGCCGTGTTTCCACTTAACTTGTAGTTTTGAAGTCAACAACAACAACTAATTAGCTGCAAGTACCAACACACAACACAACAAATTAAGTACAAATTACGCTGTAGGGAACAAGTACCCAAGTTTTAACATGAGTAGAGCCACAGCCTTCATTTTCTTTAAAGTACACGAACCACTTAATAAAATAAACTTCCAGGACTTAAATCTCTTGTGCGCCAACAATTCCAAGCGTCGTGTCAAAACCTTTGTTTATGATAAAGCGACACACGAGTAATTAGCAACGCGACGGTTCCGCCATAAATCTATCTGAGACGTCGCCTAACTATGTCGCAACGATTAATTCCAGGCTGAGGAAGGACTTCATATAAGTAATACATGGCAATGGTAATGGAATTGGTGCCATCTGTATTTTTATTATTATCAATTGAATCATTAGCATCATTATCGTTATTTTAATCACTATCATAATAATTGCCCCTGTGAAAATTGAGTCGGAAGTCTCTGCCATAAATCTATCTAAGATATTATCTATTTAAGACACACACACACACACACACACACACACACACACACACACACACACACACTTTAGAATAAGATTAGTTCATGGAAAAATTTAAAGTAAATAAGATAATTATGTAACCCTGTATAACCGTATTCAAATTAAAACTATAACACAGGGATCCCTAGCACAGGACAGCATCGCTTCTACTTTATGTAAGGTTACATCTATGCAATAGACATTTCCATTTCATTTCATATTGCAATATTCGCAATATAAATTATATGTACATAAAGTTATGTACATACCATCATCATCATAGGTGTCACCATAATCGTAATGGTCATTGTCATCATTACAATCATCATTATTGTCATCCACAATGATTATGGCTGTTGCCGTGGTAATCTGCAATATAATTACAGTGATGAATAAGATCATGGTGATATTTGTTTAGAGACCTATATTTTGACTTAATCAGTTTCAATAATGTAATTTTCTGCAACGCAACGCTATGCAAGTATAAGCACAACACTCAACACAAGACATACAACACATTCAACACATTCAACACTCTTTGGCCCAAAGTACCGAGAAGTAAGTGTGTTTGACAAGTAAGTAAAGTGTTAAATTCTTTTAATTTGGTGAACTATGCTGTAAGATTCCAATGGTAACACAATGAGGGTTCACTCTAATTAATGACATAATGTTATAACTTTGTCTATTTCACAACTATTACATTAATCTATACAATAACTCTACCTGATTTTTACATTCATACAGCAAACAACGACAGATAAAACACAAGAAAATACAGTTACCTTAAACACTTTTCCTCTCCCAATTTGCTAAGTATTTTGAACCTTTTTAACCCCTTCCAGCGTTCGATAAAGAAGATTACTGGAAAGTTTGAGGCTGTGGCTTGTAGACAGTTTTATTCCAGTCGTTCTCATTATTGAATAAGTTTCGGCCTGTGCCGTTCATTGCTGGCAGACGAATTAATTTGCTATCATTGTCTTCCAAGTTTTTGTCAGACATATTTTTTCTAGGGCATAATTATTCGGTCTGATTCACGAAAACCTTGACTACGTTTACTGATTTTGTTTCTGATTGAGTGTTTTCGAAGTTATCAATCAGGAGTTATTATTTTGAGCTTTATAATCTGTTTTAAAAGGGACATTACAATTACCATTTGGCAAATAGCATTGTGTCCGTTACTACCGGGTTAAATCAAACTATACTTCCAACTAAAAATTGTTAAAGTAAGTATAAAATCAGTGAAGAACTATGTAAATATAACTGATGGTGAAAACCCCATCAAAATCCGTTGCGTGGTTTAGGAGATAGATAAAGACAGAAAGACAGACAGATGCGGCCAGCGACATTGTTTTATAGTATGAAAATATGAAGAAGAATTAAATTTACAAACAAATAAGAAAGAACATGTAGTCAGCATCGTTACCATTTGCTGACCGCTACCATTTGTCCTGGACTGGAAGAGTTATTTCACCCTGTTACCATAGATACACAAACAGTCGTCCTTGATGCTCAATTGCCAATGACTCACGACTCAGCTTATGCAGTATAAACCCTTAAGCAGTAAGCACCGAGATGGCGCGATTTAGCGGGCTTACCCCACTGGCTTACAAATCTTTGGTAAGCCGCACGAACTGTTCGCTCCAGGATTTACGTTTTATTAAGCAGAGTCTATCCACCGGCATCGATCACTGGGTAGCTCTTGAATCTGGGCTCGCCAAAATTAGTTGCGTTCCGGGTTTAATGGGTTTTTTAGTGAAGTACGGCATCATAGTATATTGTTGGTCTTAAACCAGAATATGTCAATTTGAAAGCTAAAAATACCGCGTTTTGTCTTATTAAAACTTATTTAAAAGTTGATTTTTGGAATTGTCATAAAATATATAAGATAGATATTAAAAGGTTGGATGTTATAATGATTATAATTTAAGATTGAAATCAAAGTCAAATCTAGTAAAATCAAATTGATTTATTTCATCACATTTCGGTTTTCCATTAATACTCGTAGGTTGCCTAGATTGTGGTAATGAATAGGGCGTGAGCACAGCTTAGCTGAGTTTGAGCTCACCCGTGGTCAGCCGTGGAGAGATTAGGTACAACTACTACTTACATTAACTAGTTATTAACATAAAACTAAGCTTACGAGTATTTATAATTATTAATGTGAGATAATATTAACGAACGTTTCTGATAATAATGGGAATGAAAATGAACTTTAAATTTTATGGGCGCGTCCCTAAGCGGTTTTATAACAAAATCTATAAATTGCTTTAAGAAGGCAAAACTATCCCGCGTTATGAAAAACATGAAAATATCAAGTCGCCAGTGATAAATCATTCTGTCTTTCAACCTTTCGTTTCACTTAATCAATATTCTTAGCACTACAATATCAAGTTGGATATAACTATTCAAACCCATAAAAAGACCAATACAATAGCTCCCCAGAATTGGCAGTAGATCTCAACTGAAATGGACGGATTGACGACTGAAATCTAAATAATTGATGAGTATTCCCAGATTCGACCCGGGCCGGGTGTCAAAGGAGCTCCACAAACGAACGTAAATAATACATCAATGACATTAGCATACCTACTGATGCTTTCAACTGCTTTTCGTATTTTTCGAGACTTACGAGATCCTTTCTACACTTTTGGATTTTTTGTTTCATCGTAAGCTTTCAAACGAACAAGAAAAAAATTTAGAATTAAATTTTAATCAAAGATTTCAAAAATCACTAAAGTAAAAAGTGGATAAGTGTCAGTAGAATGCATTATGAACATAGACAATTTAGATACAAAGCGAGGCATACGAGCAAGATTTGCCGTCAATCTACTTTATAGCTAGTACGTTAGGATTGATGTTTGATTTGAACAGTATAATTATTTCACAATTGTATTTTATTAGTCAACAAAATGTCAATCAAGTAAACCAATTAAAAACAATTTAGATAAAGAAACGATCAAACTCCGTGTTTTAATATTCTCTTAAACGATTGAAGCAGTAAAGGTAGCATTCACTTCACCCTCGCAAGATAATGGCCGTCAAAAAATATATAAAAGTTGTAAATTTGATTTACGCGCACCTAAAGGACGAGAAGGGAATACAAAAAACACAGTTGATGTCTACGAGAAACAAAGAGCGCCAGGAAAGGAAAGAGAAAAATAAAAATAGATGTCGTGTAAATAATTGACGCGGCTGTTAAACTTCGGGCGGAGGCCAGGCAGGAAAGTTTTGACTTATTGGCTCTTCACAATAAAACTCGCCCTATTCTGTAAACAACAGGATATTTGATGCCGTCTTATTCGGGTCAAATGTCAACGCTTCACAAATTACAATGCCTCATTGCCGCAGTCTCCTTTGCAACTGGACCCGATCCCACGCTGCTCCACAAATCAGATTCAATTTAATTCCCTAAATTGATACTTACCGATGTCTCTTTAGTCCATTCGATTTCTTTTGCTCCTGAAGTTCATCTCAATTCATTACTTTGTTTTACCCCTACTACAAATCATCGATTAGAACCACGTAATTTCAAAGTTAAACGCAAAATTTGTTAAACTGCCTTCGTTAACGTCTATCTTCAGAGTTCTGTTAAGTTTTGGAGTCGAAGTGGAAAATTTAAGAAACGCCCCGCGAGTGCTTTGATTGTTTAGCGATAAATGTAAGGAAAATTTGAAGAATTACTGAAGTAATTCTCTCGGAGAGTTATTTGGAAAATTTTAATGAAGTGAAAGATCAATGGGAAGGAGAACCTTATTAAAATGGCGGAAACGAATATATACGACGTTACGTGATGCGCCCGTGACGACAGTGGAAATCAATTAAGAATATGAAGAAGCAGCGCAAGCACGCACGGCCCCAGCGTGAAGTTATCAAATCTGAGAATACAAAAGCAAGGGTTATAAAAAGTTAACTCAGCGACACTCGAGTTCATATGGAAAAAGTTAGAGGAACACTTTAGCAAATGTCCCGATTTCGACACCCCTCGCCGGGGAAATAGCAAAAAGTTTTGACTTATTGGCGCTTGGCGAACTTCCACGTAAACATGGTAGGTTTTTTTAGGGGAACATTTAAGCCAAAGCCGGCTAGTTTAAAAAGTTTCTGCCATTTATGAAATGAAAAGACCGCTCACTACAAATTCACTACGAAACATAAACTATACAAGATATTTCGCTACACGAGAAACTTTGACAAATAATTGTTGATGATAACAAGAAAAGGTTTTCGTAGAAATTTTACCGTTTTCTTTGCAAGTTTTATATTCACTGAGTTAATTAAATTTCTGTTTCAGATATGCAATTAAATTACGCCAACAGTTTTTAATTTAAAGGACTTTAATTAAAGAAACCGAGTGCGATAAGCTTTAACAAAGATTAGTTTTGTTAGTGGAGAAATGAGGTGAAGTAAACTTTTAATTCTAAGCATACGATAGTATGATACTCCGTAAATCGTAGACAAAGATAATAACGAATTTAAGGTGTGGCTGTCTCTCAATTGCTCTGCGAGTCTAACCGATTTATTCCGAAGAAGGGGTTCTTAGAAACAAAGATTAAGTCTAAGTCGATTGCAAGTTAATTGATTTATTAATAATAAATTACGTGCCAAATTATGTTATCACTATGCATGATTTATTATGCTTGGACCCTATTAACCATCTTTAAAATTTACACACGTATATGTATTGAAAAAAGTTGTCTTTAAGTATAATGTCATTCGAAATTACCATTTTCAGAACTCATTAAAATTGTAGACGATAATAATGTTGAAATCATTACCACTTAAAGAGTCATTTATTTCTTTGTTTTCACTTGTTGTTCATTTTCGATTTAACTTCTAATTGTTTTTGTCTCAATATCATTATCAATTCTAAACTTAGGCGGGGCAACTTCAAAAGATAGGAAATAATCCTCTGCGTTCTCTTTTGAAGTAAGACTTTTCGAGAAGGTCTGAAACGGGCTTCTTAGACAATGTTTGACCACTACAATGCTCTCAAGAGACGCTGCGGTAAATATTTACAGAAAGAGGGATCAGAATAATGAGCCGCTAGGCTTCAACAAACGGCTCAGAAACAATGGAGGGCCCAAAGCGGTGCCTTGGGTAACCCGGAACATGTTTGTTATAGATGGTAATAGTTATATTAGCATGATTATTTACGGTAGAGATTTTGCGATCAGATTTAAATAATTTTCGACCGCAGCTTTATGGGAAAAACATACATTATGAAACCTCATAGGCCACTCTGAAAGGTGTAGGAAAATAAAATAATGATTCTTGTCCTTTATTTATGACTAGCGACCCGTCCTGGCTTCGCTTCCGTTTATGTGAGTATGATATATAACCTACAGCCTTCCTCTATAAATGGGCTATCTAACACTGAAAGATTTTTTCAAATCGGGTCAGTAGTTCCTGACAAGAGCGCGTTTAAGCAACAAACAAACAAACAAGCTCTTCAGCTTTATAATATTAGTATAGATGGTTCTTGTATTCAAATTTAAATTCAAATTCAAAACATTCATTTGTCAAAAGTATTTTTAAGCTTCCGTGTCCACTGGACCTTTTACTAGTAACCGGCTGTATCTCATGAAAGTAATACACCCTTGAATTTTTTACAGTTTATATTACTAATAACCACTCACCACCAGGTGGCCTGTGTGCTCGTTTGTCTAATCTATGCCATAAAAAAAAAAAAAAAAAAAACTAATAGCCGCTATAACAACAAATAAGAAAGGTAGCATTCAAATTAAATGGGGGTCACCATATAGATTTTTGTTTTCAGCTGACCTGCCGCCACTATGTGTAATAAATCCTTTTCCTTCGCTAAAGTTTCCTTATAATTGGTATAAATAAACTTCGTAGGAGGCCAAATGAGAATATTAGCCCCGTAACTCCCGGACCCTTGCTCCGATTCCCTCCGTGTTGTTTTGGTCGGTTGGTGTTTAAAACTTCTGTTACGTTGTTACACCTCATGTTGTTAGAAACTTCTTAATGAAAAGTTTCGGGAGCAGAGAACAGAAAAACAAACAATCCAAGCTCCCGCCATTCGATGCCTGTGTATTTTATCTTCATCTTTATCGCACTTAGTCGTCAGACTGAGACGGAACATCAAAACGTTTGTAAGGAATTTGCAGGCTACGGAATTGGCAGGCGTCATGACTTGCAGAATCGTAAGCTTCATTGAGCTGACTTACAGATTGTTTGCTTCCGCTTACAGACTGTTTAACGTTTAATTAGCTTTATGAGAAAATAGCCTGAATGCTTTATCATCGTGTTCACTGAGGTAAAATTATTATTATCACTTTTAATAAAATCAACCTACGAGTATATGTATGTATGTATGTATGTATGTATGTAAACACTTTATTGTATAAAAGAAAAACCACAACAATACAATTAATATAAAAATATGTACAAAGGCGAACTTATCTCTTTAAGGGATCTCTTCCAGCTAACCGTTGAGAGATTGAGAAGAGTGAACGGTTGTGCAACGAGTAAACAAGTGTGCAAGAAGAAGAATATAACACATTTAGTAACCAATAAAACTTATATAAATAGATTTAAAATAAAACTACATTCAAAAACCTACATAAATAGATAAAGAAATATACATATTAATAGTTAAATATACATACATAAACTAAATTTTACGTACCTAAAGGATAATTGATATTTAGGAGACAGAGTCGAGCTAGAACTTCTTTAATTTGCCTTTTAGGGAGTCTACCGTTTGTGATTGCCTAATGCCAGTCGGTAGCGGTATATGATATCTATATATTTTATCTAAGGCAAACCTGACTTACTGACTTATATAAATATCAACGCACTGCCGAAACTACTGTACCTAGAAACTTGAAATTTGGTAAAGGAGTTCCTTTTAGATGTAAGTGAGGACTAAGAAAGGATTGAGGATACTCACTTTCGATCTGTATATCTCTTTCGTCAATCTTCTTTCATCCATCCTTTCCAAATTACCGAACCATCGAAGCATGCCCTTGTCAATCTTAGTCACTACATCTTCTTTTATTCCACATTCCTCTCTGACATAATAAGAACTAAAAATGCATTAATTTCAAATAGGTCTGCACCCGTCAAGGCGCACCTGTGCAATCTTTCTCCTATTTAGCTTAAACCGTTTTAACAATCTGCTCATCAATCATCTGGATTAGCCCGGCCCGTCCGAAGATAACTCATACGGTCCACTTTAATCATATTTTTGCTAATGGTTCCGATGATATTTTTGTAATTTTGAGTTCACTTATTTTTCACTTCGTTATATTTATGGCTTCTATATTAATTACTTAATCGCATTGGTAACTGATAAAAAATGATAATAATATAAAAATCCCAAAAAAAAAACATGTAAATTGACAGGTTTTTCTTTAACGCAGCAATGGAGCATCAGAATGACGTGTTTTTTTTGTATCGAATTAGCTAGAGAGCACTCTATTTTATTTACTGTTTCCTATGGGATCAATAATGACACCCCCTTGGTTGTCTTTTTATTTATAATTTAACAAACATCTTACAATCTAAATTGTATTGTTAGCGTCTAAACATATTCAAATACAAACGCTTAGTGAAAATGACAATGCACTTAAGGCAAAACGGGCAAACAAAACACAAACTGGCTAAAACAAAAACAGTCGACAATAAACACGCCCAAACCAGCCAAAAGCGTGTATCACAGCCGTGTAAAATGTTAACGTGTACAGTTTTCAAATTAATAACGGGCGGCGTGCGCTTGGCACCCATTGTGTTGTGATGCGTCGACTGCCGGGTAGGGAGCGGTACTATCTCATTTTGTGAGCATTAACTTTATAATGAATTGGTGCTGGTTTATATCTTAATTTCAATATTATAACTGCTTTAAACTTTCAGTTTCTTGTGTCAGTATCAGTGGTTTGGATTCGGCAACACGAACTTTTTAAATGGTATACTGAAAATATCATAAATATATTATAGAAGGCGGTCTCAAAGGCAAACTTTATTCTTTGTTCATTATTTAGTGACGAAATTATTTTAAAAATCTGATTATAGCTAAAGAGCTTAAATGCCACGTGGTTTTTTCTATTATCAAAGCTAGTGCTAAAGATAAAAAAACAAAACGTGTTTACAGGCAAAATTTCTTCTGTCTGACTCTAGTCCAAAGCAAACACACAAATGTATTTGGTCTATTCAATATTTTTTCGCGGTAAATAAGAATAATAAATATATATGCTTTTGTCGCAAACCACTTTAGCGTGGCTTAAAAAATCCTGTTTTTAATACCTAACTATGATACCGACTCAATTTCCTTGTTATAATGAAGAATTCAAAAAAATCATAGGTTCGACGAGTAAATGTTATGAATAGATTTTAGGCGGTCAACATTAATAAAACGTTCAAAGGATAATTAAAAATAAAGCAAAACGAATCGCTAATTATAAAACAGTGCTACCTTTAGTAACTGAAAGGTAAAACAGTTTAATTTACCGAGCTGTTCAGTCATTTCACCGTAATCAGAATTATTAAGTCTAGTTCTATTCATATTGTCAAGACGAGATGGTTAAATATTCATTTAATCATAGAGCGTTTTTAATAATCTCTGAGATACAGAGGTCAACGACCCTTGACAAGGGTCCAGGGATACCCTTGGGGCAAGAAAATTGCAACGTTTTTACAAAATTGAATAACTGGTATAATATCAAGACCTTATGGAGATGAGATCAACCTGACAAAGCTGAAAGTTTTGATTAAAAAGGAATTTGTAACGTGAAACAGGTATCCAATAAGGATAATTATTTGCCTTTACTTATAAGCTACGAAATATGAGATCACAAATAAAAATAAACACCAAGTCTTTTATAAGAGACACTAATTTAATTGGAAGACAAACAGAGAGAACAATCGGTATAAAATGTAATTAACTGGAAACTTGATATTTTTACGACAAGAAAAGAAAATATTGTTTTTTTTGTACAGGTTATATAATAAATACCTCATTAGTCAAGATTTTTTAATAAAAAGTGGACTCAAGCCTTTAAAGTATATTATAGCGTCATAAATAACGTAATTTTTAATTATACACATTATTTATTTATTTATTTATTTATTAAATTTGGTACAATAACAGGTTGACAACCAAACAATAATTAAGTAATTAGTTATCACAGAGACATTTAGGGTAGGTATGACGTAACTCTAGCGAATATGGCACTTTTCAAGTTCAATATTTCCCAAGAATTCATAGTAACAAGAAAATGGTGATTTTTTAAGAGCTATCGATTGATAACTCACTTGATTTCAACTTATAATGTAAAAATAATGTTCCTTTGCTTTACATAGTATGTACAGTGGCGTTCAGAATTGCATGGACAATTTATGAATGAATTCATTCATAAACTGTCCATGCAATTCTGAACGCCACTGTACCTGAAAAAAAATACATTTAATATCACAACTTTGTCAGGGTAACTTTGCCAAACTACGAAGAGTCTCCGAGATAAACTGCGGACAAACGGACAGACAGACAGACCGATTTGAAACTACATAAGTTTCTTATTGACAGAGCCCTAAAAACAAGGGGAAGATTTAAAAATGGACAATTAAAAAAAAAAACACGTAATGCATCAGTATTAAGAAAATAATATATGCCAAGACATTGGCTCCATATATAAAAACAGAATTTCTAGACACTCTGCCACTTTTAAATGTCGTACATTCTGAGCCCCTTACGCCGTGTGCAAAGAGGCAGGTTATTGCGTTACGTCTTCAAAATAAAGCTTCCCAGGAAATCTTTGCATGCGATCCGTCAAAGAGCCGGCGGAAATTAAAGAATTGAGAGCTCCGCTTGGGAGGTTTATTGGGAGAGGTTACAGCGGCGCGGGAGATTAACCTTTAAAACCTTTTGTTTTTGTGACTCGGCAGGAGATGTGCTTTGGTTGCTTATGACTTCGAGCGCGGAGTTTCTTTGCGGTGTCTTTTTGAGTTTAACCGTGAAATAACTCTTGATTTTTTGTTTGAGTCAACATTTAAGGGTGTTAGGGGTTTTTATTTCTAGTAAGTTCTGATATGACTACGTCATCAGTGTGATATAATATTATAACAGTCTTGAAATGTTTTAGCAGTTTATCTATTTGGAACAAACTATAGTAGGAATCTTTTTTTTCATAATATCGAGATCCCTAAGTATATACATACCTTCACGCCTTAATTTCCAGAGTGGGGTAGGCAGAGCTACAGAATTACCAACAAGTCTAAAAACTTGTAGATAATTCTGCAACCACATTTTGCACTAACAGTCTAAGATCCCTAACAAACTATAATCACACAAGAAGTATAAATTTCATGGGATCGGCGTTTTATTATCTTAGACGTCATCGAAACTTCTTTCTCACAGTAATAAATCCTATTGTTCTCATATTTACTAAACAAAGTACTAAATCTGATTTCTCTATATCAAATTATCGAAAACCCAAGTGGTCACGGCATCAACTCGCCTAAATATCATCTGGCTATATTATATATAGGTAGTTGAATACGTAATCGGTCCATAAAACAACTCGTCTTACATCAACTGGACAAATTAGTAGTTTGTCCGACTTATAACCGGTCTCTTTAGATAAATTGTCTTAAGATCATCTAGATAATTTCACTGCTAGGTTAACAAGACAAATTCGCAACTCGTCTAAAATTTTATAAGCCATTGTACCCAACACTCAAAGGAGGTTTGTTATCTTTGATTGATAGGCCACTTATGGAAGGACACTTTAAGACGAGTTGCTTTGTAGCCGACGAGCTATTTAGACCACACGCATTTAAGAGTTGCGTTATAGTATAGGCGACTTAGACGAAATGCATTTAAAATGAGTTGATAATTATGACAGTAGACAAAATTATTTTGTGACTAGTTGCTTCATAGAGGAGTCACTTGTTAACCTAGAAACAATTTCGTCCAATTTTAGGACGAGTTGATGATGCAGACCCACTGCGTTTACGACCATCTCATACTAACTCATATGAAAGTACGTAATTGTCACTAATAAGTCTATTATATCATCATCATTTGTTCCATTTCACACTATAATAAGTGTATGAGGAGCCAGACACGGTGCCTCTAATTAGTCTCGACTACCTCATTAGCGCTCCTCGACTGTGCCTGATCACTGGACCCCATTAAAATTCAATTCACTTTGAAGATAATTAAAGATACAAATGCTTCTACTTTTTGTTCAATAACAAACTCGATAGTCACGTTTAAATCTAATTTGCTAGATAAAATGGTGTCCAAGTCTATGTTCATTTCTTCGTACTAATTGGAATCATTGAACACGACTATTGAATCAGAGTTCGATTCTCTGCAGCGCATTTGGAATTTTTCATTATTACGAGTATTATATTCGTTAAATGCTTGTTAGTTACTGATTTAAAAACTCAAAACAATTAATTGATTGATAAAACTTATCTTATCTTTATCTTAAACATGAACATAATGTTATAATGAAACTTTTTGAAACATGAATCCCTGGTTTTGATTATTTCACTCATAAACCTACTGTTACCTAAATGGATTAACGCTTATTTAATATAGGTATGTAGTTCAATGTTCCATTTAAAGATACCTTCTATACTTCTATTATTTTCCAAGATTTAAGGTCGTTTATCAACAAATCTTAACCCTAATGCTCATCTCGAGATGTGTGTGTTCTATAACTTCTATAGTTTGACGTTTACTTTGACGTATCTTGTGACGGGCCTCTCAGCCAATATGAGTTTATTAATACAGCCTTTAGAGTGACATAAATAATGTTTTACGATGTCAGGCGAAAAATTCAGCAGGTATTTAATAATGTACAAAAGATAAGGTAATTTCGCATACTTGTCTAGAAACAAAGTACCTACTTACCCTAGCTCTAACAAGCAATTTCATTTTTATCTTACATGCATAATAAGAATTGGATCATAAACAATTCGCTGCTTAAATGCAAAAGCGCCACAAAACAAAAACAGATATAGTTCGATTTAATATTTAAAATATATAGCATTCCGAATTTAAATGCAACACAAACACATTTTGATTTGTGGCCCTTTTGCCTTTATGCAACGAATTCATCAATTAGTTTTGCTTCAAATGAATTTGTTCGACTTCAAGCATATTTTGGTCACAAATTAACGTTCGTGATCGTATCCAAAAAGTAATTTGTCAATAAAAACTAAAGCTTACCGGATTCACTCCGGTCTTAAAGACACCGAGTCGGCAGCTCGGGGAACCCTTAGAAAAACGTCTTCACGAAGAAAATCCCATTTAATGAAATCCTTTGAAAAAAGTGGAAGTTAATACTGTGTTCAATTTATTGGAAAAAGACTGAGCTAAGCGTGATTCTCATTAACTTTCAATTTTACTGGTTGTATGATGAAAATTTGTTAACATTAAACGCAAATTAATTAGAGACGATTAAAATAAACATTTTGATCGTTTTTTTTGCATTATAAGGTTACCTTTTTTGATGTATAGAGCACTTTGTTGTAGGAAAAAACAGAAACACATAAGGTATGTACCTAACGTACCTAATGTACTGAACATCAAATGACAAGTTTAGTATGACAATAACAATGTTAGTCATAATGACAAGGTTCTGAGTATGCTACATTTTTATGGACAAACATTTGCCTTTGGACATTTGCAACGCCGGAGGTTTTACCAATAATATGTTGCCGGTCACGAAGAAATTTAACGATCCCCTTTAAAAGCCCCATATTGTATATGAAAAATAAATCAATCAATTAAATTTGATCTTACCGTAATTTTTCCCAGTGTCCTTGGATAAATGTTTAACAATAGGCTATTTGACAAGGTGAAAAAAAATGTAATAATTATGTATATTCATATAAATTATGAGTTTTAAAATCGATTTAAGGTATTCTTACTTTAAAAAAATGGATCTTTTATCCAAAAAACCACGATAAAATTTGATAATTTTTTATCTGTAGCCATTTTATCGAAAACGGCGCCGAATCCATGATGACGTCAAGGGTCGGTAAATATCACAGATTATAGGATGTCTGTATATATTATATATGACAGTTGACGTTTGTTTGTTTTTCTGGCTTTGCTATGATTAGTCATGTCAGTTTGTTTATGTATTGACCACTGACGTCACTGATTCCTGTGCGACGCCATCTTGCCCAAGAAAGCGTTTTGGCGGCATATTTTAAAAGTGAATTTTTATTTCCTTTTTTTAGACGAAATACATAAAAGAATTTAAAATTACCACTTTTGGAGTACTCAATAAACACCAACAAATAATCTGAGATGGTTTTCAAAAACCTGTCAAATAGCCTATTAAGAAACGAATGCGTCTTTTCGAAAAAAAATATGGAAAGTGATACGTTTGCCAAATGTTTGATCAAAAGCAACTTCATTGTTATACCCATGACAATTCCAAATACAACCATTGGCGTCGGCTTTTACCCCCATAGCCAAAGTAAATGTGAAAGCCTTATTCTGAAATTAATTTGAGCAAGTTCTCTCAAGAGATTTATCCTATGTCCCCGGGCGGGCAAGTAAGCGAAACTACCCAACATTCTGGATGGACGACGAACTAAGAGCCAGTAGGGTTGGCGCGCAGAAAATTTGCTTTCAAGTTTACTAAGATTTCCTTGATAGTTTTTTTTTAAGAATGGTTTGATGACTCGTTAAGGCTAAGTTGAGGGACGAGCACGATTAGTTGTGCTACGTGTTGGATGTTATTTGTCAATTTTATTAATTTCCTTAAATAATGATGATGATCGTGTCAATAATATCTAAAAAAAAATACCTGTTTTTTTCTTCAATAGTAAAATAAAACGTAATAACTATCGATTTCTCTTATTTGGAAGTCATTTATTACACATATTTTATTTGATTTTCTATTTGTCCTTTTCAATTTATAATCCACGGTAGCATTTTTTTTTTGTATTCATAAATCTAACGTAACTTAAGTTTTTGTAGCGAATCTTTCTTGGTGTAAGTGGAAATATGTTTTTGAAAAATAAAAATATGTAAAATTATGCGTTTGCCGACCGTTCTTTTACTCAACTGAGCGGACGCCGCGCGGTTTTCGGAAAATCTATAAAATCAATCTAAAGTCATAAAATAGACTCTTCTAAAATGAGACTACGGCAACGGGTAACTCTACTGCAAATAAATAAGCTCTATTAGAGCTCTTACAAATTTAAATTAACTTTAAAACTACCTTTTACTGTTTTATAGCACTTTGCATATATCTATCTATGTAGATGATTGAATACAATAGCTCTAAATGGCACATTGATTACAATTGTAGACGATAGGCGCAGATCAAGCCGTCACTCCGCACAATGGCGTGGCCCCAAATCAATGCAGGACTGGCCCGGATTCAATGGCCTTCTGGAAATGAAACGTCGTATATCACCCGTGAATTTCAATTGTGACACGACAATTCTTTGAATGAGAGCAGGCTTATTATTACGAGTGGCAGTTGTATTTGGAAATGGCAAAAAGTTCAACGTTACCTGAGAGCTTTTATGAAAGGATGAGCTTAATTTGATAACATTTTCGAAAGCTTTCTAAAATATGATTTTCTTAGCTTATTAGTTTGATAGGAATAAACAAATGTAACGGTATTAAATGGATAATGTTAAGTCCCATTATGTAATTGAATTAAACGTTTTAATTTTGTCAGATGGGAAATAACGCTGGGATTCTAATAGGTTAAGATAAATAAAATCTATTTGCTTTAGACTTAAAACTATACTTGATAATACCTAAACAACTTAACATAATTTAAAGTTAAAAATTAAATTAAACCATGTTTCAAAATTTCCATAAACCGCTGCAGCGCAATATATTTTAGTAAGACTTTTGATAAATTTTTAATTTTACTAAGTTGAATTGAAAATAATTTTGGAATTTACCAGTTTAATAGCAGCAATTCATTAAGCAATAGGTACCTGTTAAATGTGCCTATAAAAAAAGTCAACAAAAGAAAATTTAATTTCAAAACTCAAGCTTAATCTTAAGCTTAAGCTGGACATAAAGAAGCGTGTAATAGGTCTTATGAAAAAGAGGCAACCCTATAAAATCTTTTCCAATAAATTCTAAATGCCTGTAAAAACTACACAGAGAGCAGTGAATGCAGGCAATTCGGCTGAAAAATAATCTAGACGACGCAGAGCTCCATTCAGGGACTGGATAATTAACGTTTGCGTTCAGTTTTTAAACAAAAATGAAGGCTTTTGGAAGTAGGCATTAAAAAAGCCGGTCGCGAGTCAAACTCGCGCACTGGAGGTTCCGTACTGCTGTACAGTAGATATTATTTTATTCCGATATAAATTCGATTTGGATTAAAATCAGCACCAGCCCAACTTATACAAAACTTGATCATTTTTATTATTTGCTGTGTTTCTTCAGGGTTTGTACAATAATTATACCAGAAAGCTGAATTTTTTACCGTTTTCGACGTGATAACGTCTTATACATCGATGAACGCCGGCTGCAAGCAGGAAAAGGTGTCACGTTCCGTCTCATTGTCACGTTCCATCTGGGTTGAATGTGAAAGCTAGAGCGCAGAACATGCGATAGAGAGGCACGATCGGCCTAAGCGTTCGGCTTGCGAGTTTTCTTATGACGTCCGACTTTAGGGACAACAATTTTTTACGACACAGTAAAAACAAAACTATGTTAAATAAAAACGTTTCCTGTATGGAGCCCATTTATATGCTGCCAAATTGAAAATGCATGCCCGTTGTTTTTGAGAGAATAATACCCCAGGGGTGTTGTTTACTAAAAACAACGGACGGTCGGACGAACGAGCGAAATCGAAGCAGCGAGTTTACTCCCGTCAGAGCGAACAAAATACATTTTAGCGCGTGCATTTTTAATTTAGCAGGTTGGTTTCTTCTTCTTCTTAAATTAAAAATGCACGCGCTAAAATATGTTTTGTTCGCACTGACGGGACTACTTAAACTCGCCGTTTGGACATTCACTCGTCCGTCCGTCCGACCGTCGTTGACGGACGGACAGACAGTGAAGGCATATTAATAGGGTCCCGTTGAGCTCCCTACAGGCACGGAACCGTAAAAACGTGGCCGTGGCACGTGTCTGTGGTATATACAAAGTTATTTGCTTTTTCTTCTAAAGTTACGTTACCGGTAATTGAATGAAACCTGACAAGTTCGGTGTGATTCGCTTCCCGGAAACATTCGTTATGATTGCCACGCTTACAAGGTTACTTAACGAAACATGATGTCGTTTTTAATGTGATTGATCGTCTGTAAGTAATCATTTTTTTTTAAATAAAATTATAAAGATTTCTTCCTTTTGAATAAGTAAAATAGAAACATTAGGCCGTGTTGGGCGAGAAAATTAATGCTCATCAATTCTTGCCCTTATTGAAATAATAATTTTTGTTCATCTATTGTTACATTCATTGCCATCAACTAGCAAACCATGTTACACCTCACTAACTGTCCCGCGTGCCCGACCACCTGCTCGCGTGAGGACTTACTTGCCAGTAACCAGAGGGCTACCACGGTAGCCGCTTTCTGGGCAAGTAAGATTTAGCCCGAGTTCTTGCCGACACGAAAGAAGAAGAACTAGCGATTGTATGCATTTTGGACTCAGAGCGCGTGGCGCGGGCACTGAAAGGATTAAAAGGAAAAGTTGAATGGGTCCAATGCAAATCAGGAGTGTGGATAGACTGGTTAGTTAAGTGTTAGAAAACATCCAGCTTTAATAATGGTATTTATTAAAGCATTTTTTTTATTTCCAAAAGTTATCTGGATAAAATCCCTTAGAGGGCTAAGTTCACCTTTCTACTTTTTTTTGTTATATTGCCTGTGTTTTGTATTTCAATTAAAAGCATACATACATACATACCTACATACATACTTTGACTTAGATGATTTAAGGAAGTTTCGGGTTTAGTTCTCTTTGATGCTGGCACAAGATCATTCAAGATTTGATTTGGTGTGTGAATTGTGCAAATTGAAATGCTTTTCTTATTAAATGAACTAATTTTTTTCTTATTATATTAGTACCATATTTATGTACTGATTTATTTATTGATATTACGTTCAATGTATTCTGCGCATTTTTAAATGTATTCTAAGCATAATTTTAATCCTGAAACCCAATTTGCATGTATTTTATGTTTTACGCAAATAAATTACTTGATTGATTGATTGGTAAGTACCAAGTTCAAATCCCAGCGACTTTTTTTATTTTTTCTATAGGCGATAATAGCTGCAGCTCCCCCGCGGTCCTAGATAAACAGCACTCTGCGAAACCAAACAAATCGTATGTGATTGTATTGATTGTTATAAGCTGCCAAACGATCGTTTATGTTAATTCTATAAATTTTGACAGATTTCGAGGTGTTACTTTTCATTAGACGCGACGTGTCAACTTTACACTTAACCAGATTGGGGTAGATATTTGTGTGATGAGACTATTTATTTGATAACGCGGTAGCCTAGTCGGTAGTGACCCTGCCTACGAAGCTAGCAGTCCCAGGTTCGATCCCCAGTACTGTGTGATGAGTGCGACTAATTGTTCCTGAGTCTTGAATGTTTTCTACGTATTTAAGTATGTATTTATCTATATATATATACAAGCCTAGACCTTACCTTTGGGGCTAGGTCAATTTGTGTGAGATTGTCCCCTGATATTATTTATTTGTCTATACAAGTATAAATACTCTTTTTTCTTTGTCTTTTTTTAATCATAAACTGATCTTGGCTGGCTTATCTCTTGACACGTCTAGATTGTAGTGAAATCATAGATAACTAAAACTTTTACGTGTTGTAGGATGCACATCTCAGTCAATATCAGTGTATTAACAATGCTCTATTCCACAAATGCATAATGTGAACCGTTTCTTTCCCCGTTTTTTCATTCACACAAAATGTCTCCGACGTTAACTTCATCACATTTCTCCTCTAAAACGGATTACGCCTCCAAAACTTCACATTAACACAACAAAAACAACCAATACTACCACACAAAGCTATTGTTGCTTGTACACTGCGGGCCACATTTGTATTCTAATGTTGACATGTCTTGTTAAGCCGGAAATGGACTGTGTTCATGTAAAGTTTCCGAGTTAATTTTAATGGTGGAGTATGGTCGTAATCTCGGTTTATGCGGTTGTTCCGCAACTTGCTCGGTGGGGGATTATTGTCTGGGGTTTGTTTAAGAAATGGACCGCGTCGGGTTCATCGTTTTATTGGAGTTAAAAGGTTACTACGTGTAGCGAAAATTACGAAACAAACGGTTTACTGGCATGGATCTTAATGATTATTATTGTTGCCACTTGTCTTAAACGCTCATAGGTTAGTATTATCTTTATTAAAGTAGTGTTTATATTACAAAAGGAGTTATTAATTTTGAATTCTAGAGAAGCATTCTTTATTGCTGTGGTAAGAAGGCAACTTTGTGACATGATTTAATAGTGCGTCCTATTTTATTTTTTTTAAAGATAAAAAAAATAAATAAACGATGTTTATTCAGTAAGTAGGCCGCACGGGCACTTTAACACGTCAACAATCTACCAGCGCTTCGCAAGAGACCACTGCTGAGAAGAAACGCCGCAAGAACTTCAACAGTTAGTCGTTTAAATGTACAATTATAAAACTTAACTTAGTATTATATAAAACAATGAATCTAACATACAATAAGAAATAAATGTATTCACGCGTAGTTAGCTGCTATAAAGTACATATTCAGCCTGCAACTTTGTCCGTCTAAAACCCGTTTATCGATACTTCTCCGGGAAGTATTTCATGTATTAATATCACTCTGACAATGATCTTGTAGAGCGTTCTAGGGCCAGAAACATAACACCGTGTCTCATTAGTAAATGCTTTTATTTTCATCCGAAGTCGTTCCACCGTTTTTGGGTGCTTTAACATCTTCCACCATCTACACATCTACCATAATATTACTTTCATTTATTATGGTAAGCTGGATGTTTGAAGATTTTTGGCCATCGGACGTCAGTGACCCAACTCTCATCAACGGTTGGACGGATTTAGATGGAGTTTGGTCCAGTGTACACCGCAAACTAAAAGTTGAGTTACGCGACCGAATAAACTTGCATCAATGAGATTATTGGGCTTCTGTGAGAGCTTTTAATCCTCAACGAAAAAGAGGAACGTTAAAAGTTTACGTGTCACCGTGTCTGTCTGTGATTTTGTAGTTTGCAAATGGTTTGAGCAAGGTTAGTGGTGTTGTTTTTTTAATTTAAATCCTGTTTAACGAGGATGGTTCCGTTGTTAGTGTACAGGGTTCAGTGGAATAAGAATTTTGGTTATTTGGCACCTCCAGATGTCTAACTAAACTACATTAGTCTTGCCTTACGTCTAGCGCAGAAACTTTAAAATACAGTCAGCATCAAACGTAGTTAAGCAAAATAACATGCTAAAAATGATCTAGACTTGACGTATTCTCTTGATAATAGAGTCGAGTGCAGATCATTTCGACCTCGACGGTTGCGTAGCTACTTATGCTGCTGACTGTACTAGGCAGATAAGAAGTCAAACCTAACAGGCTCATGCATGAAGTCTCTGATATTGATAATGTTGACAGCAGTGAATAATAATTAATGCTGTTTTACTATTCCTTAATAAGTTTTCAATTGATTTATAGCGGCCAATATTATAAATATTCGGATACTTCACAGTTTTGTAATGTTTCAGGATTAAATTCTTATCTCCCTAGTACGACTATAGTATTTAAAGAGAATACTGCTCTCGACAAGAGAGAGATGAATTTAAGAAAGCAATTTTACTAACATTAGCTCAAGCATGATAATGTTAATAACGTTACGTTTTAAAATAGCCCATTCCATTCGAAAACGTGTAGCTACAATACTTTTACCCAATGGTTTTTCTGTTAACCGAACCCTTGAAACAGACTCACGTTTCCATAATTATCATTTTATGCAATCTTTACTTTTGCTATTCGATGACGATACAATGTATTTAAACACACTTTATTCCGAAATATATAGAGGTATTTTGTATTTTGCTGTGCATCAAACCGAAGCTTTATAAATGTTTTCTTTATTTCTTTAGACATAGTGATCGAAAATCAATCTAATGAATATCCAATCGGTCTGAGAAAACCATTATGCGCCGTAAGACTTCTTATTATTGAAATTGAATTGAATTTCTAAAGACATCTATTTTAGGAATAAAACAGGCAATTTTCTTGTTAATGCATATTTTTTTGGTTTTGATCAGAAAATGGCATGAACATTTTATGGCATACTACTATAATATTTGATGACACTTTTTATGGAATATAGGATCTTATGAATCTGTTAATATTTTGATTTTTCTAGCCGGTGCCCTTACCTTATAAATATCATATAATATATATCATCATCCTCTTTTCAAAATTTACAATTACGATATTAAAACACTAGCTAATAATTTAATTACCTACAGATTTTTTTAAGTAGATTTGTTTCAGAAAAGTGATAAGTAAATAGTGTAATAGGTAACTAATTAAAAATTGGTTCCGATTTTGTAAAAAGTACAAGAAATTTTAAATAGGAATACGATACCTTGATTTGCGTCTTTTGCATCTGCACTGTTTGCTTGGTTCTTCTTCATTAAAAAGGAAAAATAATTGAATAAATTTCATCACGTAATACTTTTCAAGAGCTTCTCAGACACATTTTCTTTTTAGTTTGAGTTTTATCTCAGAAAAACCATCACTATATTTAATTTTCTCAATTTAACTTTGATTCGTTTTTAATTTTTAGTTAATATGAATGGCGAAAATAAATACGTAATTGTAATCGAAGTCATACATTGGACGTCCAATTCTTTCTAAATGAATATACAAAAGTCTAATTTTTATCCTACTCTATGTAGGTATTTTCCCTTTGTCATCATAAAAGTCTCTTTAATATAGTCACGTCATCATCATCATTATCATTAATAAAGTTATCATTATTTTCAAAATCACCGTGACCATCATCATTATTATCATTATCATCATCATCATCATCAACATCATCAACATCATCATCATCATCATCATCATCATCATCATCATCATCATCATCATCATTATCATCATCGTTATCATCATCGTTATCACCAAGAATACCAAAAGTCACGCCTTTCAAAACGGAAACAACGATCCGTAGTTACTGTTACATAACACAGGTATACACTAACACACAATCAGCGTTTCTAACACGATTATTTCTCCCACAAACAGTGGCTACTAATATAAAAGACTAATCCTGACAAGTCGCTACATTATCGCTTATAATTTACCTGCTGCTGTCTCGCTTTCTCTAAGCCAACACTGGTCATGCTTGTGAGACACTGATAGAAATACATAGCATTATTTTTTGATGACATAATTTTGATATCAATAGACAAAAAAAAAAACACTAGAGAAAAGTAAATGGTTGAAAACTTATTAAACCTGATGAAGATAATATAAGTAAAAGTATCGAACAAGCCAATAAGTACAGTCGAAGTCATAAATATGTTTACACTTTAGTACCTTGTCACTTTAATCGGTGTGACAATTTCATATGACAGTTTAAACATGACGTTAAATAGACAAGGTACTAAAGTGTAAACATATTTTTGACTTCGAGTGTACGATGAATATTATAGAAATAGAAATATAGAAAGGTGTAATAAAGTAAAAATAAAGTTAATATTTCAACAAAAAATTTATATTGCTCATTCTATCTGAACTGCTTTACGAGCTATTTTATCGTTGAAGGCATCAGAAATACATTTGTCACTGACATGAATATTTATGATTTTCAAGTTTTCTTTATCAAGGATCTTTAATATATGTGTTATTAAAGTTATATTTTCCATGTTGTCGGTATATTTGTGGCTCTTCGGCAAGCTCATACAGATATGTACTCGTACCACTTAATATTATTTAATATATTATGCACAAAATGATCTCAGACCACAGATCTTATGTACTTACTGCTGCTATCGTATTGTCAACGTTATGATGGCTCCTTTTCAAAAGTAATGGCGGCCGAGTTATAAATAAAATTATAATCTGGTTTTACCGAGTAGAATACTATGTTTAGGTCATAAAAATATGATCACTCGGAAACGCGATACATAACGAGGAAGAATATTAGGACAAATAATGATTGTGACGCGATATAGCGTATCACCCAGTGTGACAAAGCTCCTCGTGTTCAGAAATTGGGTCGGCAGGGGATAAATGGGCACGCAGCGACAGGGATCCGTCTTGACCGAGGGATTAATATAGCCCGCTCTCCCCTAATGCCCACACTGATGGCTCTTTCATAAATATTTATTACGAACGGGTCAGAGTGTGTGGGGCTGTATGGTGATTTTTCAGGTGTATGAAATGAACGTGATGTAACGTCCTGGTTTTAATTATCACCATGCATTTATAAATATATCCTCAATGAATGTGGGGTAGCTTGTAATTATTATATTACACAGAATATTACCCATAACAATTATATGGCAATGGGCTGGACATATTTGCCGTAGAACTGATGGCCGTTAAGGAAGACGGGCTCTAGAGTGAAGACCACGAATTGGCAAACGTGGCGCCCTCAGACTAGGTGAAGCGATGATATTCGTAAGGTAGCTGGTGGCAACTGGAAAAGACGAGCTGAAGACCGAGGACAGTGGCGTGCTATGGAAGAGACCTATGTCCAGCAGTGGACTGATGTGGGCTGATGATGATATGGGTAATCCAAGATGATGTTTTTGACCATAAGGGGAAAACATATTCTCTCACGTATGCTTACGGAATGATAATAGAACAAAATGCTGCAGAATATAGTAGGCATTAATATATTTTTCAATGAAGAACTACTTGAATAATTTACTAAGAAACTCTTGCTGGGAATCAAATTCCATTTCTATAATATCAACAAGTCTAGCGAATAGGAAACTTTAAAAACACGATTGCCGTATAGTACATGAAATTGGACAGTCCAATATTATTTTTGGTCGTTAATTATGCATAGTTATACTTATGCAAGGCTTAATTGTAAGAGAACTAAGCTTCCAAATACAAACATTGCTGTAAACAGGCAAAAAACATACGTATTTTGTCAGCTCAATTTTTTGATATCTCCAAGTCACTAAAAGCATTCCTAATTGATGACAGAATCCATTGTTTTCAATGGCGTCCTCGACACGTCACTCAGGACTCCTTCTCGTCTTCGAGTAAAGTTTTTTCTTCATAATTTTTCTTGTCATCATTATTATTTGTTTTGTGGTGTTTACTTGACTATACTCCCTTGCTGTGTTGTCTGTTTTCTACTCCCTTGCAGTGCTGTGACTTCATTTCCATTTTATAATTTTACTGATAAATAGCGTCATACGGACTATCAAGTCTTCGTGCACTCATTTATTTGTTTTTATCACTGGGTTTATTAATGAATCAAAAAATATACTACAGGGCTTTTATGCACTGGGAATGACTCTTGATAATGCCATCATTGCTGTCACATTGCTATTTAGGTATACTTTACTGTGTATAGTAAAATTAAGTTTAAATACGAATCACTTTGGTCCTTACCCCCGTAGCCCCTGGGCTCACTCCTCATCTTTAACTAGTTCAATGTTACTTTCTTTATCAATACTTATTAAATGGAAAACGCCATTAAGTTCACATTCTTACAAATCTGCAAATTGGTCATTAATCAAACCAACGTCTTTTTTATCAAGATACAGTGTTTGACGAAATCCAAAGTACTGTTCGGAAAATCGAATCACTTGAACCAGCTTACATAAGTATTAAGAGGTTCGTCATTCGAATTTGAACTGTGTTTAAAAGGAATACGGCTCAAAGAGTTTTCCGGAGCCCAGTGAGTACATAAGGGAGAGAATGGTGTATCTATGTCAAACGGCTCTTGTTGAAAGAGTAAGGCTGTGGCCGTCGTTATGAGGAGCGTTTGATAATATTTTCTCTCTCACAGGACATCTATTTTACATTTTGTAGCTTTTCGTGTTTATTCGTTGAAGTAATGGTAGCTCTTACTTATATGTATTCAACGTAATCTCTTTATTGGATACAAATTAATTGTTCCACATAAAAAAAAAACTTGTATAGAAACAAGCATTATCCCTTAGAATTTATTTCAGTTAATCTTGCCTTAAGGTGTCTTTTACAAAAATGAAGTTAATGTTTGTACACCAAATATAATTAATGTTAACAAAAACGAGATGGGATGAAACGAATTGAAATAGGATTGTGTATATTGACAGGGCCTCTGTTCTTGTTCACTTTTTTAAACCACCTTAAAGTACAATTTGATACTTTAATCCTGGCAATGCCACGTGTGAAATCAGTTAATTGATTTCCTTCAAGTTTTCACCACCGCTATGAAAATGCAAGGCGATTTTTGAATGTAGCATTGTATGAAATAGTAATTATTTTTTAATGTTATGAAAGGTTTTTTAAGGATCTACATTAATTTATTTACGTCTATTTACGTCTATACACACACATACATATAATAACCCCTATTTTGAACGCTTATAGGCAGGGTAAATAGGCCACCTCTTCGTAAGCGGTCACCGCCGCTCATGATTGTCAGCAAAGCTGAGTTAAATTACAGCCTTGTCACTGGTTTTCATTAAACACTCTTGCGCTTCTTCTGTCAAGTTTGGTGTTATGTCGCTATCTCTTACTCCTAACGCAGCCTTACCCGAAAAGCCCCTACGCTGGTTTAAAGGAAACTTTATTTCGTTACAAGTTTAAGGAGACACTTGTCGACAATTGCTCCCGGAAATGAAAACTTGCTCCAACTCATTGACCCACATTTGATCAAATATTTGCGTGTCTGCCACAGATAGGGGCCAATCGATATGTACCCATAGTGTGTGTTTTCAATTCACAAAGTCTCGCCTTCCTTTCTAACCTCCAAAGTGAAAAACGTGGAGATTAAAAGTATAAAGTGTAAACTTCAGCCTCTATCTTAGACGGTAAAAACCATATTGTCTTTGACGTGTTATCGTATTATTAAAGTTACCATAGCTCTCATTGACTTGACACTAATCGTGGCTGAGGTAGAATCTATACGCCGACATATCAATGGCAAATTGGTTTTACCCTGTAGACTGCATACGTAACACCATATAATACAAACTGCTATAATATATGTATTGCTGTGTCATAATAACCCCCCAGAGGGCACCGACGAGGCTTAACAGATCGAGTACCAGAAGACAACAGTGTCTCTATTCTACAGGGCAAAACCATTTTGCCATAGACATGTCTTATAGGTTGTGTTTTACGTAATATATCTGACGTTCATACGTCTCCTGATTATGAAAAGGTTTGACATTACTTTGCTCGACTGTACGAGTATTAAAACTAATGTTTACTTCATTATGCAAACGCTTGATATCAAATGCTGTTGAAAGTTTAGTTAATTTTAACGGTAAGTTTAGTATGCTCTAGGTAGTTGTGTATTTAACACATTTTGCAGACATACCTAAAATGAAGCATTATGTTACGAACTGAAATTATTTCTAACAGACGTAACGTTATTGTCGATTAAATACTTGTTCTTATTTGTAAAGCTACGACTTATTTTAAGTTGTGTCCCTACTTACCCTGTGTTACCCCTTAATCCCTACTCAACCCGTTTTACGGTACCTACATATAATATTAACTAGCTAGCTATGGATAGAACATTCACTCTTAGCACACTTGAATGTAACTTTATCATTTTTGACCGCGCCTTGGCCTCATTGGTTCCTACAAAGCAAGTATTTGTTAAGACTTGGATATTATTATTTATTATTATAAATATATATTTAAGTACTAGCGACCTGCCCTCGCTTTGCTTCGGCTTATGTATGATAATATAGCCTGCCTTCCTCGATAAATGAGCTATCTAACAATGAAAGATTTCTTCAATTTTCTGAGATTAGCGCGTTTAACTAAACAATCAAACAAACAAACTATTCAGCTTTATAATATTACTATAGAGTATAGATTAATTTCTAAGTATTGATATCGTCGTCTAGTGCCCATAGAAAAAATTAACACCAAAATATATATTAGAAACCATTAAAAGCTATAAAGGTTGTTAGTTTTGAAAACAATAATAATACTTTCACAACGAATAAATACACAAAAAAAAAGGTTTTTTTTGAATAGTTGGGAACTTCTCCAATTTGTGCGAAATTATACACTGTTATTTATTGATTTATCTCTCAGTTGCAGGTAGTATGAAGCTATCAAAGATATCAAATGGTTACGAATAAAAATCAAGCATTGCTCAAGGCCTCATCCCATCCATATCCCAAAGGCCAACTCAAACAAAACTAAACTAATTCTTCATAGAGCCGCTCCAAAACTTCTGGAAATAGGGCCTTAAAGTTGGGCCAATCGCGTCCTCTCCACACACTGCCATGCGTATTAACATGCAGGGTGGTGTGGTACCTACCCAATTAGCAGGGCTCAAGTGTAGGGTGCCTATGATTGACTAGGATATACACCACGTTTTTATCACCCGACGTAAAATAAAATATTAAGGGACAATGTTACACCAATTGATCTAGTCCCAAACTAAGTTCTAGGCTTTTACTATGGTACAGTCTGGTATGGTTACTTTGTAATTGTAATACTTTTTTTTCGCAATTTGAAAGGTAGGTAATTTATTTAATGCGATTTATTTGTTGTCATGTACGAGTATCATCTTCACTAAAATTATTAATATTGTCCTTCAATTTCTTATATAACTCGGGAATGCACCTAACTGTATTTAGGGACGCTTATGCCGGATAACGGTGTTATTTAAGGCATTTAGGCAATTGCCTCCAGGTTACTAGGGTGCTATATAGGCTACATTGTTACTCTTAAATGTCTAGGAGTCAGTTAGTACTTACAGGTCGATTCACAAGAGCTGGCACGAATGGATTGAATGAGTGAATGAAAGTATACTAGTGTGTAAAATAGTAACAGGTTTTCGGTTTGAAATTCGAACATTGGTTCAAAGGAAAGGTTCACTCACACAATGATAGGTGACATTATATGTACTTTCGTTCAATCCATTCGTGCCAACTCTTGTGAATTGACCTGTAGCTGTTTATTTAACCACGGATAAACTTAGTAACGAATTATTGTTTAAATCTTTTTTAATTCCTGCGTTTATGCAGCGTAAATATTTGAATCAAATATTGTATATGGTTGATTATTACAAAACAAACCCTTAGTTTGAAAATGCATTTCCAAAATTAAGAAATATCACACTTTGACTACAGTGTACAGTGGGGTTATTATGACGTATCTGTGCAATTCATTTTACGCTGAGAGAAAAGGACACAGTTATGTAACTGCTATAGCTCCGTCCGTTTCGCTCACCGTAAAATGAACTGCATAGTCATGTCATAATAACCCCCCTGTGTTTAACATACTGCAAAAAACAATTTATTTCAGAAAAAGCAATCCACTTTAAAAACACACACCTTTAAAAATACACTTACTACACAAATGAAACAATTCGAACAGAATATTCCACTGCAACGAACCTTTAACCCCACAACTGCCGTACATAGAACAAGACGGCCGGTCCCGCAGGCAGGCCTGTCGATATTCTATCGGGTTCCGTAATTTATGAACCTTTATGAATTATGGCCGGTTAAGCCCACTCGGCCCGAGGAGTGTTATGTTTAGGGGTCTACGAGACGAGACGTGACTTGACAATGCGTGACGCGGTCTGAAGAGGGTTTTATGGGATGTTAGAGGGTTAAAAAGGAAGTTTAGTGGATGATGCTTAAATTGACCACATTTTATATTTTTCATTTGACCTACATTGGAAATCATTTTAGGAAAATAGCTGTAAGGTCCGAGTGCTCGACATGTCAACAGAAAATTTTATTTGCGTCGTTATATTATGTTCATTTACTTATACATTATACACAAAACATTTTTATGAGATTTGGGAGATGAGACCTTTACTTTTGTTAAATGGAATTTGTTTTATAATGGTAACCATATGGAATTTTTGCAAAATAAAACGAAATGTTATTCAATCGGATTGTATGAGTAAATGTCACGCGCTTTAGCCGGCAGTCCTTTTCTTTATTTAAAAATTGGCGTGTGGAATATCAAAGCCACAAACATTTCTCATCGCTAAAATGAGGTGGTGACAACAGTAATGTTAATCTTATTTTGTTAATTGCCATTCAAAGTATGGGGACAAATACTAGTACAGCGACGAGTACTCGGACGTTTACCTTACATACCGTGATACTAGTACAGATAACAGGTTATTTCATTACTTGAGCGTCGACTAGAATTTGTAGGTGCGTTTGGTTGTCTTGTTGGAAGAACCAAATGGTCTATACTCAGGAAATGCTATGGTCTATTAGCACTTTCAAATATACAAAACTAAGTTTTTTCTTTAAAAATAGTCAGTTTTCATAGAAATAATACACTAAATATTAAACAAACACTTATTTACTTAATCATATTAATTATCATATCTTATCTTAATATTTTTCTGTTTTTTTTTTTCATTATACTTAACTTTTTTGGCAGTATGTAACAAATAAAAACTTTTTTTAGTTACCCATGTGGCCATGTTTTTTTGTGCCCTGCTGTGTTGGCTAAACGCCTTGGCGAATTTTATAATGGTACTATTAATTTAGTACCACTTAGTGAGCGAGAGAGAATTCGACCAAGTAGTATAATAGGCAATAATGTAACCTTCTTAGTCCTTATGCTACTGGGAAAGTCGGGTTTTAAAACTTTCTAGTCTTATACGTTCATTAAATACAAAACAGACACATTCCAAAATGAGTCAGTGTTGCATTTTAAAATTTGAATCTATTCGTATAAGATTTTTATTGCAAGAGCAAAATTATTTTGGAATGTGTCTGTTTCGTATTCAATGAGCAAATAATTATGTTACACTGAAATTTTATCTAAGCGATAAAAGATTAAAACTTCGGTATAATAATTATAGTAAAACTTTTTTTTTAAAACAAAGATGTTTTAAAAAAAAAGTTAACAAGAAAAGAAAAACCGTCAAAACGTTTTTAATTTAATCATGTTAACAATAACAAATCTATTTTCAAAACACGACTAAAATTGTAACATTCCCGTTAATGGAGCAATCGCGTGCCATTTAAAAAGCAATCTTTTGTTTCACGTGTGACTTGTCGAATTAAAAAAGAATTAACACTTTTTATGCCACATCATAATTATTAATCAGAAGTTTAGTTGGGTTTGGACTAAGGCTATGAACAGATGTACGTTATTTTATGAGTTTAAGTTGGGTTTTTATGACCTTATAAATTTGACTGAACCTAACCCTGAATATATTTCACTTAACCCAACTTATACAACTTATATTTGTTTAGGTCAAATCTTATACTTACGTTACTTTTGAAGCAGTTTCCGTTATCAAAATTAACTAAGTTTGAAATTTGTCAAGATTGTAGCAAGTGGAAAGAAGTGGTCTCTGCCTACCCCTCTGGGAAACAGGCGTGATTTAATGTATACACATGTCGACATTTGAGGACGACAATGCAATATTATCAATATTATGGTGTCTCTCTTAGACACCATTATCTGATTATAAAGTCGGAATATGGCTACAATATTTATACCAGGAATACTGACTGAATTAATATATTTATAGTTAATGAGGCGCAATTTTCACGGCACCCCAGTGTACCTACTTAATTCATGTAGTGTATAAAAACTACAAAATGCTTTAAAGGCGTAATTTGTATCGAGCTAGTGTACTAAAAGCGCTACGAATCCAAACGCACTTGTAATATAATGGGCCCTTTTCCGGGGTTATTACCGGTTATAAGTGCGTTATAAGCAGACAGGAATATACGGGGCAAAATTAAATGACAGCTAGGGATTGCCTATATCGATAAACTCAATTATCGATGATTTTCCCATATACTAGTGATCGCTTCAAGTTTTGTTTTCAAAGTATGCAATGAAACAAAATAGCAACATAATTCTGATTATTCTTTATTTTAGAATGATTTTTTAACCTTCACTCATCATCATGTTTTTTTTCTTTACTATGTTTTTCAAAATGGCTGACAATAGTAAATGGGACCATTTACTATTGCTACAATAAACGATCAGAATTTGTTAGGAGTAAAAACAATTTGTTACATTTGCATACAAAAAAAAAACTTGGAATCCATAGCTGTCATTTAATTTTGCCCCGTTTATATGACTAGTTATAAAGTGTTATTTAGGGATAACTATAGAACCATGTTTCAACTGTTTGGTCATTTAACATAAATCCGCACTCGACTTCATTTAAATTACTTTGTGCTTGGAGCGTGTGTAAAATGAGTTAAAGTAAAATTAACGACCAGATTAAGCTAAAAACTGTCCGCTTATTTCCTCAGAGTGATTTGACATTAGGTGATTTAGTTGCATGGCAGCAGCGGATGGCTTTACATTACTGCGGTTGATGCGCAACTCAGTACTTTGCAGCCCGATAACCGCATGACGACCGCGCTGCTAAAGTTTGTATGGTCTCTGAGACAGCCGCCCGACTTTGCCATCTAATGTGAAAGCGCCTTTATAAATCCGTGTACTAGTTACTTACTAGCATCTTAAACTTGATTTTATTTAGGTAAAGCCGCGGAGGAAAAATAATGCAATCGAAAAAAAAAATTTGTTCGAGGCACTTAATATCTCCGAGAGCAAACGGACATTACAAGTTTAAAGTGAGTATCTGTATCTGTGTATTAAGGTGGATCATTCAACGTATGAAACATTTTTTTTTGCTTCAATCCTTTTCTGCCGTTATGAAATAATTGTAACACCTATAAAACATAAAAGAGATACATTCATATTTTGTGCTCACGGAACTTTTACAAAGTAGGAAATATTTTAAAGTTCCGTGAGCTTGCGGCAGTACTCATTTTTTTTTACTGTCAATGAGCCACCACCCTTCTATCCGTATCCGTGTATGTGTGTGTCTGTGTCATCGTATCTATGGAACAATTTGTAAACGGTTTGTTTGAAGAAAGCCAGTTTAATCGGGACGGTTTAAAAAACTTAGCCAAGGTTTTTCAAAAATTGGGACCATTTAAAGGACATCAGCAGCTCCTAAAGAAGAAGTTGCCATTACTCATACATCGGGGATTTTTATCGATTGAATTTGATTTAATAATCTCCCTGAACTAGACCTCGAAGATCACGTGTCATGTAAATTCCAAGTAACTTACTGAACGTGATTGGCATAATCATATTACTGAAGACGGGTCAACAGGACTACTAGATAATCAGGGACAGAGCCAAGGGTTCTCGGAATCAGGGTTTGTTTATGACACATAAATGTTAAATTAGATCAGTTTGACCCTTACCTACGGTTCAATCAATCATGGAATCTTACGCTCAAGTGGGCGCGCGCGCTCCGCTGGTTTTGTTTCTCGAATTGGCTGTGGGATTGTTTTGGGGTTGTCTTTTTATCTCGACGACTTTATAGGCGTGTTGATTGATAAACGAGTAGGTGAAGCGTTTACTGAGGTGTTATGCATGTGTTATATTATAGTACATTACTTAACAAGGGCTGTAAAAGAAAGAAAGCCCGAAATCGCAGGTATTTGAGACCCGAGCCGTAGGCGAGGGTTGTAAATATGCGATAGAGGGCTTTCTTTTTTACTGCCCGTGATGAGTACACAATTTTACGTCTTCACCTGGCCACAATGCGAGTTTTACCGTGCGCGCAGCGTGCGATAAAACTCACATTATGTCCAGGTGTTACGTAAAGTTATTAAAATATGATTGTACGTACCTTTAATACAAATAAAAAAAAACACAATGTTCTAATGGAATTACATTAATTTGTATTAAAGGTAAGTACAATCATATGTTAATAACCTAATATAACACATGCTTTTAAACGCAATTGTTTGAATTTATTTTGGTAAGGATTTGGTAACAGGATAAAAAGCGAGCGTGGGTAATTACGATTGTACAAAACTGGAAATGTGAGAATTTGGTAACAAGACGAAGACCGATCAGTTAAAGAAAGTTTTCTTTTTGATGATCAGCGTTTTTATATTTTTGCACGTCGTTTTCTGCCCACGGTCATCGATTTCAGAGTCCAAACTCGTTGAGCCTTCTTTAAGTATAATGGATATCTATCTTTTAACTTCGTCATCACATTAACAACAGACAAGAAATTAATATATATTCCAGATTTCAGTCCATTGCAATAACTGGTTCAATATTTACTTGTATTCACACCAAACAAACACCTGGAGTTAAATAAAAGCTGTTAAAAACGATTATGCCTTTCCGCATTAAGTTCGACAATTGTGCTAATATACTGTTAAAAGTGCTATTTAAGTTTAAATTCATACTTATATTAATAAATTACGCGAAAGGATTAAATATTTATTTAGTGAAAATCTCGTAAATTTTATATCAATCTGTTTTAGCCCTTCTTGCTTCCAATATCAAATTAAGTAAATAAGAGCTATTGTAAAAGTAAAAAATACGATAGTGATAAAGATACATAATGGATTCTATATTCCACGTTCCCTGCCCTACCAAACTCCTGGCAGCGTTTACCCTGCATGTTAAGTATTAGTTTACCGTTTACGTGTAAAATTATAGAGAAATTATAGAAAAAAAACCTTGGAAAATAACAATTTCTGTTACCTTCAATACACAACTTATTTATTATTACTGTTAAAGCACGGATGACCTATGACGAAGAATTTCGAACATTGACCTCTACTTTAGGGCGCCGTATAGTAACGGGAAAAGGTTTACAAATCCATGATGCCGACGGTCACGATATCGAGGTGCAAGCGCGACGGCAATATTATTGCGCGAGTGTCGTTCTTAAGTGGTGGAGACAATAAAGTAATAAATAAGTTATTAGTTATAAGCTAGGTGAACGTTTTTAAAGAAAATAAGGCAACGAGGCGTGTAACGTAAAATTTACTGCACATATTTCAACAGAGTAATAATTATTTGAAGTTTTACAGGAATTTGTGGGGGAGTTGAAATACGAAAGTTTAATTAATTTATATTTTGTATGAAAATTACTTGAATAAATAAATAAATTAGTATTTTTGATGCAAATGTAGACAAAAAACTATATTACTATAATGAAGTGATTTTGTCTAACTAAATATTTTCTCATTGTCTTTCAACGTCTATTTTCTTATCATTTTATCATAATAATTCTTGTATATAAACGAAGTACTTAATATATAGGTACGCTTTTAATAATATTAACAATTTCATGCATAAACCGGTTTGATGGCCTGCTCGAATCTTTTAATACTACTAAAAACTTGACTTAACATCTTGCCGGCCACTTACTACAAAATAAACTTTAAGAGACAAGAAAATACATAGTTAGAAAGTAATTCACGTTTTAACAAAACAAGGGACATTTACTACGCCATTGTAAAATTTAAGGACTTTCAAATGGCGGGAAGCGGAAATAATTCGTTTAATTCTCGAATATAAAGTTTATTTAACGTTTTAGAGCAGTAAAGTGACTGGAAAGTTTATTACTGAACTATCTTTTTCAGGTTTGGCAAAAGAAAGAACATTTCGTAAAAATTTCGTAGAAGAAACCGTGACGGTAGTATATTTTTATACCAGACTGTAAAATATGTACATAATTTTATTGTACGTGTGTCTTTGTACGCATGTGTTAATAAATTTAATTATTATCACATAACACAACAGAAAATTACAAGACGAAGAAAAAAGTTAGAGATGGCAGATTAAAAGTAATGTTAGTCTTACATGCCTTTGCGAATAGAAAAGAAAAAAGAAGCTTGTCTATCGCTCTCGACTGTTTTATTAAAACTAAAGTTTAAACTTAAAAAATAGCCAATATTCACTACAAAGTTGTGATTATATTGTCATGATTCATAGTGAAATACTTGCGAGTGAAATACGGTACAGTTGTGTTATCTGACGAAAGCGCGTTGGCCATACTTGTGTGCGTAGACGCACGTGCACGTTGTCTCTGAGTGCGTATCGTCGCTGAGTATCGCCGAGTGCGTGTATATAAAACTACCCGCTGTCGGGAAATAAAACTGTGAGTACAAAAATATACTTATAATGTGCTGGGAATGTCGTATGTTTTCGGTCTTCTTGAATATTGTTATACAATTATCAAATTTTATCTATTTTAACTTTGTGCATCTCGTGTATTGTGTGTGTGTGAGGTCTCCAGTATTTGAAAACAATGTTACCTTTTAATTAACTTCGTACATCTAGTGTATTTAAATCAGAGTAATTAACACAATGTCATTAAAAAAATGTTCCATAGTGAGCTAAATGACCAAAAATCTAGCATGAGTATAATTTACAAATTTTTGTTATATTTTGTATTTCATCAATTTTAAATACAATTATATCAATAATTTTATAAACAATTAAATAAGTGGCTTCATATAGAAAGTTACATACAAACCACAACTCTATTTAATTTGAACGAACGTGGCCATTAAGAACTTACTTTTATTCAAGGAAAACACTTTACATTTGTAATCTTGTTTCCTACCTCAACGCAATAAATTATTGAGAATAAGAAATAACGTTTCAACTTCCAATCCCTCAAATACGGCTTCAGCAATCGCTCGGCAGAAGCCTCACAGAAACTTAGAAATTTCTCAGCAAGGAAAGTTACATAAACACGTCGAGGAATATTTGAACTCGTTTTATAATTTCACTGTTGCGTAATATCAACAATGCGTTATATTTTTCACTATCATCACATTTAAAAATATTGTTACAGTATTGGACATAGATATTCCTAATACAAATTGATTTAGATTTATAAATCATACATATTTATTACGCAAGTTTATATTCATGTACCTAATAGCTCCTTTGTCCCCCACATTGCTTAAAATTGTTTAGTTAGTCGTTGTTCAGAAGTCATATCTATCAAAAAACAAAATAAAGACTTTTCGCCTTATTCAAAATAAACCTACCTCTATTATACTCTTTGTCTCTTTCTGTCAAGGACACATCATATTTTAAGCACACTTTAGTTATATTGCACGTTGAGATGATAGCTATTTATTACGTAACCATGGTAACAATTACATATTATCGAATATTGGACATGAAAATAACTGAATCGATAGGATGTTAAATAAATAATAAATTATTGCTGGACTCATGAATAATCAATATTAGTACGAGTGCACACGTAGATTTTCAAAATTAAATTTTAATTTTATTAAAGTTCATCCGAAAATCGTGGGTACTATCCACAATAATTTCACCCATCTATATCACGCCGCAGGAAACACCTTCTATTTCAAACCCAGTTTGATTATTTTAAGCCAGCGTGGCTCTCGCAGTGATCCTATTTTTCAGAGCGGGAATAAATCAAGCGAGGCGCCATATTTCATCCCACGGGACGGGGTGTGGTCACCGTGGTGGGAATCCCCGAGACCGGGGTTAGTGGTGTGCTTAGTGTGACGTTTTAAACAGGCGGAAGATGAAATTCGGCTTTAGTATAAAGTAATGGATGGAACGCTTTAGTAAATGATAATAATTCATTGAAGTGTTAGCTTAGGGTGATTACCTGAAAAAAATTGTTTAGATTTAGCAGGTTGAGTCTAGGTTTCCACAGTAAGCCTATATAAAAATATATAAAAAGGTTTTTTTTTTTTTTATTAAAGTATTATTAAAGAGCATCACCGCTGATAGCATTTACGTGAATATTCGAGTGGTGTGGACGTTGACCCGAGTGTTACAAAGCTTACGAACCACTCGATGTTCGCGCCGAATGCTCACTACACGCGAATGCTCTCAGTGCGAACGCTCCTTTTGGAGACAATATCAAACAACTTGATAACCAAACTAAACTTCTTTCTGTATTCAGAGTATTGAGAAACATGAAAAACAACCAAGACTCAGGAAAACACATCGAGAATCGAACCCAGAACCGCTAGTTTCGGTGACAGGATCTCTAGGCGACCTGCACCGCGTCGTCAACATAGTGGTCAAATGAATAACGAATATAGAGGAAGAAGAAATACATTTATTCACTACACAGAAAACACAAATAGACAAATGAAAGATAACAAACAATGTGACAGAAACAGCACGGAGTGTGACCTCTCGGTAGTGAATTGGACGGTTCACTGATGTTTGACCAAAAAATTATTGACAAATGTTCATTTGACAAACAACGTTTCACCAAATGATCATTTGGCAAACGAGACATTTGACAAAAGTATCATCTTACAAAAACTCACTTAGCAATTGATCAATTAGCAAACACTACACATGGTAAATGTGTTAAATAATATAATGTCAATTGACCTTTTTCCATTTCACCAAATAATATGTTTCGCAAATTAAGCATTTGTCCAAATGTCATTTAGCAAAATGTTATTTCATAAAAAGATATGATTTCATGTTTGTTGCATTCAACATTAGTTTCCCTATTTCTGGGCAGAAAAAAAAACAACCTCGAAGGCCAAGGCGGGAGCTTTGCTCCCGCCTTGGCCTTCTAACCTAACCTATCCTTATCGGTTCTGCCCTGATTCGTCTTTGTGCATTTTTGGATAGTTAAAACAAATTACAGGCAAGATAAAACTAATTATGAATGATGATTATGACTAGATATCAACTAATACTTATATTATTTTCCTTTCACTAGTGTATTAATATATACCTAAATAAATAATTATTTTCCAAATAATGTGTATTAATTTGACCCATACAATATATATTATTAGATTTATTAATAAACAAAACACTTGTCAAATAATACATTATACCAAACGTTTTTAGACCAATAGTAGTTTTGTCTGATAACTCAGTTGTTTAATGTTCAGTTTATCAATTAATCATTTATAAAATGTAAATTTAACTGTTGATCATTTGGAAAAGTAAATCATTTGTAAAATGACTATTAGTAAAATGATCAAGTGACGAAACATTTTTTTGTAAAACGTTGTTTGTCAAGTGTCATTTTGTCAAATTACTTTTGGTCAAACAGCAGGACACCGAATTGGACACTGGCTCAGCATTATGCTGAGCCGTCACACACCTACATACAGCGCTGATTTTCAGCAAGTACCTTAAAAAGCAAATATAGCAAATTATCAAATTATTACGTAGCCCCAGAAGAACCCATGAAACCTACTTCCTATCCTACTAATATTATAAATGCGAAAGTTTGTCTGTGTGTGTAAGATAGTTGGTTACTCCTTCACGCAGCAATGGCTGGCCGATTCGTATGAAATTTGAAAATGAGAGAATTTATATCTTGGATTAACACATAGGCTACTTTCATCCCGGAATCTTTAAATGACCGTAATCGAAGTCCAAGCGGATGAATTCGCAGGTAGAATTGAATATTTCGAATATATTCGAATTATGAATATTTCACTTCTGCGTACGAGGACAGCTTTAATGGTTCGATGAGCATTAAGTCAGACTTAACACGGTTCGACAAACAGTAGCTCGAGCATGAACATTTCAATTACACGTGACGTTTATGAAACGCTATTCTTATTCGAAAACCTGTACTCAATGTATTCGTTTCGTGAAAATTTTACTACCGGGAACAACGTCAAGTTTAAAAACTATAATAGAACGAAAAACTGGGATGGGCTTATTCCAAATCTCGATGACGTTATGTTATTATTGGTGTTGTTTCAATGGAAAGAATACGTTTATGCTCGAAGTGTGACCAAGACATTGAGTTAATTCGTTATAATGTTGTTATTTGACCAATTGCTCAAGTCATGCGCAATACAGGGTGATTAATAAAATACATCCGTTTCAGGGGAAAATAGTCGAGATTACGAGTATTTGCAATATAAACGTCATTTCATATCAGAATTAAATAATATTGCAAATGATGACGTATTCTTTGGTTTTATGTTTAAAGCCACATTCAACAGTCAGTAAAAATGTTACATTCAAGTTTTTTTTTTTTTTACACAGCTTTTCTACATACATAAGCTCACGCCTTTATTCCCAGAGTTGGGTAGGCAGAGCTACAGAATTACTAACAACTCTAAAAGCTTGTTAATAATTCTGAAACCACATTTTGCACAATTAGGCTAAGATGTTTACCAGTGTAAGTGACAGGTTGCACGCCCATCGCCTAACAGTACTACTACACAGCCTTAATTCCTTTGGTCGTTTCTTACGACATCCATAGGATGACTGAGTGGCACTATTCTGCCGTCCTGAGCAAAAACGCAGTAACTAGGATAAAGCTCCTGTAGTAATATCAACCTTATAATTAATGACATAGATTTGAATCTGCTTTGGTGATTGAATTTAAGATACTGCTTATTGGCTTAGGAGGGCAGTATTCTAACCCGGCAACCACACAGAATAAACGGTCATAATTAGGATTAAATAATGTTGCAAATGATGAAGTATAGTTTGTTTTTATGTTTAATCATTCAACAGTCAGTTAAGTAAAGAGTTTTGGAGCAATACAATTTCGTTCTCAATTCATAATTATAAAAAAAAAAAAAAAAAATTGTAACATGGCTTTTCTATGACCCTTAAAAGAATTTTATAACTTCATTACCCATACTTGTAGGTATGTAGTTTAATATCTGATGCTATACACTTCTCAATTGAATGCTTTGATCATCTCCGCATTAAGACACTACACAAAGATGAATAAAAAAGGATAAAATTGAAGATTAAAAATGTATAATTATATGGAAAACCTATTGATAAGGTATCCCTTGTGGTATTTGAAGAGCCCTTCAATCGGGATGATTGAAATGTTTGAGTCATTAAGGGACTTAGCAAGAACTAAGGGCCTGGCAACCTTTTGCCGAGCCTATATATATAAATAAAGCCTACATAGCTACGGTATGTAAAGTGATGTTCTATTGTAGAGAATTCTGGTTGATTAAACGTAAGCTGATATTGTTTTGAAACCTAGTTTAGTATTTTGTAGATGAATTTATTTGAACATTGTATTAGTACACGGTGTTCCCACACAGAGGGAAAGTATCACTACATAGTATAAAACAAAGTCGCTTCTCGCTGTCTGTCCCTATGTATGCTTAGATCTTTAAAACAACGCAACGGATTTTAATGCGGGTTTTTTTAATAGATAGAGTGATTCAAGAGGAAGGTTTATATATATAATAGATTCTGGTTTATGTACGGGTGTTACAGAAATCTCACATAAACCGAAGCGAAGCGAGGGCGGGTCGCTAGTATTAAATATTGTAGATTTCTTGATGTTTTATTTATATTTTTATAACTACATTGTTAAATTGTATGGTATTCTTTTAATTTGAGATAAATGGTTTCTTAATAGGAATTAATTTCAATAATTTAATAAAATTGTCTAATTGACTCGATGTTCATAGAGTAGCAAGTATCACCATTTTGCAAAATAGAGTACGGAAACTGGGGTCGGTTTTAGGAGTTAGCGTAAAGTCATAGATTCCGTAAATGAACACTCTACGTTTTCGAATAGTGACGGCGATTGAAAAACGTGACGAAGTTATGATTTTAATAAATATTTATTTTAGAGCTACTGATCTAGAATCCCCTTTTCCCTATCCTCATAAAAAAAAATATGCCCTAATATTCTTTGCGCTTATAGTACAAAGTTTCTATCAACGGGATCCAAACCCACGATTTCCGTCCAATTAAACTACCAACCTAACCACTGAATAACTTAAATTGCATTTGGAGATATTGTGGTTTCCAAAAATATCTTCAAAGCCAAGCGTGCCTTTTCACGAAGCAATTTATCATACTTTTGCACTCTGAAGTCTGAAGTTCGGTCGAGACTCTACTTTATACGTTCAACTCTTCTAATATGTTACATTCTTCATTTTTGTTTATTTCCATCTCGAAAAATACTCAAGTTTTATTTTAGTTTAAAGCAGCGAAAAGTATAGAAATGACTACGATTTCTGTTTGATTTAAATAGCTATGGATTTTTCTTATGCTTGGGTTTTAAATAATAATGACACAAAGCAGCAGAAAGACTTAAATGTTTCTAAACACACACACACACACACACACACACACACACACACAGAGACACTGTCAAAGATAATGTTTTACTTACTAGGAGGTCTCAATTTTTGCAATGTTGTAAATGCTTTTAACCAAAGTATACAATTTTTAATTTTAATTTTTATACTAGTATAAATGTGAAAGAATTTGAATGAATGTGTGAGTTACTCCTTCGCGCTGTAACAGCCGAATGAATTTAGGTAAAAATAAGAATACAGAAAGTTTAAACTCTGATTTGATTTAACTCACAGGCAACCTTATTTTTATTCAGAAAAGAATATTTTCTGTAACATGGTCAACGTGGATGGAGTCGCGGGCAAAACTGAAACTGTATCAGCCATCAGTAGACAAAGGCTATCTGAAAGAAATCTCTTAAAGGGATAAGATCGCCTTTGTACTTGTTTTTTGTTATACTATTGCCATACATACTTATACACAAAAATTCGAAAATTTTAAATACAAATTATTTATTCAGTAAGTTGTCCACATGAGTAATATGGAGTGAATCTACTAGCGCTTTGGAGATGCGGAACCCTCAGTGTTCAAGTCCGAATCGCACTTAAAAATATTTTTGTAACCGAAACCAATACCAAAAACTCGCTCACCTAGTAATACCGCGTGAAAACACTAACATGCCGAGCATTCGAATCAATCCTATTTCCTCAGGAAGGTCCCTTTATTATTAATCTCCCTTATCCGTCCTTCCTACGATATCGGCTTTCTTTGTTTTATTGCCTTAACTGCCAGTATTGCTAACCTCGTTTGCAAAATAAACCCGCTAATATTTTCGCCTTTGAGAGCTTTACTTTCTGCCAAGATATTTAGTTACTGGGGCGTTGTCAAGGCTTTCTTGAAGTGTAATTCAATTGTTGTTGAATTTAAAACATCTCAAAGTCTTTGTTAAAATGACAGTTTTGTAACAAGAGTTTTGTAGATCTTTGAGACAGTGCGAAATGATCATTCATTATTTTTAAATTACAAGTTGAGTTAAGAATATTGAACCGTTAGACTAAACTCCACTAACCTTCAAAGAGGGAATATGTACATACATACATACATACATACATACATTAACTCACGCCTTTGTTCCCAGAGTGGGGTAGGCAGAGCTAACTGAATTACCAACAACTCTAAAAACTTGTTAATAATTCTGTATCCACATTTTGCACTTTTAGGCTAAGATGTTTACCAGTGTATTAGTGACAGTATTGCAAGCCCATCGCCTAACAGTACTATACGCCTTTATTCCCTTAGCCGTCTCTTGCGACACCCACGGGAAGATAATATGGAGTGGCACTATTCTAACCCGGCAACCACACGGTTCAAATAATTATGTCAGATTGAAAAATTATTGCCGTGCTTTTAATTTTGATTTATTTTCTTTACTGACTTATACTCTTACATTAATTGACATTGCCGATGAATAAATAGAAAAATTGGACGCGATGTGTCACTACTTTGTCAATACTCTGACGGACTCAAAAACTGCACGTTTGTAAGTAAGATTACGTAGGTATGCATTTTCTTTAATAACTTGAACATCTTATAAATTATGCCTTAACTATATTGAGAAAACACTTTAAGTTTACAAAGACATCTTAAACTCCACCCCTTTAAAACCCGTGATTTACGATAAGCAGCGCCTTTAACTTTTATGTAAACAAGCGAGATATTTAATCTTAATATATACCAGATGATAAATTTGAAATTATTTGTAACAATATTATTAACTTAAGCTTCGTTCATACTTAAAAGAAATACTCCCCACCCTAACATTTTAAAACAAGACACCTTTCATCCGATTATTTGAATCCTAAACAAACATTGTCCGTAAACTTTGTTCATCACCATTTGCTAAAATAACTGAGTTAAATCTGGACACTTCATTGTTATATTCCTTTTTTTTTCCTTCTGCTTCAAATGGAATTGTGACTGTCGCGTCATTTGTCATTTTGGCGGTAGTTGAAACGTCACCATTTCTCACAAAAAATTTACTACCTTCACTCTTTTGATGAGATATTTTAGCGTTTTATTTAGAATTTAATGTTATTAGACTATTTAGGTTTATTCAACAAAATTCAATTCCAAAACGAAAAAGCTTCTAAAAAAACGATATTAAGTGCTATCACTAACACGAACTAACTCACAAACTAGTAACTAGTAAGACTATTGTTATGATGATCACGAAATCCTGACGATCAGATGAGGAAGGAGAAGATTAGTTGCCAGTGAAACGCAAGGTACTCAACAAAAGTATTTGGCTTTGTATATATTTTTAACGAACATACAATATGGACCCATATGAGAAGTCCTTTATAAAATATTCATAATAAATTTAATGTATTCTAAGGCAAGATAACGAAAATAAAACTTTCTCGGGCACGTAAAGGTTACGTCAAAGAAATAAGAAAAGTAAACACGGTATAAATAAATAACACGTTACATGTATAATAATATTGATTGGTTATGTTATTCTTATCATACGTGTACAGTGTATTATGAAGAAAAAGTAGGTTTAAACTTAGTGATAAAGAAAACGATCGTAGATAACATCGTTCAAGTGATGCCAGATGTATTAAGAATAGTAGTACAAAATATAATTAATAGTTGACCCTTGTCTAAACACACCTTGCATGAATACAATCATGTATTTAAATGTATCTCTTCGTAGAATTTCTCTTTTATTCAGCTAGTTAAAACTGTAGCCCCAGGAAATTCTGAAAACTAGAGTTTAAAAGGAAAGAGCTTTAATTTCAATTATGTTCTGTGAAATGATACATTTAATGGAACTTTTAATTACCCTTACGCTGAACGTAATAAAAATAACATGAGAACATTTTATTCTACTATAGAAAATAAATGTTTGGGTTGGTTCGAATAGTTAGATAACTCTTTTCTTATAACATTAGCCCAGTTGGTAGTGATCATGCTTACGAAGCTTGCGGCCCCGGGTTCAAATCTCGGTAAGGTAGATATTGTATGATGAGTGCAAGTATTAGTTTCTGAGTCTCGGATGTTTATTTATTTATTTAAGTATGTATTTCTCTATATACTCGTAAGTAGAGAAGTTTCTCATAGTTGGTTTTTTCCTCATAGTACAAGCCCTGGGCTTAGTTTGGGACTAGATCAATTTGTGCGACCGTCATCTGATATTTATTTATTATTTTAGATAAACATGTAAAGTAACTGCAGTAACTATAGATACTCAATCTTACTAAACTATTTGTGTTTATTCAATTCTGAATCCATACTGTTTTGAACCTAACCGAACCTTTGGCTAAACCTTTACACTAAGTAGGCATCTAATTGCTCTATCCTGCATAACACACCCGGCCATATTTGCCACGAAACATTTCGTCAGTTTTTCATCAGACTTTTTCCTGAAGCTCCAAATCAACGGAGCAAGACCTTCCTGTTACATTCGTACGTTTCTCTTGTTTGCTTTCCTTTGAGTAAAAACGACAAACGCCACAATATTCTGGCTTTTGTTGTACTGGTATCAATAATAATATTGTTGACATGTACTTAATATTTTATAATAAGATTGCAGTTAACTCAATGCGAGTTGTCTACTTTAAGTTATAATACTCGTAACTGGTGACATAATAATTTTTAATTTCCCTATTAAAATGATAAAAGCAATTAAAAGTTCACACGGTAATGTAACGTCATTATTTTATTAAAGCTGTTAAAAAACAGATAAAAGATTTAAATTAAACGATGATTTCCAAACGAAAGCTCAGTCATCACGGACAATTGATAAAACCGATACTAATAGTCACGATTCCCGGCTTGGTTGTAAATACTGACAGCAAGCCGAATGGGAAAATTTACTTTACGATGCTAACTGCAGTATAATTTGCAGTCAAAATTGCAGGAACATATTTTGTTTTTACTTCATGATTAATTTACACGTTAAATGAATGGCTCATTCATTTCAATATCTAGTTTTATTTCCATGATTATTATAATGAGTTTAATTTTATAATAACAAAGTTTTACATCGATCTAAAGTTTACAAATCCCACTTCTGATTTTTGTTCATTATGATTCATGCTAATCCTGCTTTATTTTCATTAACCGTGTAAGCATACGAGGAATTTCCAAGTTTTACCCCAAAAACCAAAGTTTCGTAAATTAATAAAAAGAATTCGCAAATTGGCGGCCTCCTCACAGATAATAATGAGATGGAGGAATACGGAGCGCTTTGTTCGCTAAGTAATCCTTACTTAATTAATTCGTTGCGGAGTAAAAAAAGTTTGTTAAATTGGAAACCAAATAATACGGCGGTCCCCGCGGACGAACCTACTTCGCTGCTTAATTTGTTCCTTCGTTCAGAAATTTCTCCTAAAGTGGGTGCCGTCTTTTCAACTCAACACAACGCCCGGAAACAATGTGAAAGTTCCACCTCAAGCCTGATCAATTGTTGGGGGTAATTTGAAGTTCCACTTACAGACGCCAATTTTCTATATTTTATACAAACGTTGCCGAAATTCGATTTGTAAAGTTACGCGATAATTTTCTCTGAATCGAATTGAAAGTTTCACCTTAACGACCTTAATGGATAAAAGCGTACGACTCTGCCCAATCAGGCGTTATCAGAAACACATTTGGCACAATCTCTATTTCTATTAGCATTGTGCCAAAAAAACTGTTTCGCTATACGCAGTCACGTAGCCCCTGAACTATTCGATAACAAAATATTAATCCGGCCCACTGAACTATACTGTTACCCTATCAATCATTCAGCAAGTATCTGAAAGTTATGGAGTTACAAAACAAGAGAAAGTAACTTACGTTTCGGCAAACTAGTCGATAACACTAAGCCACGTGTCACTTCACTTAATGTTAACTTCTTTAAACACTTGCGAAATCCTTACGAGCCACTTACGTGTAATTATGTCAATTTTACACGATGTTTTGACGTCTCAAAGAGATGACAAACACTAAACACTTCAGAAACTCGTCTTAGATTCGTCACTTGACACTTACTAAAGCACTGAGTAGCCTTATGTTATTGTAATTACGTTATTTTGTAGCAAAAACACTCCGGCATCGCGTCGGCGATGGATGGCGCCCAACGTGGGTCCGGTGCGAAAACGAGCGGCGCAGACGTGCGCGCGACGCGGCCGATAGCCTGATACTGCCGGGTGCGCACGCCTGAGCCCGGCCGGCCCCCCACCCCCCCTGACCCCTTTAGACCCCCACTGCAATTCGGCAACAAAAAAATCACATCAGAAAGAAACCATTCCCTGTCATTGCGCTTCAATAGACGCTATCTCACCCCTTAAGACTTAAGTGCTAGTCTTTCAGTTTTAAGTTATCGGCGCCATTTTGAGGTGTTAATGACGTCGTAGGGCTGATTTATGTTAGAATCGTGTACCTTAGTAAATCAAGGGCTGCTAATTTATGTAACTGAATTGAATGCTTGTGAAATTTGCCTTTCCTTAAGTTTACAAGTGAGGTGTTTGAGACGGTTTTTTCCTTGTTTAGGTATTCGTTAACATCAAACGGCGTGAGTTCAAAGCGTTTTCACACATATTCGTATTCATATATTAACTTGTGTGCGTTACTTGTTGCAATGTATTTTTATTTACTCGGTAAGTTATGATCGTTAAGGGCATTACGTAGAGCTCGCGTCGTCTCGTTTCGTGCTCTTCTGACTAAGGATCTCAACTCGCTTTGCTTTTTAAAATTGTTACTGCAAATGTTACAAGGAATTTTACTGTCTTTTAAAGTTGAAGTAGTTCTGATGTATTTCTGTTTTACGAGTCTTTTTTTCAGTAAATATTGTTAGGTATTCTCTACTTTGCTAATGAAGCGGTCTTTAAAAGTGTTTGTTAAAGTGTAAGTTAAAGTGGTTTCGTTGGCGATTTTTTTTTACTTTTTGGCAAATGAAGCTTGTATTTTTAAAATAGTTTGCTAAAATGATAATTTCTGCAAATGAGAAAACATGTCCGGCGTCAACGTCTTACTTAATAAACACTGATTTTGTTTTTTACGTCTGTATTCATAAAGGAAACATTATACCTTAGTTAAGTAACTTTATCATTATTAAGTATAAAGATAAACTAACAAGCTATTATTGCCCTCGACTCTGTCCGCGTACAAGTCGTTTATCGCTATTCTCTTCGAAACCGCAGATTTTCCGGTCCAAAAAGTAGCCTATGTGCTATATTCCAGACTATAATCTATCTTTGCCAAATTTCATTAAGATCCACTTAGCCGTTCTGACGTGATTGAGTAACAAACATCCATCCAAATACGCATTTATAAATATTAGTAACATTGTTTTAGCCTTGAAACTGTGGAAGCGTACAAAGAAATGATTATCGCAACTGACATTCAATTAACACAAGCTATAGTGCCCGGCCGTTAACAAGTCAATCCTGACAGCTGTCATCGCAGTACAATTTAAAACGTATTCTTCGGTTTGAGGTTATAATTTGTACGGAAATGACAGGTGTCAGGATTGACTTCTTATCAGCCGGGCAATATACCTATTGTGTGTGGGAAAACCTTATAAATCTGAATTACTATTTCCAAATAAACATTTGTCCGAATTAATTATTTTCCGAAAGCTATGTTACGCTATTTTAGAGTAGATGCATAATGCCGTACGTGCCGTAAGGTTTGATTTATTAAGCGGTAACAAAAAGTTAAGTCTTCTACTAAATAATTGCGTTTGGAATTATGAAAATTCGGAATTTTGGTCAATTCGGAGTTTTGACTATTCAGGATTATGTAATAATGTAATATACCTGTGTGTGTGTTAATTTTTATTTCGGTAACAACTGTGCACTTTTAACGACTTTTTACCGCACGCAAATAGTTTATGTGAACTAGTATAAGTATTGCGGTGATCTTTTTGGACCACTAAAAGATAAGAACCTTCAAAATGTAAGCCTTCTCTTCTCTCAAAGATATCACACATATGCAAATCATCTCCTCTGCAGGTGTCCTGTGTCCCTGAAAGGCGCTGCCTATTTCCATCAGGTGTCTCGCTAGACCGTTTGCTCCCATCAAGTCTATAAAAATCATCATCATCATCATTTCGGCCTCCGCCAAGAATTGCCACAATGACCGTCACGTGCTACTTGCATCCACCGGGTTCTTGCAACCTTCATGAGGTCGTCGGACCATCTCGTGGGAGGTCTACCCACGCTGCATCTCCCGAGACGTGGTCGCTATTCGAGAAGCTTGTGGCCCCATCAGCCATCAGTTCTACGAGTAATGTGCCACAGATATTGCCACTTCAGTTTGGCAATTCTTCGGGCTGTCACGCATCATTCCTGATTCTATCACGCAGAAATACTCCGAGCATAGCCCTCGCCATCACCCTTTGAATGACCTTGAGCTTTCTAATAAAGCCCATTATAAATGACCACGTCTCAGCATCATAAGTCATCATTGGCAACATCCACTGATTGAAGACTTTCGTCTTAAGACACAGCGATATGTTGGACGACAAGAAGTTGCGTTTGGTTGTATTTGCTAAACCACTTCCAAATACCACACTGCACAAATCCTATAACATTTATTTGATTTACATAAACACAAAAAAAGTCGATAAAAGCCGTCATTCACCTCAATTCACAAACGTTTGTTCTGGAATGTATCTAAACATATCTTCATCACTTCAAACATTTCTACCCCACACACAGAGTTTTACCCTTTGCCGTTTTTGCTGAGGGTAGTGAGATTGCGAGGCATGCATAATTTAACTTCTACCTATGTATTGCTTTCCCGTGTAACGCAAAATTGTAAGTCAATGTTAGCGTCTGTGATGTTCGATCAAAGATGGCGGCTAATGAGTAATTGACTGGAAATGCAGAGGTGTTTCTTTACATATAAAATATGGCGTGAAGATCAAATAGGTTATTATAGGTGGCTTATACGGTTTCCATGGTGATATTTGCTAGCAGGCAGGGTGAAAATAAAATATCGCTTTATGATGAAGGTAATACGACAGTTATGTATAGTTACGGTAAGAAAAGGTTCGTCACTTTTGACCTTAACAGCGTTGAAATAGAGTCGAAAAGTGACGTATGTTTTCTAACCATGACTATACTTAGTGACTTATTAAAGAAGAATCGTTATAGTTATATCGGCTAGTAGATTATTGACTCGCAAAGATTAAATGACCTCATTGCTTGTAGCCACCATTAATAATATCTGGTTTGTGTTTTTTTTCAATCAGGATACTATGTATGTATTCTTTTAATAAAAACAAATTGGTGATGTAATTGCTATTTAAATTAAATACCTTTACAAAACGATCACATTCCCAAGTAAATCTCAGTTTGCTCAGCGAAGAATAAATCCGCGAACACATGTGACATGCACTTTAAGCGTGAAAAGAATAAAAAGATTTGTGTGCCTACATTCCCGCGTCTCGTAGCGCTGTAGCACGGCTACGAGCTACGCGGCACTCGTAGCGGCTGCGGCGTAGCGATAAAACATCGATAGACTTCACAGGGGAATGAAGCTTTTTTCATATACGAGTACCTTTTAAGCCCAAGTGTATTTGTTTGATGTTTTTTTTAATATACGATATCTCATTAAAAAGCTAAGTGAATTTGTGTAAGTGATTGATTGATGAAATTTAGTATTACATCCACACCATATTGGCTTGAACCTCAAGGAATATAAACAACATCCACGCAAGTGACGTAACGGGCAACAGCTTGTTAATATAATAAATTTAGTAAAAAAAACAACATTAAAATTTTTAAACGACGAGTTCTAGTATTATTAATTCTTACTCATACTAAAGTGACTATTTTCCAACAGTGATTATCCTATCCTACTAATATTATAAAAGTTTGTGTGTGTGTGTGTGTGTGTGTGTGTGTGTGTGTGTGTGTGTGTGTGTTTGTAACTTCTTCATGCTGCAACGGCTCTGGATGGATTTGGATGAAATTTGGAATGGAGATAGCTTATACCCTGGATTAACACATAGGCTACTTTAAAAGTTCCCGAGGGAATAACTATAGTCGAAAAATACGCGGACGTAGTCGCGGGCAGAAGCTAGTAAAACATAAATATCTAAATAACAGTAGTAGTCAACGTCACAAGGATGATAATGGCACCTGATATATTTTTGCTTGTAGAAATCAAACAATTTTTTTTATAAGGGGACAATGTCACGCCTATTGACCTAGTCCCAAACTAAGCTCTAGGCTTGTACTATGGGTACTAGACAACGATATAAATAGTTATATAGAGAAATCTATACTTATTTAAATACATTAGAAAACATCCATGACTCAGGAACAAATATTCGCGCTCATCACACAAATATCTGCCCTTACCGGGATTCGAACCCAGGACCGCTAGCTTCGTTGGCAGGGTCACTACCCACTAGGCCAGCGCGTCATATGATCGCAAAGCACGGCATCCTACAATGTAACTACTAGCTCTACCTAACCTAGTCATAAACTAATCTTTGGGCTTGTACTATTGTTAATACAAAATAATACAAAACTCAAAAGCAAAATATATTCGTCTTTACCTCACAAACATTTACCCTGTATTGAACCAAGAGCGCTAACTTTATAGACAGTGTAACTGCCAACTAAACTAACCCTAATTTAGTTCATTAGCTTAGCTACGTTTCTATACACCGTCGTACCGAGCACGTGTCGTTACCTTCAAATACCGCCTTTCCAAGAAAGCGTGGACACACCAATATTTCAGACGGAAAACCGCGGCACCTCACTTATCTTCGATTCTTGATTGTACACCCACAGTCAAAACTACACTCCATCTCTATACGATAAAGTAGACATTAGCTTGTCAAAAAACCGAGTAAAATTTCAACCGCAATAAGAATAACGCAATGTCGACTTTATTTACATAAAAACAAGAGGAGAAATCGCGCGTAAATGCTGGAATCAATTCTCCTCGACACGTCCCAGCGTCGGCTTCTTTTGCGTAATGTTCATTACGTATTCTCTACTGTTATTGGGTCGATATAAATTTTATAGCTTTTAGCCCTGTGTTGTGGATTTGTTTGTACGTTGCACTCAATAAAACGATTTAATTTTCATTCGGTTACATTCGCCTTGGTCGCGGCTTGGGGTGAGGTTACAGTCAAGGGCATTAATATCTATACAGCCACCGCGTCAAGTATATGTATACACGGACTTTATTGCTAGTGGCATAAAGGTGTACAGATATTTTTGACGTCTTGGGACCGTATATATATTTATGCCCTTGACTGTACAGGGCTGCGCTGTCTTTGACGTGTTATTAGTCTAAGATCTGAATAGGAGATGATCTTCACTTGGCTGTTTATTCGATAAAAAATGTTTTATATCAAATTTAATATTTTATGTAATATATGGCGTATAGGTAGGCTGAAAATTTTCAGTCCAGTATTTATATAATTAATAAAAATAAAAAAAGATCTTGAAAAACACATTTTTTACCCTTTGACATGTTATTGTGATGTTTTTAACTTGACTGCCATTAATTATTATAACGTATCAAAAGCAATATGGTTTTACTTAGTAGAACAGCTGATAGGTAGCTAAGAACCACCGCTAGAAATTCGGCTTTCAAATAAAAAAACAAATCCAAATCGGTTCACCTGTTTAAGAATTACGATGCCACAGACAAACAGACACACGCACACGCGAACGCACACACACACATACACACGTATCGGTATATTTTATACCACACCTCTTTTTTCATCGGGGTTTTGATTATTAACCGTTTTTGTTTGAAAATAGCCGGTTGAAACCGGTTATTTGCATTCCCTAGTCCTGTGGCGGGCAGAAGCAAGTTATATTATGTTAATGTGTGTTTAAAAGTTTATTAAACAAAGATAAATAATACTCGTTGAAAAAATTACAATTACAATAATGTTCATAATAAATTACTCAACGACATTTCATTTTTATGGTATTGATTGACACACAATCAGTCAAAATGTTACATTCTTACATTATTAAATTAAAAAGTAAGATTTAAGTAATCCCCTCAGCATTCGCCCAGTTTTGTTCATAAACGATAATTTGCCCGAATGAATGCGCTCGCTTCTCTCGTCGTTAATAATAGGGTATTAGGAATTTACAGAGGACTTAAACTTTTGTTCTATTGTGCTCCGATAAGGGTGATACGCTTCAATAATATTTTCCCGACAAGGCGCGCAAAAGTTGTTTTTGTCCTAAAATGACAACCTAAAATTGTACTTTCAAGCGAGTGTATCAAACAGTTCAAGATTTGATCTGTCCCTAGTTTCAGAATAGTAGATTGTCTCACAAGGGAGCAAAATGAGATATTTATGGCGAGGGCGTACGTTGAATCCTGAGCGTAGTGAGGGATTCAAGTGTTAACGCCCAAGGTGGAAATAATTGTTACCGTGTGACACATCTCTGCTTTTCAGATCACCTATGAGGAAAATAAAAGATCATAGTTATGAAACAAATTTAATTATTTACACTAATTAAAAGTGCAGAAATTTTTTGTTACCTATTTTTCGGACCATAATGGCAACAAAATGTCCTTGAACAGAAAAGAGCCACTTTGATCCCTTCTAGTAGGGAAAAAAAGTCGCCTTTCCGAATAGATGATGTGAAAAGTCAATTTGTTACTGTACCATAATACATAGTATGACGATGACACGTTCGGTTTAGTTGGTATATAGTGACCCTGCTTATGAAGCTAGCGGTCCTGGGTTCGATTCCCTGTATAACATGAACAAATGTTTGTCTTAAGCGCGGCTAGTTGTACAGTCAACCTATTTGATTCCTAGGCCACTATGGACTTTGTCAACGTGACGTTGTAAACTAAATCATAGGGAGTCTCTTACGTTTTGGTCGACAACGTCACTTTAACATAGTCCAAAGTGGCCTAAAAATCAAATTAGTTGACTGTACATAGTATAATACATTTCTCTATACAAGTAAGTTTATCGTTGTCTAGTACCCATACAAGACTAGAGTAGGCCAATTTGTGTAAGATTGTTCCTAATATATATATTTGCATTTTCCTTTTTTTTTTGTTCCTGTGTCTTTTATTTATTTGCATGGTCATTTGGCTGTTTTCAACACTACTAAAATAAAATCTATTTATTTTTATGGAACAAAAATAAATGGTAAACAGACAAAAAATATCTCCCTAATAGATAAAATTATTAGGTAATAGTTCAACCTTATGCAGGGTCGCAAATACTATCTCTGGTGTTAGCGGTGTTACTACCTTACGTTTTACGGCAAGTAGCAATATTCTACCAAAAACATGAATATATATATTGCTGACTTGAAATAACATAATGTCTATGGGCTTTAGACTGGGGTCTGGGGTCTGTGGTGCTGGGGATCGAGCGCACAAGCCACCTGATGGTAAGAGATCTGTTTATTTATATTTATAGACATTTATTTATTTATATTTATTTATTTTGCAATCTGTAGACTGCAATCCTAAGACAGCAAAAGCGTTGCCAGTCCTGAAGACTATCTATAATGGAATGCCTCTATGCTATAAATATCGCCAGTTATCTAATCTCCACACCGGAACACAACGATGCGAACACTGCTGCTTAGCGGTAGGTTATAGGATAAGATTGTGGTAGCGATCCGAACGGACCTTGCAAAACCCTACTATCATTAAAACTACCTGTCTGTTTGTGTTTTTCATAACAAACTTGACTTAAAATTATAAGTTATAACACAAATAATTACTTAGCACTAACTTTAAGTCAGATTAAATACTGGAACTTAATATTAGAGAGATTAATTATACATAATTAACATAAGGTAGCGGGCACTAATACTTAAGGCGGGCTGCTGTATAAAATAGCTATAAATAAATGAAAAGTTGAAAAGTCCCGGCAAACTCACCGGGAAACTTCTACACAACTTATTTAATAACTCCCAGAGCCATGGAGGAGGAATAAAGGAGGAGTGACGTAGGAGGATCACCTTTGACCATAGGCTACAAGAAGCACTTATTACAGGAGGGTTTGTTCAGACGAGCTCATACGCCACTGGCGCCTCTATTCTACATCATCATCAGCATCATTTATTTACTTATTTAAACAATGTCTTGTGAACTTACAGCGTCAGCCAAAGCGCCCAGCAAGATACTTAAAGCTACAAATTTAAGAAATGAAATAGTATTTACACATCTCACATAAAAACATAAATGGGGCACAATATGCGCAAATCAATCAGGGAACATCCCAGCTAGACATAACCTTCCAGCTTATTTAAACTCCTATATCAGTCCACTGCTGGACATAAACCTAAATTATAACAGTGTGTGATATACTCGTATTTTGTGATGTATTTCATTCTATTTCATTTCTTTTCATATTTTTTTTTAATATTTTATGTTTAACTCGTGGGCAAGTATTTAATGCATGCCATAGTTCAATTTGTGTATTTACTGGCGTAAGATGTGGTGTCCGATAGTAAGATAAGCATTGATTTAGATGTTAAAATAGATATAAGCGTGAGTCGGATGTATTATTCTGTTGGAAATCCTCAATAAATAAATAAATAAATAAACCTCCTTTGATGTGCACCATTTTGCCATGTCTTTGGCCTGTCGCATCCAGCATCTGCCAGTAGCATTTCGCAAATCATCACTCTATCTCGCCGGAGGGGGTCTTGCACAACGTTTGCCGAGTCGCGGTCTCCACTCAAGAACACATCTACGCCAACGGTTAGACCTAACTTTTAATTGGTATTTAAACTGAAATAAAAATAAAAATTAGATACTGGGTACATGCAGCGAGAATCATGTGAAAGTGATAATTATCTATTTATAAAACGATAAAAATGTGTCATCATTTAATTTCAAGTCTTCTTTGAATTATTTACCAACGAGATAAATGCGCCATTACAAAAAACAACAGGACCATAATTATTTAATGTATATTGTTAATTATATAATGATTAAATGATCTTTGGTCATATGACATTTGCAAGACAGTTGGTGGCACGAGACCGGGCCAAGTGGCATGAAAATGAAGAGGCCTTTACCCTGCAGTGGGTGGATATGCTGAAATGATGAATCATGATGATGATGAAATGATACGCATTCCTTTGAGTAAGCTGAACGAGCACTTTTAAAAGCCGTGATTCTACTTTGTCAATGATAATGTAAAAAATACGGCCCACTTGTCTTTTAACATCAAAAACTCTTAGTAGGTATGTAGATTTTGTGAGATTTAATTCCTGTAATGGGAATTACTCACGATCAGTTTTTACTGAACTATTATATCAGCTAAAACTAAGCATGTGTATAAAAAAACTACAACTTTTATCCTACACACATAGAATTTTAACAGTGCAGTAAAAACTGATCGTGGGGTGCGGCCTTCGAATATGTAGAATACATAATATTTCGTATTTCCTAGTCACCTCCGCAGCCGCGTATTTCTGTGCTCCGTGGTAGGTTCGGACGGCGCTCTGCGTTTTAATCGATCGCAGTCTTAGCCGCTGAAGGCTGCCAAATTTACCCTAATCCGATTTGAAGCCTTTTCTACCTTTACTCTCTACTTAGTTTGCCAGAGTCCAAGCTATGCTGTAGGTTTAGCTGGGCCTTTATACTACAGGGTAAAACCATATTGTCTTTGACAAGTAGGAATAGTCGGGACCTTTTCACTCCGTCACTAATACACATACATAAACTCACGCCTTTATTCCTTTATTTATTTATTTATTTAGGCAGAGCTACAGAATTTCGGGGATATCCCAGAAGTTACATAATTCTAGTTCCATATGGTACAATCGGTACATATGTATATGTCAAATAAATGATCCCAATAGTTCCATATGGAACTACATACTAGGCTTTACACCTGGTTTTGTTTTTATTTTAGTTTTAAATCAGTTTAGTATCTTTGGAGCATACCCCGTTATCAGTGTTGCAAAATCATTGAAAACGCTATGGTTGGCACTGCACATATTATGGGTTTTTGTTTTACTAAAATTTGAGTGATAACAATGTTGTAACACGTCGTGCTTACTTCGGCCGCGTTTTACTATTGTAAAACACATTTTTTACCGAGGGACACGATCACTTGTATAAGAAACAATGTAAAACCTGAAGTGTCATATACTTGACAATGTTAACTGAAGTATGTAGGTAATCAATGTGAAGAAGTGGCCAATTATGTAAAATAAATATAATATATATATATATATATATATATATATATATATATATATATATATATATATATATATATATATATATATATACATACAAAGGTCATACTTAGCAGAGGTAGACATTTAATATGAATACGTACCAGTAGTTCCATATGGTACTTCTGGGACATTTCCTTCAAAATGAATATCCCGATAGATCCATAAGGAACTAGAAAATATGGAACTTCTGGGATATCCCCAGAATTTCCAATAACTATAAAAACTTTTTGATAATTCTGTAACCACATTTTGCACACTTAGGCGAAGATGTTTACCAGTGTATTAGTGACAGGTTGCAAGCCCATCGCCTACCAGTACTACACGCCTTTATTACCTTAGTCGGCTTTTACGACATCCACGGAAAGATACGGAGTGGCACTATTCTAATACGGCTACCACACGGGGAGTCACTAATATAAACTAATCAATTTACCATTTTAACTCCATATTTGCGTACTTTTGAAGGTTGAGCATGGTCATATTATTTATTTATTATTAGGGCGAGTTTTTTGATCAGTATTTAACTCGAGTAATTGTTAAAATAATATATAATAATATAATAAGAGTAAAAGCGGGAAATATGATCAATGGGGCGTTACACTCAATCTTGGCAAACAAAGCAAAGCTCGCCTTGCCATTGTTCAGGGAGTATTGACACCAACATTGATGTACGAGTATGGTAGTGAATCTTGGATATGGCAGAAGAAGAACGAAAGTAAGTAGGTACGATTTATGCAGTTGAAATGAGAGCTCTAAGAAGTACGTGTGGAGTTAGAATGATAGATAGAGTAAGAAATAGCGAGATCCGAGAACGATGTGGATTGAAAGAAGATGTAGTGACTAAAATTGAAAAGAGTATGCGAAGGTGATTTGGTCATTTAGAAAGGATGGATGGAAAAAAGAGTTACGAAAGAGATTTATGGCGAGTGAAAATGAGCGGAGATGTCGGTAGGGGACGTCCTAGACGGACTGGTGATCAGATTCGTGATGTACTGATTAAGGGCCAAATCAAAAGCACCCGAAACCGCCGTACGTGCATGAAGAGATTGATGAATGTAGAGGAAGCGAAAATTATGAGTTTAGATCGGTGCACCTGGCTCCATAATCTCTGCCTACCCCATTGGGAAACAGGCGTGAAGGTATGTATCTATGTATGTATGTAATAGGCCCGCTGATTCCAAATACAGAACAAGCCACTTATGAGTTCTTGATCATTTGTCAAGATCGTAGCAAGTGGAAAGAAGTGGTCTCTGCCTACCCCTCTGGGAAACAGGCGTGATTTAATGTATGTATGTATGTATGAGTCCTTGGTCTGGTTGGTTGATATTATACACATATTTTTTATACATCCACTCATCCAACTGAAATTATACGCAAAGTATAAACGTATCGTCAAATTAAATTGTTGTCACCGAATTGGTCTTATGTTTCGGGACTGTCTCGCAAACACTCGTTAATTAAAGACTTTGATGTCAGCTGTGAGATTAGATAAATGCCTCCAATGTTGTCCTTTGAACGCTCGCAAATTGGAGACACCCTACAGTCGTAGGAGATTTATGTGAGACTAGCGCTTGAGACAGGTTTTAGGTGCTTTGGTTGTTTTATATACATTAAAGAGAAACAATCAAAATGTTATAATGACCGAATTGTACAATCGGCTAGCCTAGTTGATAGTGACTCTGCCTACAATGCTAGAGGACCCGGGTTCGATCTCCGGTACTGGCAGATGTATAATAAGGTGTTTCAGAGTCTTGGATGAAATATCTCTACTAATATAAATAAACTCTACAGTTTGTATTTATGGATAAAAGGATGTATGGATACACAGATATTTGTGACTCGTTCACGCTAAAACGGCTGAAAAAAATTGGATAATATTTGGAATGGAAATAGTTTTTACCTTGGATTAACACAAAGGCTACTTTTCATCCCGGAAAATTGAAAAGTTCTCGAGGGAAAAACGACAATCGAAATCTACGCGGACTAAGTCGCGGGCAGAAGTTAGTTGAATTATAATAATTAATATGTTGGGTGTTGTCTAGTACCAATAGTACTTACCTACCAACCTAAGGCTTAGTTCGGGGTGAAGTCGAAAAGTGTAGAAAAGTTATTTTAACGTAAAACTACCGTTAACATATCTGTACTGCCACGTATTGACACATATTGTTGTTTGCCATCAAAATATAGTTTTAGGCCTTCCGTGAAAGTCAAACTAGCTAGGGTGATGGCACCAATGATGGACACTTTTAGCTGACAGGCACCATTAATGGACACTTCACTCTTAATTCAAATTTCATACGGTCCTAATTGATTGTTGCAAAACAAATGAATAACCCTTTTCTTCTGTAAAATAAGACTCAAGTGTCCATTATTGGTGCCTTGTCCATTACTGGTTCCATCTACTTCAAAAGGAATGTTACTTGTAATATTACTATTTTAACTTAGAGTAAAACTCTTTACTTTTCTCGTTGCGAGAAAATTAAACCTGCTAACGTTATATGTGTGTATTGACTTCTAAACAGCCTATAAGCGTCATTATCATTGTCTTCTCAGCCCAGAGCAGTCCATTATTGGACAAGCCTCTACCAAGGTAGACCATAAAACCCTGCCCTCTACTTTGCACATCCAGTCGCTTCCCGTCCTCTTAGATTGTGTCGCCATCTGGCTAGAGCAACAAACACTACGTTTAAGTCACGGTCTCCACGCTAGAATACGCTTGCGCCAGGGGTTATCGGTTCTGCAACAGACGTCACCAGCCCATGGTCAATGCAAGCTGCATATAAAAAGTAAACCGTATCCAAATCGGATCATCCGGTTGGGTGCTACGATGCCACAGATAGACACAGATACACACGTTAAACTTATAGAATCTGACCAGTAAACTTTCAGAGCTATATCGGTCACTTGAGTTCTCTAGCGGATCACATCGTTCCGGATTATATCCGTGAGAGAGACTTCAATGGTAGCTCTGTCCATAGCACGTCAATATCAACGTTTGCGGCTTTGTAGGCCATAACTACTGGTTGAAGACTTTCTTTTTGTAGGCACTGTGGCTTAAATGTGACGTAACTTTCGAAACTGTAAGTTAAACTAAACAGACAACGTATCAACACCCATTCATTATAGTTATTCCAAGAACAACCTGAGGTTGAAAACCCGACAGATCAAAGATTCTCAAACTTCGAGAATAACAAAACAACAATTATGGCGACGTTACCGCCGGTTCCCAGATCAAATGTGGGGGGGACTTGTGAGGTATTATTACCGATTGTATAGTAAGGAATATAGAGAAACTATTACGTGTTTATTGTCATAGTAATGTCGATACATTCATCTGAGAAATTAACGATTTGAATGCTGGGTTTCATAGAAGGGAAGGTAATGTCTATACACAGGATGGAAAATACATTTTAGCTGGTTCGATTCCCGGGAGAGACAAGATTCTTTGCGAAAATCTTTGAAAGCAGTTTTCTTTCTTTTTAAAACTAAAGGAATGTCTCCTTTAAGTAAAATTAACCAACTTAAGGATTTTAAGTAGTTTCCCCCCAGGGCCCGACTTATTTTTCCACCCTGTATATAAAATGAACGCCTATTTCTCCTGGTCACGCTATAACTTGAGAACAACTCAACCGATTTGGCTGATTTTTCTTTTGTTATGTTCATCATTGTTAGGACAAGGTTTGTATGAAAGAAAATAATTAAAAAATCCACCGGTAAAGTCGAAATTTGCAGCTCCGCTGGCGGGCCGCTAGTTGGATATAATTGTGGGAATCGGAACTTACAAGAGTGAGGGGTCGAGAGAAAGCGATAGAGGAATAGATTACGTTGATCCCCGACGTAATCTAGTCCTAAGAATTGTACGTATTTTGATCTCAGGGTTTTATTTATAATAAATTGTTAATAAAATTGCTTCGGTCTGAATTCTGAAATCCGTATTAATTTAATTGTTTTACTCTGAGCCAATGTCACATCTTATCGGGACTCCTCTGGGGTAATTATGATATAGACAGTAAAGCTAGTCAGTATAATAGTTTTATGTTAATTATTACTTCATAGATGAATTGAGAAAGGCTTAGGGCGAGTCGGTTTCGCACACAAAGGGTTCCGTGCCATTCTGTTTTTTTTTTCATTGTTGATAAATTTCATGTTTTAACAATGGAAACAAGCATGATTTTATAACATGCATAAAAAAAAAGTTTCATAAAAAAAATCGTTTCATTTCTCAACAAAATTAAAAGGGTGCAGGGATTTGAGGTAAAAAAAAAACCGGAAGAACCGGGAATCCCGGAACCGTCCCTGCCTAGAACCGGGAAATGGAATTCTTGGAACGAGTCCCGGTACATGCAGGGCATGCAGCCCTAGTAAATGAAGTCACTATGTAAACGCATAAACCATTTCATGCGGCTACTGAGATTATGATCTGCTTTTACGCTTAAACGAACTAGTTACGAGTTAGCGCCAACCCTTTAAATTGAACTCCATACGCTAGTTAAGTGAAACTTAATCGTTTGAGCCATCTGTCGCAACTCTGACCTGCCCAACTTATTTAATATGGTCTTTAATCCCACGCCGCGTCGGCTTAGAAGCCGATGCCGGTTGCCACACAAACCGGTTAATTGTAAAAAAATTGTAGTCTCCCTTCCTTTTTCCCATATCCGTTCTGATCCTGTGATCCTCTCAACAACAACGGTCGGACGGACGGACGAGTGAATGTCTCAGCGGCGAGTTTAACTAGTCCCGTCAGTGCAATCAAAACATATTTTAGCGCGTGCATTTTCAATTTTCTGTCGATGGATCGAACATAATAAGGCTGCTTAATTGAAAATGCATGCGCTAAAATGTGTTTTGTTCGCTCTGACGGGACTACCTAAATTCGCTGCTGCGATTTCGCTCATTCGTTGGCCCGTCCGTTGTTTTTGAGAGAATAGCAGCACCCCCGATCCTATTCAAACTTATAAAATGTATAGACCTTACTTACCAAGTTTACTGAGGGTCGAATTAAAAAAGACTACTCTCGTTGTCGTCATACAAACATACACGAATATAACCGTGCCTGGCGTGAATACGTTGATATGTCTAAAACGGCAATTTTACAGGGCGCCAATTTTAAGGTTTGACATTTTCTGGTAAATCGCTGTTTGATTGTAACTTTGATGTAAAACTTGATTTATCCATCATTTTCTGCATACTTTTGAATGATTACAAGATTTTTGTGATATTCCTCTTAGTTTGATTAATATTAGACTTATCAACTTACGTCTCATCGAGTTATCAACGTATTCACCATACAAAGAGGGGAAAATTGACGTTTCAAGAAAGAAAAAAAATCGTGAAAAATCCATTTCATGTTATTATACTTCACAAAAGTTTTGTTAAATACAACTTTTTATTATCTTTCAAGTGAAAATGAGTGATTTAAAGAATTATGTCTAGTTTTAATAATAATAGACATATCAACTGGTTCACCGACGAGAGCGACGAGTTATCAACAAATTCACAGTATTAGTAAGAAAAAAATTAGAAATAAAACAGCTGTTTTTTTAATAATTTTTTAACTAAAGAAACTGAAATCATCATATAATTAAATTTTTGGAGTCATTCCAGGAATTTTACTCTTCTACATCCTCCAAATCTGGGTTTATCTCGTCAATATCCGGGTCAGCTGAGGCACAGTTTACTGTTTTTATTTGCAAATATTGCAAGAATTGGGGTCCTGACGTATTGTGATAGTTTTAGTCCACGTATAATATTTAAAAAAAAATGCTATTACGCACGATAGGGCGTAGGTAATGGTAAAAAAAGGCCCCCGGGTATTATTTTGGATTTGCGGTAGATTTTTCTAGCATGTTAGGACACTATTTACGAGCAAGTGTGATGAAAATAATATTAAGTGCCCGCCTACTACACGTCCATTTATGTATAATATCCAGTGCCTGGTATTACTCTTATTAAACTTGGATGTAGGGATAGACACACATATACAGACGACCCAAAGCGAAATACAACATTCGAATCGAACTTTAGATCTAGCTTTGCACTAAACAAAGGTAACTGCTGAGGTGGGACAGTACATTTTATAATTTAGTATTAGAAAACGAGCGATAGGAAAACCACTATCAATATGCGTGTTACACTTACGGTTAACTTATTGAAAATAATAATAAATACACCAAGAAACAAAAAACAAATAAAGTCGTAAAGAGTGTCTCGTAACCCAAATTCTTAGTCCTTCTGTTAATTTGTAACAAATACGTAATTTGTAATACAAGTACGTTTCAACATCATCAATATACATTTAATTAAACCCCAAAACTTTCTAAAATCCAAGAAGCGAGCTACGATTGCTTTAAAGTAGAAGTTAAATCACCTAATATGCATCTACATTTTAACAACTTCATTCTATTTTAAATCTTTTATATCTAGGAAAGGCCTCAAAGATACTGGCAGCATTTACTCGCTGGATGGTTAAACTAATGCGTTGAACGAGGAAACTGCCACCTTCTCAACGCCGAATGAAATGAGTATATCTTATTTATATTTAAGGCATTCTCTACTAGTCCACCAACTGGCCAAGACCACTACATTGGCCAACCTTTAAGTTTTCAGCTAGTTCAGCTGCCGCACCAGCCCTATTAGAGGTCCGGTGGAGATGTGTGACTGGGCTAGCATGTCTACTCAGGTTGCATCTCACACTAGCACCCGTCCCATATTCTGCACGGAACCAAGGACATTTTGTCAGGTATTTTGCCATCATATCTACAAATGCCGGTCGGGTCTAAAAGGGCCGGCACGTTTATTGAGGCAGAAGACCGGTGGATGATGTCATTTAGTGCGGGGGTTCTTGAAAACAACAGGCGTTACATAACGGTTGCTGTCGCACATAATCTGGTTTTCACAGAATACCAGCGTTGCAGCACTAACAAGTTTAGTGTCGCAACACAATGCTGAGCGCATCTTTAAATGTTAAGATAAATTAGTGATTAAATTGTTAATAAATTAGTGAAATTATTTTAATATTATGATAATAAACAGAGACAACACTTTTATTGGAATTAGTAATATTGACAACTGTACATATTCTTTCTTTGTTTCCCAGATATTACATTATTATCTGAAAATATACAAGTATACTGGTTTGTTCCCTTGATTAAAAACATTGATAACTATACACGTCAAGGTTTCAGGTACTGATTTTAATTATTTGTCTGTTAATATCTTAAGATATTCTGGAGAATTAGAATATTTTTAAAACATAAGTTGAGATATCGTATTATTGTGTTGGTTCATAATTCTTTGACGTAAGTTTCCATGTTGAGATATCACATGATGCACTTGTTTGATTTACTCTACGTAAGTTGATAACTTGGTGGCCAGTAGTACAAATTGAGATGTCATATAACGCACTGAGATATATTACCTGTACCTAAATTGATAACTCGGTGGATAGTCGTACACATTGAGATGTGAGACGAGACAAATCGATGGGCAGTAATATAAGTTGAGATATCACATTATGCACTTAGTTTTGGTTACTGTACGAAATTTGATAACTCGATGGAAAGTTGTACAAGTTGAGATGTCACATTACGCACTTCGTTTTAGTTACTGTGCGTTAGTTGATAACTCGATATATTTGATTTGTTTGATTGATATGTCTTTATGTTAAAAAAAGTACGTTATTACTGTAATCGAGAGTAAATTGATAAAATTATTTATAAATCTATGCACACAATGTGATGTGCAATATGTCTTTTTATCCACAATAACTTGCCAAAAGTATAGTTATCAATGTATGAACAATGGCCATAAGTCAAAAAGTAATTAAGATAAAAATATGAAAAAAATTACCAATATAGAAAAAAAAATAACGAAGCGTTTAAAGAAATAAAAAAAAAAACGTACATGTCGAGATATCAACGTCTTCACGCCAGCCACGGATAAATGCCATTGTACTTTACTCTTTTACCTCACTTTGGCAAATAACGAAATGAAATATTAAATTTTAGGATCAATTGTGATGAATACATAAAGAAAAAATTCAGGAGAAAAAAACCTTGTCCTTTGGCCATAAAATACAAACAATTATCACGTTAGGTTAATTTAGCCGCTTTTGCCTTTCAATTAATTTTATTCAAATAAAAACAATTCAATTAATTATAACAAAAGTACCAAACGGCGACTGAGCTAAAAACAATACCGCACTGCTAGATCAAAACAGTATAAAAAAAAGAAAGAAAAAGAAAAATATGTTTATTCACTACAGACACAAGACACACAGAAAAAAAAACAGAAAACAGCAATAAAAAATTAGTTGTGTGTCTTCGCGGCAGCGAATCGGACACTGGCTCAGCATAATGCAGCATAGTATCAACTCAAAATCCTTGTAAGTTTTGTTTCAAGCTCATAGAAGGTGTATTGATTTTATTTAGTACCTATACAGTTGTATTTTGAGTTACGACTGTTTTGATCTAGCAGTGCGATACGATAATTATAAAATGTAATATCGTTTTAGCAAGTAAAATAGAGCCCCAGACAAACGTTTAACAAAAAAAAACAGGACAAGTGCGAGTCGGGCTCACGCACTGTAGGTTCCGTATAGGGAATGCAAATAACCGGCTATAACCGGTTTTAGCCGGTTATTTTCATACAAAATATCTAATAACCGGTTAAATTACTTTCCTTAGTTCCGTGCCGCCGCACAGTAGGTATTTTTATATTGCAATTCGAATTCGATTTCAAATCGAGACAGCGCGAGCCTAACTCACACTTTGACCATTGGTCGGAGGTTTTTTTTTCAGGGTTTGTAAAAATGTGTTGGTAAAAAACAATAATTGTATGGGGTTACCTGTTAAACATTCCACTTTTGTTTTTATTTATAAATCAGCCGTATTAACAAATATTCTAAAAAAAAGCTGTTATCTATAACGTTTATAAAGATACAGCTCTAAGGTTAAGACGAGCGGACAGTTGGACGGACGGACCTCACAAGCATATTAATACGGAACCCTTGGACTCCCTTCGGGTAGTTATGGCACCCTAAAGAAACTGATTTTTACTTATTTGTAAGGCAAGCGGCCTCACAACTCGCTGTCCCAAGACTTGCAGGCTTTGCAACTTACAGGGTATTAATTCTTTTTTAATCAAGCGAGTGTAATATCTGTTTGCTCGCTCCGATCAACTTAATCCAACTTTCAAATTGGTTTTTCCGAGTATCGCTGAACCGTTTTTAAACGCTTGCTAATTATCTTGAACTTCGTACAGAAATGAGATTTAATAGACTCATATTTTTTTGTAAGTAAATGATTTTATGTTATATTTTCTCCTGTTGCAAAAAGAGAGGTGTTATAAGAACGTGTGTTTGTAATAAGAAATGCAAATAACCGGTTATAACCGGTTATAACCAGTTATTTTCATACAAAAACGGATAATAACCGGTTAAATTGCATTCCTTAATTTGTATGTATCTGTCTGCGTCACCAAAGCTTCCAAACAAGTTGGATTGGCCCTAAGCTAAGTTGGTTGCATAATAACTATTAGATAGATCTAAACACCCGATAATTATGACGACGCGCTGGCCTAGTTGGTAGTGACCCTGCCTACGATGCTAGCGGTCGTGGGCTCGAATCCCGGTAAGGGCAGATATTTAAGTGTGATGAGCGCGAATATTTTGTCCCTGAGTCATGGATGTTTTCTATATAATATTTAAGTATATATTTCTCTATATAAGTATTTATATCGTAGTCTAGTACCATAGTACAAGCCTAGAGCGTAGTTTGGGACTATGGTCAATAGGTGTGACATGGTCCCTGCTATTTATTATTATTATTTATTTATTATTATTATTTCCCCGTGTGGTTGCCGGGTTAGAATAGTGCCACTCCATGTATTCCCGTGGATGTCGTAAGAGACGGCTAAGGGAATAAAGGCGTATAGTACTGTTAGGCGATGGGCTTGCATCCTGTCACTATTACACTGGTAAACATCTTAGCCTAAGTGTGCAAAATGTGGTTACAGAATTATCAAAACGTTTTTAGAGTTGTTGGTAATTCTGTAGCTCTGCCTACCCCACTCTGGGAATAAAGGCGTGAGGTTATGTATGTATGTATGTATTATTATTAATTAATGGTGACTTTTTCTTTCAGAGCTGATGTTTCTTAAACAGCCCGATTTATTTTCATGAAACTTACCTAAAAACCAAGACAAGAAAACCTACTTTTAATAAAAAAAAAACGCATCCATATCGGCTTACCCTTTTAAAAGCTACGGTGGCACAGATAGACACAGACACACGCATACGCACACGCACACACACACGCACACGAATATAGCTGTCAAACTAATAGAGTAACTGTGATAAAGATACAATTTAAGAGGCAACCTATGCTGCCACACCCACGGGTAGGGTAGTAAAAACTCAAGAATCTTTATATGCAGCATTAATTGCATTTTTTTTTTCAAAAATAAAATTAAGTGCTTAATATTTCACTAGTACATACATCTAATCAATGCCAAGTTATCAAACCTCCTTCCAAAATTGACCCTGTATCGCGTTCTTGGTACTCAACAGAATAAAGCAGCCTTACATTTCAATTTAAAAACAGCCCCGCGTTTACACGGCTCCGCGGGGGCGTATAAAATACACTTTAAAGCAATGAAAACGGTTCACTTTATACGTAAATTTGTACTATGAGTGACCCGTTTTTGATGCTTTACAATGTACATAGATGCAAGTGGAATTCCCTGAAATTTCTTCTAGACTTTAAGCATAATAGACGGATAATTGATCTTGTGGACCTAATTTACGAAATGATTGCTAAAAATTATTCCGATCGGATTTATTTGGCAGTTTTTAAATTGGTTTTAGCTTAGAATGGGCTTATAGGATTTTTCTGTAAAGAGATGACTTGGAAAAATGTTTTCTTAACTTATAATAAAAAGTTGTTTTTTTTTATAATCTTGTTTGTTCACATAGACTGAAATGTCAAGTTATTTAGAAACCTAGACAAAACGAGTTCAACTCCCGGCATCGCTAGCTATGTAGGCAGAAGTACCTATAGATACTACTTAAGGAATGCAAATAACAGGTTATAACCGGTTTTAACCGATTAAGTTCATACAAAAATATCTAATAACCGGTTAAATTGCATTCCCTAGTGCTGTTGTGTTAACTACCAATGAGTTTAACCGCGTCGTATGTTATATTTGTAATTTTTAAATAGTAATTAAACTCTTATCTATTACTACAGAAACACAAAATTGATATTTAATTTTGCGAGTGATTATGATGTGTCGACGGCAAGAGGCCAGATGAACCCAGGAAGAAGTCATGGCTTCGCAACGATGTTCCTTTTATTAGGGCTCCGTACCTGACGGGTAGGCCAATGGACCCTATTAATATGCCTATGCTGTCCGTCTATCTATCCTAAGTTAACAGCTGTATCTTTTGAACTGTACCTTTTAGTAGGTATTTTATTTAGAATTATGTGTTAAAATGGCCGATTTAAGAAATTAAAAGAAAGGAAAATTATAAAGGGAGTCATGATACAAAAAAAAACAGTTTTTTTTTCTATTGTACAAGTAATAAAAAAAAAGAAGTCCAAGTTGGGCTCCCGCTTATTTCTTTCGAAATTGAATTCGTATTGGAATGTAAAAATACCTATGTACGTATGGTTCGCAACCCTCGGGGCGCGAATCTGACTCGCACTTGACCAGAAGGCTTTTGATTTTGTAAAAACTTGAACAACGTAAGTGACTGTAATTAAAAAAAAAGTAACATTTAATAAACCAGTTAAGGTATAACTGTATCAGCACGAGAACCGCTGGCTTATTGCATAACGCACTCGCAATCGCAATCGTTTTCATTTTGACAGTCCAAAGGCGAGTTTGCATACAAAATGAAAACAATTACGAGTACGTCAGGCAGTAGGCAAGCAGGAGCGGACTGAAAACCAGAGTAGTGATTCTCTGAACGAAAGCGGTCGGACGGACGGACGAGTGAATGTCCAAGCGGCGAGTTTAGGTCGTAAGAGGCTAAGGGGATTAAAGCGGTTGTATGTGTATTGTTAGGCGATAGGCTGGCCAACTATCACTAATATAATACTGGGTAGTGATTCTCTCAAAAACAACGGACGATTGGAAGAACGAGCGAAATCGCAGCGGCGAGTTTAAGTAGTGCGAAATAAACATACTTTAGCGCGTTCATTTTCAATTTAGCAGCATGGTTTCTGCCGATGGATCGAACGTATAAGGCTGTTTAATTGAAAATGCACGCGCCAAATTATGTTTTGTTCGCTCTGATGGGACTACCTAAACTTGCCACTGCGATTTCGCTCGTTCGTCCGCCCGTCCGTTGTTTTTGAGAGAATGACACCCCAGCGCTGCCCGCTCCACACCCACGCGCGAGCCGCGTTGGCGGAGCCTGCTCTTTTACGAGTAACACATGCCATACTATTTATGCTACTGCTCGGTATTCTTTGTTTGCTTTTTTGTATGATGACTGATGTGGTAAAAAAAAAATTCGTTCTTTTAACATACTAGATTGCAAAAGACGTCTAGTTGGAGTGGTATATAAAAAATGATTAAGAAAGGAATAAATTTTACTATTACGCTACATGCATCAAAAGCCTGTTTTTGTGCCCGAGGCCTTAAAACATTATTTATACGTGTATGTTATTTCGTTCCTCCCCGTCTCCGTTAAATAACACACGTAAACCTGTGACGCCGGAAAGCAATATATTATGCAAGGAATTAAAACGCTTGTTTCTTTGAGCTGAGACGCGGCAGGCTGCGTTTAGAAATGTGGTAATTAAATGGCTTATTAGGAAATTAATTAAAGGAAATGCAGGGACTTTGACGTGTTTGTTTTAATTACTTATTATTTACTTTTCATTTCTCATGCTCCTAAAATGCTACTTTAGTCTCAGCACATCGGAACTAAAGCTCCTAATTAATCTCTAGGGATTAAAGTATATATTTTTAATTTACTTTAGGAACCCCTAAACAATCAATTAAGGTGTTTGTGAATAAAGGATTATCACCATTTTCATTGATTGTGTATGGACCATTTTTTGAGCGTGGAAATAACCTCAAAATGACAACTGTACAAACTATAAAAATAGCGATTTAATTTCGTGGAACACAATTAATGATTAAGAACATTGAATCTTTTAAATTATATTAAGGATAAACAAGAACATGGAATATGCATGGTCCAATTTTTGAAATTTCAATCTGTTCGTTAAATATGCAAGCATTTAAAGCGTCACTTTACAAAAAAAAACAACCACGGAGCAATTTTGTAAGAAACTTAGTAATAATAATTTAATGTAATTTTCCTCGTTTCATAGATGAAAGAAGTGTTAAACGCGAGACTAAACAATTATAATGCCATTCGAACTATAGCCACTCTCGCTCACTGAGCTCGCGTGGCTAAACATCCCGTGTCATCATAGTTTCTTTTAGTCCCTTGTTTAATAATCTCCTATTTTTATATTGAACTAGATTTTTCTTTAAAATTATTCCTCGTAGGATTTCCTTATCAGTTTTTCCTGTGTGGAACACTGAAGTTGTTGGCAAAAAAATATTTATTGCCTACTGTCATTTATTTATTTATTGACTTTATTGAAGAAACAAACAGGAACAGGTGAACAAAAAAGAGTACAGAGTGTTACGTTAGCTGCCGGACTGTGGCGTCGAGCGCTTTTCTCAATTCGTTAGCATTAAGCATCGTCCTCACGCTATAAAATATTTTTAAGTGAAATTTTATACTCTTGCCCGTTTGTAACATGTAGCCTATTTTCAATAAATATCTTCCCTTTATTTTTTCTTTTAAAAATGCACGTTATTCCTCCCTATCTAAATTACTCGACTCCTTAATCACACGTGTCAAATCCAATCCAGTACTTGACGTATGAATATTGTTTGATTACTAGGGGAGGGAGTCGCCCAAGGACATGCAGAAAAGCAATTGGATTACTGTCGTTCTCTTATCGGTATTTCGACTATAACCTTAGTAAAAACAACGCCTGCGGCTAAGATAAACGAACAACATACAAACGTATAGCTGCTTCGCTCTCACAAGTTTTTGGTGTCGCTTTGAGGGTCCTAAAAAGTATTATTTTTTGGTTTCTTGTCTATGTAACAGTTAATTAACTGTAGTCAATCGGATTTAGATAATACTATCTTCTGCCTGCTTCGTTCGAGTTGATCCCGATTATCGTATTCCTTTAGGAAATTTATTTTTTTCCGAGGTAAAAAGTAGCCTGTGTCCAAGGTATAAGCTATCTTTATTTCAAGTTTCGTTCGCATTTATAACATTAAATTAGTTTAAATTAGTGATGTAACGAAAATGGTTAGTATAGTGAGAGTTTTCATAACGACCCGCATTTGGTTAACTCTTTATTTATTCATACATACACAGCTTGAGCCTTCGTTCCCAGAGAGAGGCGTAGGCAGAGCTACAGAATTACGTACAATTCAAAAAACTTTTTGATAATTCTGTAACCAAATTTTGTCTATTTATTGAGCGGAATGTTGGCTAAGGCCACACGGGGGTCTAATATAATAGTCATCATAATTATTGACGTCATGGTTACTCCTATTCACAGTTAAAGCTATTATAGTGTATAAAATAAAAGAAGGATATAATTATAAGCGAGATGGGCTAAAAAAGATTGTATTATTTTCCTGTTTTTATTAAGCATTTCGTTCAACTCTTAATCAATAGAAGTATTTAAACTATCTTCAATCTATTAACAACGTCCCGCATAAAACGAAACAAGTCCAAATACCCACCTTCTAAATCAACCATAATTTATTCACATAAGTTCCAAATTCAATTAGATTATTTACAAATCGTTATCCCCTTTTACTTTTAGCTAGGTATTCTTAACCGTAAAATTTTATACAAACAACCGGATCCCAAATAATTTAAAATGGCTTATGAAAGATAATTAAAACATCGCAGGGCTGCTGTTTGCCTTCCGGTTAATGAGTAATGGCGCCTGCGGCGGCCGATAAGGGCGAGGGGATTAATAGTGTTTATTATTTTATAGTAATGACTTAGTCCGGGATCGAAGGTGGATTACAAACACTAACTCACCTCGCAGGTTCAGTTTCATTACGCAATAGCCAGAGATTAATTAATCGGTTACTTTTTTAATCAACTAATTAGTCGGCCGTCATTACAAGCTATCATGATTGAGGTTTACATTACGATAACATGTTAAACGCAATTAGGTTAAGCCCGATAAGAATTAACCCAGGTGGCCTGTGTTCTAGTTTATCTTATCCATGCATTAAATTGGTTTTATGATCAAAAGGATCTACTGACGATGGCGATTAAAAATGGTTTAAAAAAATGACTCAACAGATTCAACCTAACTGCTTTATACTTAGTAAGAGTGCATAATATGTATCTGGAATAAAAATATTTAACCATTTGCCTGAAGATATTAAATCGCTAGATGGGGTAAGATTTAAAGCAAAGCTCAAGAAATGGCTGTTAATGAAAAGCTTTTTCATCACACTTGCTCGTAAATAGTGTCGTAACATGCTAGAAAAATCGACCGTAAATCCAAAATAATACCCGTGGGCCTTTTTTTTACCATTACGCTTCTAACGTACGTAATAGCTTTTTTTTTAAATATTACACGTGGACTCAAACTATCACAATACGTCAGGACCCCAATTCTTGTGCCATTCAGTATGAAGTTTCATTCGAGATGAAATGTCAGTAGCATACAATTTCCTAAAAATCTCGCATATAAACTATTGATCTCGACTGTCACTAGAATCGGACTCCGAACCCGTTTGACATTAGCTGTGGTAAGTCACAGACAATGATATTGTAGTCTGCCGAGACATATCCTATAATCTGTGGTCTGCCGCTAATAAGTTAAAAATATGATCTTTTGTCTGATTTTATTTCATTTCCTCGCAATTGTGATGAAAAACATTGTATGTTACACGGGTGGTAAAATAAATACAAATCTCGAGTCATTAAAGCCCTCAGCCTTCGGCTTCGGGCTTCTAACAGACTCTCGTTTGTAATTCTTTCTTTACCACCACATACACAATGTACTATTACAATTTAAGTGAATATTTTAGATGTATACCTTAAGACTGTTTTAATATAATATACTTACCTACTTGTTATTGTACGCCCGAAATGGGCAAACTGTTGGACCTTTTATATTTTGTGACCTATAATGTACACAGTTTCTGACAATAAATTTATTTTATCTTTATCTTTATCTTATCTAACAAAGCAAGCATCGATGCCAAGCAAAGGGTAGTCGTGTGACCGAGGTGCATTTAATGAGGAAAGTTGAGCATTGTGCCCTTTGCGGAACTATTCAGGGTCGATGCAGTTTTATAATGGTTCCTAGCTTTTGCCGGCGACTTCGTTCGACTAGAAGTTGTTTCTCGCAATTTTATCGGACACTCACTCACCCCTCACTCACTCACTTTGGTGATCACCTGTCACTTGGTGCTGTCAAAATTAAATACGCTAGACAATCAGTGGGGCTAGACAAGTTGCCATCGTTCACGGACGCTAGCGTTAGGCGATCACTTTGGTGATCACCTGTCCCTTGGCGCTGTCAAAATTAAATAGGCTAGACAAGCGTGTCAGTTGTAACGAGTGACATATCACGTGACTTACGTCATTCCCATACATTTTTCAATGACAACACATGTCGCCAGTGATCACCTAACGCTAGCGTTCGTGAACGATGGCAACTTGTCTAGCCCCACTGTGCAGTTCTCTGGGGTAGAAAGTAGGTGCCCTAAGTCCACCCCTGGGGAATACACATCACCGCCTAGTATGGCTGCGTCTATATCGCGTGTAAACTGTGGATAAAGCGTACGTCACTTTTTGACACGTGTACTTATTTACCTGTCAGAAGGTGACGGATGCCTTATCCAACATTTATCACGCGATAAACGCAGCCATATTAGGCCCCCTGAACTATATTCTATGTCGATCGATTAAAGCATTGAAGCATTGTTTTGCTGTTTGTTGTGTTGCGGTGTGCTTTGTCAATGTTGTGATTTTGAATTTGCTCGTATGAGCTCGCTCGCTCGATCGGCTGATCGACAAGATACGGTTTCAAGAGAATAATACCTGAACTGAAATTAAAAAGAAGGTAGGTGCAATAAAATGGCAACCTTTTCTCTTTAACTAAATGTGGAAAAACGTTTTTACGAGTACTTGATTTTATATACAATTTTATAAGTAGGTAACTAATCGCCTTACTGAAACTTAAGCCACGAAAAGAACAATTTCATTTTTCTTTAAAAGTAGAGTAACAAAAGGCTATGCTTAAACCAAAGCAAAAAGCTCAATTTCTTCAAATTGTATCATCTTTTTCCACTCTCATCTCCAAAAAATGTATTTTATATAAAAGGAGGAAAGGGCCGCAGAAATCAAATACTCCAATACCATCGATGTAACGGCGGGGATAAAAGTTTCAATTTTGAGCCCGTATTATCAAAAAGAGCATGAATAAACCGTGTGCAGTGCAAATAGAATCGGTCAGAATAGGGGCGCCGGCGCCGAGTCGAACGTTTCCTTTATTACCTTTTACTATGTCGTCCATGTGAATTCAGTTCGAAAGTTGTTCTTTGTTAGTTCCTATTGTCATTTTGTTTTATTTTATCTGAATAAAATTTGTAATTATCACGCCTGAACTAAGCTACTAAGTTACATCATTGTCTTTTGTATTTTATACAGGGTTTGTAAATTACTAATGTAATACTTTACGTCTTCCCGTGGAAGTCGTAAGAGGCTACTAAGGGAATAAAAGCGGTATATGTATTGTTGGCGATAGGCTTGCCACCTATCACTCATATGACATTGGGTAGTGATTCTTTCAAAAACAACGGACGGTCGGAAGAACGAGCGAAATCGCAGCGGCGAGTTTAAGTAGTCCCGTCAGTGCGAACAAAACATATTTTAGCGCGTGCATTTTCAATTTAGCTGTATGGTTTCTGCCGATATGGATCGAACGTAAAGGCTGCTTAATTGAAAATGCACGCGCTAAAATGTGTTTACTCGTAACAAATATGCGTCAAATTCATTTTTATGTAGAACTTTTAAAAATTATAATATCTCATTTTTTCACTTAGATATTTTTAGTCTTTCCCTTCTTAGATTTAAAATTGCGTTGTCTAAACATTAAGTTTTGTCAGGAATTGAATTTAATACTTTACTTGAATTGAATATTATGTAAACTCACATTTTTGACGTGTTACTCTGTACTGTATTAGTTAATTGTGGCAACTTCACTGATCAATGTGTTATGTAAGTTTTTCTGTTATATTTTTTCTTTACTTGTACCGTTTGGGCCCAAATAAACATTAAACATTAAACATTTTGATCATGGAAAACGAATTGACGGTCTAATTTGACATGAAAACAAAGTGGAATATCTTATTATAACTTTCTTATCTTAAATTCCTTCTGCTTCTTATCTCTAAAAGGAAATTGGCTGCACTTCAAGCGAGGGGCTCAATCGAACCAGCTCAAAGTTAACAGTAGATAAGTAGATGGAGCACCCTTCCCGCCGGAGCAAACACGAAACGCGAGGCTGTGGAGGAGCTCTACGTCGTACAGTATATCATGAGGAGTGAGCATTGACAAGTTGCTAACAACTTTAATTTTTAGGGTTCCGTAGCCAAATAGTCAAAACGGAACCCTTATGAATTTGTCGTGTCGGTCTGTCTGTCTGTCCGTCCGTATGTGACAGCCACGTTTTTACTGTTGAAACTTGGTAAGTAGATGTATTCTGTGAGCCGCAGTAAGATTCTCACACAAAAAACAACAATACATTTTGGGGATTCCCCATACTTAGAACTGAAACTCATTTTTTTTTCTTTATACCCAAACGTATTTATAAAATGTAGGTTTTCAAAAATGATATAATAAACTGAATAGTTTGCGCGAAAGAAAGTGGTAAAATGTGTCCCCCCTCTGTAACTTCTAAAATAAGAGAATGATGAATTAAAAAAAAAAATGTGATGAACATTAACATGCAAACTTCCACCGAAAATTGGTTTGAATAAGATCAAGTTAGTAGTTTTTTTGAATACGTCATAAATCGTAAACCGCAATTTACCTTTCATTCAATCAACTCTAATATACCAGCTGGCATATATTATGTTACTTGCTGCTACGGAACCCTTCATGGGCGTCCAAATTGCACTTGGCCGCTTTTTTTATGGAAATGGCATAGGCTGTCGCCCGAACTGAACGGCAGATAATAGTCATTTTCTTTGATTTCTTTAGTTAACATTAATTTGCAGAGTGCATTTGGTCTTCATCCACCGGTTAGCCAATTTTTTTTCTTTGTGCATGTCAGAATTACTGTCCCATTTACCATTAAGATAAACTATCAGAAAAGGTAAGAATTAAAATAAATAATGCTAACGAGTGAAGGTTAAAAAAAAATTTTAAAATAAAAATGACTAGAATTATGTTGTTATTTCACTGAAAAACCGAATGGGTTGATTTTACTAAATTTTAGGACCTACCTATGAGTTTGGTTGAGTTAACACCTGACCTTAGTAAAAACAACACATTAAAAAGGTTGCTTCAACCTTTTTAGTGGTTAACTCAACCAAACTCACGTGTAAGTCCTATTTTAACCATAAAACTTAGTAAAATCAACTCATTTGTTTTTTCAGTGTTTGTTATAAACTGATTTTACTGTCGTAATATTAACGATACAAAATCTTATGTTCAAATTTGTGCACTGATAAAAAAATTACCCCGTATAAACTATATAAGGTTTTACACGATGGTGCTGAAATAAATCCTTTACAGTTACAGAAAAAAAGCGGGTTGGCAAATGAAACAGTTGGGAAACGATACATTCGGCCAAATAAATTTCAGCCAAGAGGCCAAACCAACCCAAAACCAAACCAACCAACCAAACCAATTATTTAGAGCTATAATAACTAGTCCCCGAATCTTTGTGGCAATGACGTCACAACAGGGTAATTTGGGGAGTAAATGGAACAGTAATTAATACGGCAACCTATACTATTGGTGTTTTACGGAAATAAAATTTTATGATCAGTCATCTACGATATAAATTACCCACAAGTCAATTGTCAAAAAATCAATTTATCAACGTTGTTTTTTCGTTAACTGACCCTCCGTAACAGATCAAAAGTTGTTCTTAATAACTTGCGGTAATAATAATATTTTTTGTCGTTAATGCCTAGTTAATAACATTTATTCAGTTAAAAAACGTATTAATTAACAAATTGTTTTAATTAACAGCGTTCCATTTACTCCCAAACTACTTTATTGAGACGTCACAAAAATCCGAGGTCTAAATGATAACGTTAAAAACGATAATAGCAAATGAGAGTCTCTTTGGTAACGTTATATTCTTAGTAACGTTAAAAAATCACAAAAACCCATCTTTTCCTAAAACTTACGCTAAAACAAAGACCGTACTTTAAAATTCCTCAGAGATTTTGTCTAAATTTTAATGTAACTTCGTGTTTAGAGTATTTTTAAAATCTAATTTGGGCATTAAAAAGTAGTCAGATAAACGGAGTTCCCGCGACACGAACTTTTTGCCGGAGTTAAGGCGTTTTTGAACAGCTTGGATGGTGCAAGGTTCGAGAAATAGCGATTTCTTGAGCTAATTACCGCGAGTAAAATGTAAACAGAAATGGAAAGAACAAGAACTAAGAAAATGTGAGATATACTTTAGTTATGACGCAAAAAATGATAAACCAGCATCTTTGTTTTTAGGAACATGCGTCAAAAAGTGCTACCTAGTTTAATATTTTAAATAATATAGCCTGTATTAATTGACTGCTAGAGAGTTATTTTGCATAACTAATCCACTTATGCGAGTATGTTATATAGCGATCGCATCCAAACAAAAAAACCTTTCAAAGCGGAAAATTAAATGATCTTTTGGTTTTAAACTGACAATGTTTATCATTTGTTTGTAGATTGTGTAGATTTTAGATTTTTGGTAATGGCAAATATCTGTGCGATGAATATCTATTAGTTCCTGAGTCTTGCATTCTATTTATCATAATAGTATGTTCATCGTTGTCTTCTAGTATCCAAGTCGATTACCCGATGTTATTTTGAAAATCAACGGGCTCTATTTGTACTCGGTAAATCCATACTGCTTTTGGCTTGTTATCGTATTGTCAACATGGTCATAGCCCATATTTACGTGACAGTAACGACACCCATATATGTCAAAATCAATATGTTTTTAACCGAGAAGAACCCCTAGACATTATGAATTTGGCTTTCGTTAACGTTAACCAGACCGTCAGCTGTCAGACGGTCTCGTTAATTCTATACATTTTGTCAGTTTTCGACAGTCGTTTACGTTACCGCTAAGCAACTTGTCCAGTCATAGAATAGAGGGGTTCTCCGGTGGCTTGCGCCGCTGTAAGGCCGGCCACCGGGCAGGTGCGAAAGTTGCCGGTTGTTTGACACTTTGCTGAATTTATTCCGGCCTGTAGCGGGCCCGACGGTTAAATTGCCGGCGTGATGTAATGCTCGACCTGGAGCACCCTCGTTTGAGCGGCCATTCGACATTGCCGAAGAAAGTGGAGTCAAAACCAAAACACATCACTTACATTTCTTAAGTATGTTTTTAGGAAAACATATAACAAAACACAATAATAATTATCTTTTTCGCGTACTTATAAGCCGTTAATATTGATAAAAGAAAATGATATTGTAACCGAAACACGAAAACAGTTCCATAATAAGCGCAATTTATAAATATAATAAAATAGCATTGTTATTACCTTGGTTACGTGCGTGAACAATAACAGTGATGGTGTTTGGTGATCAACAGATATTTCAATTTTTATATTATAAGGACTTGTCAAAAACTGCTTTTACAACAATTTCAAAGCTTTAAAATGTGTGAAAATAATAATAACAAAAGTGTCCGTCACTCTAACCTCGGCACTCGTACCTTAAGAAGCTTATGTACCAGTTACATAAATGGCTATTATAAAACACGACATAAAGTTTCAGACCCAACGGCACAAAAGGAAATTTTGATACTGAGTCAATAGGTGTAGCTTTTAACTAGTATACCTTTCAAAGGATCCAAATATATCATCCCTGACTTATAAGGGCTACTTTTTATTTTATTTGAAAAGGAGAAAAGCGAGCGCTTGTCGCTTGTAATTATATCAGAGTGAATCAAGTAAGATAACACAAACAAAATAAAAATCCAGCAATTTTGACGTAAGATACGTGCCGCTGGAGTTCACTTATATTTGTTTAAATTAGAACAACCTTAAGTTAAGCTTCAAACAAATAATGTACCTATATGTTGTAAAGTTTTGCCTCTGGCTATACGGCTGCCTGTCACGGACCTACATTAAACAACAGTTACGCAGCAACTTCTTATTTCTAGACCTGGCCCGGAGACAGACCTTTGTGGCTAGCCCCAAACGAATTCAGCTGACATGTCTAGAATTTCGCTCCTCGTCAGACAAACTAAGAAAGATTTAAATTGGACCTAATAAACGAAATATGGAAATAAAGTTTCTAGTTCGTAAAATAAAGTCACATCAAAACACTTCAAAAGATGTTGCTAGGTACTATAACAAAATACCAGCTTCAAATTATTGAAAATAATTGGTAAAAAGGACGCTAAATGACAACAAATTCAAGAAATAATTAAAACACTCTACAGTAAAGTCTTGAAACCGTCAAATTATTAATCAACCTCAACCACTCTCGCCGCGTTTGTGGAAAACATTTTTAACCAACTTAAAAACACATAAACGGACAAAAATGCCTAATCCTATCTTTTTTTATTACCTTGGAAAATAACACACTTATTTCCATGGCAACATTTTTAACTCTGCAAGCCCTCTAATATTTTAAACGTAGTTTCTTCAAAGACGCTTTAATAAGTACAGTCGGCGTCGTTAGCGGCGCTAACTGCGTGTTTATAAGATAGCTAATCAAGACGGAGCGCGGCGATTTGTTAGCCCAGGACATCTTCACGAACACGCCAGCCACAAAGGTATCCTGGAATACAATTTAATTGTACCTGATGGCCAAAGAAGAATAACGGTTAAAAGATCATGGGTACTTTTGTATGGAAATTGGGTGTGACAACAACAGAATTGAAACCTATAAATTTAAAATGTAATTAACTAGCGACCCGCCCTCGCTTCGCTTCGGTTTATTTGAGTTTTCTATAAAACACGTACATAAAACACAATTTATTATACATAAAAACCTTCCTCTTGAATCACTCTATCTACTAAAAAAAACCGCATCAAAATCCGTTGCGTAGTTTTAAAGATCTAAGCATACATAGGGACATACAGCGGGAAGCGACTTTGTTTTATACTATGTAGTGATTCATACATAATTTCTTACTATGGCTGCAAATAATTATGTTGATGATATAGCCCATATAAACTTTGACATGAACAGATTCACACTTATTCATAAAAACACAATAGTAAAGTATTATTTAAATATAGTTCGTCCTTATCCCTCATTTTGACACTATATTTTTTTTTAAGTTACAAAGTATACTTACTTGAAATACATATAATTATTGATTCTGGTCAGGTGTTCCGCAGTCACCATTGTGGTGACCCCCAGTCTCCTCGTGGAGGTGGTGGTTGGTTTTCCCGTGGTTAGATCGAAACTGATTTAAGGGGGTCTAAGGTTTTCGGTGCGATCTGTCGGATCTGTTACGGTAGCGGGGGTGAGCGAGGGGTAATTACAGGTGTTGAACACACCACTTATAAAGTATTGCTTTTCAAAAAAAAAATACAAAAAATTCGTAGAATATAAAAAAAATTTTAAACATGTGTAATCATTTAATAGATATCGATTCAAAGTAGTTATTTGCGTGTGAAACCTGAAGGTAGAAAAAATTGGATTTTACAAAAGAAAAATTTTTTTTTTAAATGTAATTTCCCTTAAAATCAATAAATAGGTATGACTCATCATTCCGATAGAAATACAACTTTCTGTTATAAAAGATTTTAATTCGCCTTTTAGAGTTTGAGTTTTATATGAAACACGCATGGGTGCTTTGGCCAAGGCTGTATGTGAATGACCTTAAACATTATAAATAATATGGATAAGACCCGGGATTCCGGGATTCGTATTTTTATAAATAATAAGATAATTATTAAAAAAGCTTTCTTGTTTGCAAGAATGTCAAAATTAAAATGTCTACATAATTTCGTCAATACCAACTTTGTACTAGCAGAATAATTGTCAAAATTATAAAAATATAACTTTTTTGAGCTTATTGTGGGGCTAGGTCAATTTGTGTAATGTCCCCTGTTATTTATTTTAAACCAAACACAAACTTTAAGACTTTTCAAAGTGAAAATCCGGGATTGCAAGTTATATCCATACTAAGCTTACGCACCGAAATCCCGTGAAATTGCACTACCTATTCCGATCACTGACATGTCCTAAAGGATAGGCAGATTTCAAAATATCTACCTCCAAGTGGCAAACAATTTCCACGTCGTAGCGCTTCGATAAGCAAGAAAGCGTTGAGATCTGAAAAATTAGGCGCCTGTTCACCCGCTGTGAGTAATTATAAATTATTGGAACCCTTTGAATTAGACGACGCGGTTAGTCGTAGCTAGCGACAGCTAAAGTTAGCGGTTTCCATCGATCGATAAGGGCAAGTATTTACCGCTGAAACTTGGACGTTTTTTGTGTGATTAAAATATTTACTTAGAAAAATATGTCTAAGTATTGATTTTTTATGAAATAGAGAAGGAAAACGCACTGGGTTTCTATCCTATTCGTCGCGGTTAATATTATAATATGTGACATAGTGCTGAGTGGTGTCAATTTCGACGTCACAGAATCACCCATGGCAACACTATCCTGCAATTGTTTTTTTTCTTTCCTTTTTTATTGTTTTTTTTTATTATTATTATTACTGTGTTGCCATCCTTATTTTAATGATGTTTTTCTCTATTCTGTTTTTTTTCTTGTGTTCGTCGAATAAATGTTTCTATTTCTATTCCGTAAAACCATATAGCTTCTGACGTGTTATCTAAGTAAGAGACTTTAAAACGTTCACAATTCGAAAATACGTCAAAAGCCATAACGTTAAAACCCAGTAGGGAAAAGGCCCAGGGCCGAGATTATACACAGTAAAAATCATTTAGTATTTGACCTGAGGGCTCAGACAAGATGCACTACGCTAGCTAGCGTTTCTCTTCATTTAGCTTTTAAACCAATCGCGTCACTGGTAGATGACGTGATACGAAAAGTCACGTGATGTGCCAGTGACGCGATTGGTTTAAAAACTAAACGAATAGAAACGATACTTAGCGTAGGCATCTGGGCCCTCTGTAATCGTTTTGTCAACGTTTAGATAGCTCTTATATACTTCACAGTAATGGTGGCCAAGTTAATATTAATACCATAACAAGTTAAAGACGATATGGTTTTTACTGCGTAGAATAATAGAGGCCTTGGCCAGCATCACCGTGGAGATAAGTGGAATCTAAAATCCATAGCCTATTCTCAAACCAAATCAAATCAAATCAAATCATTTATTGTGTATTGTTTTTAATTATTGTACATAATAATTATCAAAACTATATTTTAAATGGCTCCAAGAATGTAATTATTGTAATGAATCATATTATACCTAAATAAAAAAATGTAATTACTTATATTAAAATGACTGTATATTAGTTATTATAAATGTGACATGTAAATATTATTATCTTTTTTTTTTATGGCATAGAGAAGACAAACGAGCACAAAGGCCACCTGATGGTAAGTGGAAACTGTGACCCATAGACATTCGCATTCACAAGACTGCAATGCAATCCTAAGAACAATAAATTATCTTATCTTATCTTATCTTGACACTCGCATCCTCACTACTGCAAGTCATCGGTTAGCTAACCATATAATTGGTAGTGTACAATTTTAAACTTGATTTGTCATTCATTAAGTTAACTCTAAATTCCGAGTATGTATGTTGTATATAAACTCTTTATTGCACAAAAAAGAACAATTACAGATAAATTCGTACATAAACTTAACATCAACATGTACAATGGCGAACTTATGCCTTAGAGGGATCTTTTTCAGTTAACCTGACCATGACTGAGTGAACTGAATTCCGAGTTTTGTGTATTTACTGAAAAATTACATAAAAGTTAAAACAATAACTGTAACGATATAAAAAATCATTAAATCTGTACCAAAGATGAAGGCAGCAGTGTGGTGCCCAGTGGTTAAAAATTATGTACAGTCGACTACAAAGTGATGTATCCACTTTATTGAATTGTAGTAAGGTCCAAAAGTGGACATATCTCCTTGTAGTCGACTGTGGAAGTTGTATGGTCATAGAAAGTAGTGAAATACTAAACCTCCCAAAACTCGGAACGCACGTGTATAAGCTGAAATGTAAATTCTGGATTATTAAGTAATTTACATAAACGGATTAAATCGCTGAACGATTAAAGTTAACATTTAGTTATTCAAGTATTAATTGAAGTTTGATGAGTAATCAGATATTAATCTCTTGGGCTTATACTTACGAGTAGTACCTATTTATCTTAGTTAAAGCGCTCGAGGGCAAATTAAAGGTCACTGGGTATGTATGCTACAGTCAAGGACTTTAAATGTCAAGCCACTACGGAACCCTGTCGCATAACGTTGATCATTAATTTTAGCGAAATTACTTTCAAATGGTTTGACGCTGTCATTATGACAAGGTTCCATAGTGGCTTAACAATTAAAGTCCTTGACTGTATGTACTAGTAAGAATAAGAAGAATAAGAATAAGAAGTTTTTTTTTTATGGCATCGAGTAGACAAACGAGCACACAGGCCACCTGATGGTAAGTGGAAACTGTGACCCATAGACATTCGCAATCACAAGACTGCAATGCAATCCTAAGACTGCAAATGCGTTGCCAACCCTGAAGCTAAGATGGAATGCCTGTATGCTAGTAATTTCACCGGCTGTCTTATCCCCAAACCGGAACACAACAATGCGAACACTGCTGTTTGGCAGTAGGTTAATGGATAAGATGGTGGTAGCGATCCGGACGGACCCTGCACAAGGTCCTACCACCCGCAAAACTTCACCACCACCACCACCACCACCACCCACCACCACCTACAGTAAAAGTACAAACAGCAGTAAAGTACAAACAGTCATAATTTAATTCAATTCATAAAAAAAAAAATAGTTCTAGTTTTAAGCTAAGTTTTTTTTTCCAATGTTAATCTACGGACGGATGATTTATTTGATTGTTGCGAAAATTGTGCGGTGCTTACTTCTGCTAAGCTATCCGTCTGATTTGTGAAAAATAAGAATTCTGCAAGATGATACACTATTTGAGAATATTTTGTATTAGATCCTCCGTTTGAAGTTTACTATGACAATACACTTAAGTGCTTAACACGGTACTGTACACGGAACAATGCATTAAACCATGTAAAAACATGTCTTTGTTGAGCTATTTCAAAGCTGATTGTTATGAATGGACTTGCGATTGTATTGCGATAATTTTGAATGCAACACGACACGATAGATAAACCGAAAACGATAATACGACAATATTAAATGGTGAATACCTTGAATAATCAAGAGAACACTTACCTTGGCAGTGCAGCGGTGAATCCTCACTGCTTTCAAGTGCAGGCTCTCCAGGCCCCGATCGTAAGTACTAAAGGCTTACCGAGGCTCCTGTTCTACCTGCAGCTTGATTACCAGCATCAGCAAGCGTCCTTTTGACTGTTCAACTGACATTTTTGTTGAATGTTGCCATATCAAAATTCTAAACTAAGCGGATACTTAACACTGATGACTTGACAGGTCCCATCTGTATGTAAGTACTTACTTATGTGATGTTAAAGTTGCCTTATAAGTATAACGAATAAAATTAAAACACTAAAGAAATAAAATACTTTGTCACATAATTATAATCGGGCAATAACAGACGTCAGAGACGCGTCTACGGACAGAAACGGGTACGTTATTTTTATGTGAGGGTTTTTTTTACTAATTCCAACGCGCATCATCACACTTCTAGCTTGACGCTGAAAGTTTCTAGCAATTTAACGCCACTTTACTTAAAAAGGTTATTTAAAGCGACACGTTGCTCAAAATTCCAACTAACAAAGCGTCTAGACGAGAAATCGGGGGTAAATCAGACGTGAGGAGCCGACTAGATTCGGGCGCGCCGGCAGCGGGCAGGACGGGGAACCAACCCTGTTATACTCGTACTAGTACGAACTATTATGCAACTACGATATAGTAATAATAGTAATAATATCGTGGGGACCATGTCACACCAGTTGATCTAGTCCCAAACTAAGACACTAGAACTAGGGTACCAGACAACGATAGAAATACTTATATAATTACAAAATGACGTTAAGCAACGTTATTGACCATTATGTCCTTTTTTGAAGAATTTTTAAAGACAACCTTAATTGTTTTAATAGTTGTTTGTTTTTGCGTTAGACGAGTATTAGAAGCATCGCTTTACCACAGTATTCCCAGCATTTTAATAACATTCGGCTGGCTATTGCTATCACACTTGCACTTGCAAACTGACACTATATTTGTCACTCGATCGCCATGAAGATACTGGTTGCACTGTACGCAAGGACAAAGTGGCTATCCTTTCCAAACAGGATCAAGTTTTGCGTCTCTTTAAGACTGCACCGAGCAAACGTCGAGCGTCCAGTGGCGCCCTCATTACTATTATTTTGTTTTCTAATTAACTAAAGAATTTCCTTGCTATCAGACGATACGTTTTTGCAGTGCAAGTAAAAGCACAATTTATGGGATAGGTAACAAATTGTAATAACAATTACCCTTTGCGTAGTCAGCTTAACGGGAAAAGGTGGCCACTTTTGTCCGTTAAGTTGATAACTCGAAGGTAAACTGTTATTAAGCTATGTAATATATCCTATAAGTTGTGTTTTAATTTGCAGTAAAAAAAACTACCGACCAATTTCAAGAAAATACTTTTGATTATTGGAAAACACAATAGAAGTAATGAGGGCGCCACTGTACATCCGGCGTACGCTCGGCGCAGTCTTAATCCAGAGAATAGTAGAGGAGTAAGGTGAAGGTATTTTAAAACGCATAAACCTTGCAACCCTCGACGGATTTTCCTAAGAAGTTAATGCGTGAAACGCCCCCTACGCCCCAGACAGGGGAGAAAAGGTAACTCCTCCAAGTGCATGCTAACGCATTCCCGTCTACACGCGTTCGTCGAAATGTGTCTGAAATTGCTTTACCCTACAGCCATTTTGATTATTTTGTCATTAGATGCTCGGTTACGCCGTCATATTCATATTTTATGGGGGAGAGTCTTGGGGGAAAAATAAATCATTTTTATGATACATTAGATTACGTAGGCAAAGTAGTTTTTTTTTTAAGTAAATAAAATTGGCTTTGATTGCAACCAAAGTCAGCAGTATTTTTTTAATTGGCCTCCATTTTCACAGTCGTGTATACTTTGCCCCAAATATTAAATGGTAAATGCTATTTATTATATTACGCATCTCGTTTGAAAATGAAAAATGAAATGAAAATGAAAATAATTTATTGGTTTAAACGAGGTTAATACAGTAGATGAGGTTGGAATCTCCTTTTAAGCATATTTTATACTTGTGTCAGGAGATCCTGCTCTTACATTAAGGCACTTGTCCCACCGCCGACGATGAGCGGGAAGCGAGTACCGCCAGCGATCAACTAGTAATATTTTTGTCTCACTTATTGACACGGGATCTATATTTTTTGTTCCGTCAAACTAGTGGAAAGAGTTCTCGCCGGCAGTGTGAACAGCCAGCGATGAACGATTAGTATACGTGTCTCTTTTACTAACACAGGATCCTTATCTTTTGTTCGTTTCTTGGGCGAGAAAATCGCCGATAGCTGATCGCTTACTCGCTCTTGGTGGGACAAGTGCCTAAGAGAGGGAGTTTTACATAGACAAAAACAAATGGCTTATTATTTCTTAATTAACGTCATTATGTCATTAACCCCTAGCTATGAAACAGAAATTACGCCATATTTCAACAAACTTTAGATTGCTTTAATACCTTGTACTCTTATAATTTATTATACTATAGGGTAAAGTCACCAGTGGTCAGCCAGAGATCTATAGTCGGCCTCTGCCTATACTTTGTAAGAGTGGCAAGAGTACGAAAGATATATTTCCCACTCTTCGCACTTATTATAAGGTCGACTACTGGTCTCTGGCTGATCACTGGTGACTTTACCCTACCTAAGTACTATCAGACCATTGGAACCTTGACCCACCATAGAACTGTGTCACAAAGACTGGTAGATCACGTGACTCTTCATTTCACATTAATTATATTATTAATATGTACATTTCTATTTCTATTTATGTAGGTATTTGAATTTAGTGTTATTTTAAATTTATTTATATAAGTTTTATTGGTTACTAAATGTGTTAAATTCTTCTTCTTGTACTCTTGTTTACTCGTTGCACAATCGTTCACTCTTCTCAATTTCTCAAGGGTTACCTGGAAGAGACCCCTAAAAGGGATAAGTTCGCCTTTGTACATATTTTTATATTAATTGTATTGTTATGGTTTTTCTTTTGTACAATAAAGTGTTTACATACATACATACATACACATATTTATTTGACAGTAATGGCGGTAGAGTTAAAACAATACTATAACAGATCAAAGATGATTTGGTTATTACCGCCAAGAATAGAGGCCCTGGAGCGGTTACCATAAAGGGTGACAGAGATTATGTGTAACTACTTTGTATTGTGTATTAAAAGATACCAAAAAAGCGGTTTCAATTTTGGTTTTCTTACTTATTTACCTTTTTTAAGTTTTACTTAATATTTTGTAAGAACAAAGAGTGTTGTCATAAAGGTACGCTTTAAGTTATAATAAATGTACGCCACTGATTGTTTTCTACAAGGTTGTTATAATTGACAGAAATTAATCTAAACAAGGCAAAGTTCTTCAATGAAAATAAATTAAGTTACAGTCAATTTAATATTTGTTAAACAACTAAAACCTAACTGTACAAATTAAGCAAAACAAAAGCTAAGAACTAACTTAATTGACAAACTTTCAGAGAACTTAATAGAATTTCATTTCTCACGACCTAGAAACCTAAACTAACGAAAATTGTGCGTCTCGCGTCATCCATAAAAAATAACGCAAACAAAAAATAATAATAAGCTAATCACAATAAACAGCAAACGCAATCAAAACTATGATTTGAATGGACTCATTTTACTATGAAAACAACAACATTTTTATGTTTCCGTCAGACCTCTACTACGTTCATTTACAATTACCCAAAACTTCGTTAATAACACGAAACGGCTTATCCATTGACGCCTTTGAACACTTACTAACCTAATCTATTTATTTCCAGCGCGCAACGGACGTTGTTTTCATGTTACTAAAGCTGTGCTTATTCGGTAGTAGGGTTATTATTCTATGTAAGAGAAGTTGGAAGCACGTCGAGGTCCTTAATAGTACTTTAATACTAGTTTCAGGCGCAGGTGCCCGCGGGTCTCTGCTTTAGAATTGATAACAGAAGTACAAATCATGTATGCCTTGTACGAGGCCCTAGGCGTAGGTAAGTAAAACTTATAAATAGACAAAGTTTAAGACTACGCCGAGCGTACGCCGGATGTACAGTGGCGCCCTTAATACTATTATTATGTTTTCTAATAAACTAAAGTATTTTCTTGAAATTGGACGAAATTTGTTTGTACTACAAATGAAAACACAACTTATAGGGTATATCATAATAGTTTAATAACAATTCACCTTCGAGTTATTAACTTAACGAAAAAAAGTGGCCACCTTTTCCCGTTAAGCTGACTACTCAAAGGGTAATTGTTATTAAAATTTGTTACGTATCCCATAAATTGTGTTTATACTTGTGCTACAAACACATTTTGTTTGGTTTCAAGGAAATTCTTTAGTTAATTAGAAAACCCAATAATAGTCATGAGGGCGCCACTGGACGCTCGGCGTTTGCTCGGCGCAGTCTTAAACACGCATCCTACTAGGCTTGTGATAAATTTATTTTTGGAATCGAAAGAACTGGGACCATTACGACATTGACATTCTGTAAATAATTCATGTAATTATTAGTTTATTGTATATATTCAACTTATAATTTTACCTATTGCCTTTAATTTTTTGCATGCCATCTACTGGCGAAATGTGTAAAACTCTGTAATTAGTTACCAACTGATGTACCACATTTTTTGCATAAATAAATCTTTACTTATTTACTTAGGTACTAGTTAAGACGCATTACGCTAACTAGCGTTTCTACTCATTTCGTTTTTAAACTTTACTCTCAAGTGAAAAAGTAATCAGAACGTTAACAATATGATTGCAATAAAGAACCAAGATGGGCTGAAATAAAGTGGATTGTTAATCGGTTACTACGACTCTAAGCACATAAGTGCAAGTACTTAAGAACGTTTGCTCTTCTAGAGCAATATTTACTTTGTCTCGTAAATAAGCCTCTTAAACAAACTTACATAAGTAAGATTTACTCGTAATTTACTAGTTGCCAACACGCTTTTCCATTTACTTTTAATGAACAAAGAAAACAATGGAGTTAAATCAAAGTCATGGTAATTTAAATCAAAAAAGTAAGTTCATCTTGATTTGCTTATTTATTTATTGAAAGGTACCTTAAGTAGCAAGTACAGAAAGCATTTATATTATGACATATTAGTGTACAAGCCAATTATAAATAAAAATAAATAAATAAATATAAGGGGACAATCTCACACCAATTGACCTAGTCCCAAACTAGGCTCTAGGCTTGTACTATGGGTACTAGACAACGATATAAATACTTATATAAAGAAATATATACTTCAATACATTAGAAAACATCCATGACTCAGGAACAAATATACGCGCTCATCACACAAATATCCACCCTTACCGGGATTCGAACCCAGGACCGCTAGCTTCGTAGGCAGGGTCACTACCCACTAGGCCAGCGCGTCGTCGTTAATTACAAGTATCACAGCATTTCTAGATAAGTAAGCAGACTAAATAGAAACAGTAGATAACACTAAACAATAATAATAATTTATCAAACACAAACAATAATAATTTTGGTGTACAATAAAGTGTTTTATTTTATTGTAAACGTCAATACGCAACAAACAAGCCAAGATTTTAGTCTTAAATTTAGTAAGCGAATAAAGGATTGTTTTGTTTTTGCATTGATGAAGTAAATCAACACGCAAGCTACTAGGGGCTCATTTCACGATAGCTTGTATCTTGTATTACAAGCGGAACTCTATTTTAAACAATAAGAATTGAAAAGAGACTTTCACTTGTGATACAAGTTACAAGCTTTCATGAAACGGGCCCCTGGTAGTACGAGTAAGTGAGATTATTATCGTAGGATTGCATGTTCGTTGCCAACCCTGCATATTTACTCGCAAGGTGCAAACACTGCTCAGAGACAAGGATACTGAGTAAGATAGTAGTATCAATTGAGACGGCGCCTTTGCAAGGGACTGCTAAATACAAAATATCATCCGAAACACGTACACTACTGGACATAGGCCATCCTCAGAGATCTCCACCATTATTTGCACCTCGAGCACGAAATTTTTCCCTTCATTAGGTAACGTAACGTGAATGTAACTTTTTTTTATTATTTTTAGCCTAGTTAGGTGTCCCACTGCTGGGCAAAGGCTCCCTTCTTTTCCGCCATTCGTCCCGATTGAGTGCATGCTCCCGCCATTCGCTGTGAACGCGTCTGTCATCCCGCCATCTCCTTTTTGGTCTGCCTCTGCTCCGGTGGCCATCTTTCGGGGTTCGTTCGGTGGCAACCTTGGCCCATCGTTCTGGATGGGATGCATTCGGCAGACGTTATGCATACGATAACGTAACGTTATCGAGGAAATTTGTATGGTGATTGAAAGTATCGTTCCTGACTGTTTTTAACACTAAAATTAACCCGTTGACATTTGATGTTGAGTTTCATGTACTTAGTCACTAGAGGACGCCTACGACTTCGTATGCGTATGTATAATTAGTTTCCCATTACCTCCCCTATTTCTTCCCGTTGGGGGTCGATTTTCGGAACTACTATTGCTAATTCTCAGAAAAAAAAATTACACTGCTGAATTAACAGTCTTCAGTAAATTTATATGTATACAAAAATCAGGTTTCATGATTACGCTTCAATCTCTGTCAAAATATATGCAACACTAATCAACTTCAAAGCAAACATTAAATCCAAAACGTTAGGAATAAAACCGTAAATACAACTGAATTCAGAGCAAAACACGAAAATAAATCCAATACGCTCTTAGACAGTTAATTAAGTGGAGATTGGATGGTACCGTCAGCAGTGCAGGTTTGAACATAAAGCACGTATATTTTTATGCGCTCGGTCCACTGGGAACGAGCAGTGACTAGTCTAGCCAGGTGCGTCTATAATATGTTGGAGGGGGGCCAAGTCATGGGAGAAACATTTTTTTAATTCTCTCTTATCTTTTCTCTCTCAAATCTCGAACATATGATTGAAATTTTGATCCTTGATGTTTTTAATTTTATGTTATTTCGTGTTAAGTGTGTCACTTTCCCTCTCTTTACCAAGCGGTTCCAACGGAAGACCAGTGCTGGCTATACGGCTAGCGAATGCTGAGTTGGGACCGTTTCTCAACTGTTTCTGTGTCTTATTTTTTTGTATCTATGTACCTAATGTTGCGAATAAATGTCCCTTTATCTTTATCTTTATATTTTAAGTCAATCTGTTCGGTGTTTGCATGCGTGATATCGGTGGCATATGAAATTTTTTAATTAATTATCTCGATAGTCATGAGGATTACAACATTCCATCTTCGAAACATTTTATTTAAAAACTAGTTTTTGATCTATTAATAACCCATAAAGCCTTTCTTACATACATACATACATAAACTCACGCCTTTATTCCCAGTGTGAGGTAGGCAGAGCTACAGAATTACTAACAACTCTAAAAACTTTTTAATAATTCTGTAACCACGTTTTGTACAATTAGGCTAAGATTACCAGTGTATTAGTGACAAGTTGCAAGCCCATCGCCTAACAGTACTACACAGCCTTAATTCCCTTAGTCGTCTCTTACGACATCCACGGGAAGATATGGAGTGACACTATTCTAACCCGGCAACCACACGGGTAAAGCCTTTCTTAAAATTATCTACCGGTCTATCTTGTGACGGGCCTCTCAGCCAATATGAGTATTAATTCGGGCCTTTAGTGTCTTTCAAGCCCGCTTTCTGTCCCACCTTGTGCCACAGCGAGCACCTCCGGGAGCCGCGCGACAGAACTTAGCTAATATTGTTTAGATTAGTCTTGTGACGTGGCGCAGGTTTACTGCGGCGTGGACGCGGGGCACATGTCTCGCTTCTCATATTTTGTTCTTTTATTATATTGGTAAGAGATTTTATTTACAATGACGTTTTAATTTTTGGAGAAATTTCATATTTTTACTAGTACATACATAAAGTCACGCCCTTTATTCCCAGAGTGGGGTAGGCAGAGCTACAGAATTTCTAATTATTTTATTTTTTGTGTTCCGGTTTGGGGATAAGACAGCCGGTGAAATGACTAGCATAGAGGCATTCCGTCTTAGTCCCCAGGGTTGGCAACGCATTTGCAGTCTTAGGATTGCATTGCAGTCTTGTGAATGCGAATGTCTATGGGTCACAGTTTCCACTTACCATCAGGTGGTCTGTGTGCTCGTTTGTCTTCTCTATGCCATAAAAAAAAAACAACTATAAAACTTTTTGATAATTCTGTAACCACATTTTGCACACTTAGGCGAAGATGTTTACCAGTGTATTAGTGACAGGTTGCAAGCCCATGGTCTAACAGTACTACACGCCTTTGTTACCTTAGTCGGCTTTTACGACATCCACGGAAAGATACGGCACTATTCTAATCCGGCTACCACACGGGGTACTAGTAATAAGTAGTTAACTGGGTAAAAAGTATTTGGAATTACCAATTACTTTGTATAAACGACCAAAAATACTGATCTACTTAAGCTACAATGTAGGATTAAAAATTTATGTAGCACTGTTGTTTTGTTGCTTTGTTTTTTCCTGTTACGGTTTAGACAGTATTTTTAATCGGTGTACAAATCTTCATTCAGTAACAAAATTAATCACCGAAGCGTATATCTAGCAAATCATTAGTGATCCGTCAATAGATAAACATTAACTGGCGCTTCCGTCGTCGATATGTTAGTTAAATTCGGTCGAGTCAACTTGCTTCATTACGAGCAAGTCAAACCGAAGTCCGAACGAAGGCCGAGTCGCGTGACGTCACGGGGAAGCTTTCTGCACGACAGTCAATGCTGTTAGTAAGATGTTATGTACTAATGCATTTAGTCATAAACGGACCAATCACACCATAAAATAGTAGTAGTACCTATTCATTTATGTCATAATGAAAATTACGTTATTATTATAAATTATGTCGCATAGTTATAATAAATTCAAAATAACTTCATCAATGTAAAAATAAAAAATCAAATGTGTACAACATAGTAATGAAATGAAAAAAAAAAAACACTATATTAGATTATATACAGAATATATTATGCGGTGACCTTGTGCTTTTTTATTCCAATTTGTTTTATGCTTTCTTGCTTATAATCATACATAATTGACAAAAGAGATATACTTATCGAAAGTGAGTGGACGGGTTGAAAGGGGCCGCCCTAGGCGTACTTTTTCGAGTCAAATCGAAGAAATACTGGAAAAGGGCCGAATCTTAAGTACCCGAAACCGACGTGCGTGCATGACTCGATGTATGAATGTGGAAGAAGCGAAAGAAATTTGTCAAGATCGTAGCAAGTGGAAAGAAGTGGTCTCTGCCTACCCCTCTGGGAAACAGGCGTGATGTACGTATGATGTAATCATACATAATCGTTTTGTGTGTTATTTTATGCTCTTACTGCAATGAAAAAACCAGCATTATACTCGTACAAAACCAAATAAACATAAACTTTCACTGCTTTACATAATTCTTGTATTATTATCGGCCTTTGCCTGACGATCGAAACTGTAATGTCCAAAAACGGGTAAAGTTGGCAGGCAAGTTTTAGTTTCATACTCGTAACAGTCTCATTACCATGAGTTGCAATTCCAGTACTCGCTAGCGAGTCGAAGCTCTGTCCCTCGCAGACCTCGCAGTATTCTTATAGAGTTCGAGGGACAGAGCGTTCGACTCGCTAGCGAGTACGGTAATTGTAACTCATGGTGAGGATACAGTTAATTGAATTGTAAGTATTAGTAAACGTGAACCTTTATGTTTCCTCGTATATGCGACCTATGACCGCATAAAATCCATCATCATTGAAAATCCATTTTCATTGAGAACAAACTCTAAAATTGATGAACTCTTCCTGTAGAAATGAACAAATGAACCAAATTTGAGCCCTAATCGTGTTGATAAATACAGTCCTTACCTTTGTCAGTTTATTAAGTTAGTAGGGTAAAGTCACCAGTGGATAAAAAAAGATAAGATAAAAGATTCAGTAAGTAGGCCGCGAAAGCACTTTTACACATCAAAAATCTACCAGCGCAAGAGACCACTGCTGAGAAGAAAGTGGTCAGCCAGAGACCTGTGTAGTTAGCCTATGCCTGTTATACTTTGTATGCTGACCACCGGTGACTTTACCCTAATGCTAAGTTAAGCTTACATCGCGTCCAACTTAAACTCAATTTCGAAGACAGCTATAACTAACAGCCTTAATTCCTCCTCTTGCAACATACCACATGTACTTATTTCACTAAATATAACGAAAATTAGGCATATTTTGGAGGAAGCACGTCTTTACTCATGAATATTCGACCACTCGACTAGAAGTTTCCCGAACTTGCTCTGTGAATAGGAGTCGAAACGGCATCATGCTAAAGATTGGTAGCAGTTGGTATACTATGTCTTCAAAATAGTTTTAGCTACACGATACGTACATTTAATATGACTACAAAACTAATGTAAAACACAGAAATCCACCATTTTTAGCATGGTTTTATTAAAACTTGAGTGTACTTTAACATAATTAATTAAAGTACGTAAGTGTATAAATAAATCTTGTAGATAATACGATTACATCTAAGTACATTTGACCAAGATAATATTTCATTACCTTTCTTGGACTTTTCAGCCCCACTAATAGAGTCAAACAAGTATTTAAAGGAATTTATTGGTTGACTATTACTTACTCATAATTTTCTTATTAATACATACATTAGTATTGTAGGTGTGTTACAGAATAACAATCTTTATAACGTTTTATAGGTTACGTTAAAACTTACAAGATACTAAAACCGGTTCACTGTTGGATCGCATTTTTTTTAACTTATAATGTATCTTTTCGCTTAAAATATTTCAGCCAAAAAAGTTTTTACAATAGAAACGGTATTACTTTAATTATTATAAAAAACAAACCTCACCTAACCTTACCTTATCTACATCATCATTGTAAATGAAAAGATACATACAGTATGCAAAAATATTTTATACGTTCCAAAGAGATCGAGATCGTTTACTACTTCATAATTTTGCATACAACTTAAAGACATATTATAGACGGTCTTTTTTATGGCAATTAATTTTGATTGTTTGTTTAGAACACGATGGTCCGGTCATTTGGAAAGAATGGATGAAAGAAGATTGACGAAAGAGATATACAGATCCAAAGTAAGTGGACGGGTCGGAAGGGGCCGCCAAAGGCGTACTTTTCGAGTGAAATCGGAGAAATACTGGAAAAGGGCCGAATCTTAAGTACCCGAAACTGACGTGCGTGCATGACTCGATGTATGAATGTGGAAGAAGCGAAATAAATTTGTCAAGATCGTAGCAAGTGGAAAGAAGTGGTCTCTGCCTACCCCTCTGGGAAACAGGCGTGATTTAATGTATGTATATGTTTTTTTTTTATGGCATAGAGATGACAAACGAGCACACAGGCTACCTGATGGTAAGTGGAAACTGTGACCCATAGACATTCGCATTCACAAGACTACAGAGCAATCCTAAGACTGCAAATGCGTTGCCAACCCTAAGGAATAAGATGGAATGCCTCTATGCTAGTCATTTCACCGGCTGTCTTATCCCCAAACCGGAACACAACAATGCGAACACTGCTGTTTGGCGGTAGGTTAATGGATAAGACGGTGGACGATGTATATGTATAATGTATGTTTAGAATGTTATTGAACAGTCAGTCCAACATTGTGCCTGTTCTACCAAAAAAAAAGTCCTAGATCGTAACCGCAAATGTGATAACATAGTCACGTTGCAAGTTACATCGATCAATTAGCGCTAATAGCTCGTAAGAGCGGCGCACGCGTCCCACGGGGCTGCGCGTTTAAACGCGGCGGTTATTTGTGCTGCATGCCGCGCACGTACGACTGTACGCACTGAGAGGGAGCCCGCGCGTTTTTTGAGCGTTTTTTTTTCAATTTACACATACATACAGACATACCTTCCCGCCTGTCTTCCAATAGGGTAGGCAGAGATTATGGAACGCCAGATGCACCGATCTAAACACACAATTTTCGCTTCCTCTACATTCACAATCTCTTCATGCACGTACGGCGGTTTCGGGTGCTTTTGATTTTTTCAATTTATAAACATGATTTAAGGGATCTCTTCTTATTTCATGAATCTATAAATAATAAACAATCTCACATAAATTGACCGTGTCCCAAAGGTGACTGGTAATTTAGGTACTAAGACGACTGACGTATAAGACAAATACATTTTCAAATTTTGAACTTTTTTACTAACGTTACTTGCTAACCAAATACGAGAAACTTATCTAAGCAAAGGCTGAATGTGACCTAAAAAACCAATAAATTTCTTTTTTTTTGTTTTTTTGCCAGGTTATTCATTTATTATCTATCGCTACTTGAACTTTTGCCGTGGGAAAACTTCTTTTTATAATCAATTTATTCGTTTTTCAAAACCCTTTGTAGACGATATGGAGATTTTCGGGGAAGGTATATAATAATATATCTAGTCGCAAATACAATACAATACAATACAAAACACTTTATTGTACACCAAACAATAACAATACAGAGATACAGCATTATTAAAAACAACACAGGTAAACAACAGGCGGTCTTATCGCTGATTAGCGATCTCTTCCAGACAACCATCGCTGATACACGACAGAGAAATCAAAATCAAATCAAATCAAATCTATTTCGGCTCACACGATAAAGATGATTTATTTACAATTTTGTATTAAAACGCCACCGGTTTAATCCCAGTGCGTATTCCTATGAATCGCGTGAAAGTTGTCACTCGCAAGTTAGCTAGAAGGCTTACGTCTGTTGCCAAGTTCCTTAACTTTATCTCTGTCAGAAGCAGGTAGAGCACGTGAGACAGGTGATAAATATAAACAGAGTTGCTAGCTTGGATTCGGTGTGTATCTGATTCAAATTCGAGGCGTATTTGTGTTTTAGAATTTAAATAATAATTGAATTTGTTCTATAGGCGTGCGTAAACTGGTTTTTAGAAAAGAGTATCGAGAGTTAAGAAGATATAATAAATTCTAACTTAGATCGAAACTACTTCGTCACGCATATATTTCTGTATTATGTACGGTCACGACCCCATTTCAAGAAAAATAATGCTTGAAGTCGTCAATGTCATTAGAGATGTCAAATCATTTGTAACGTTTACGAAACTCAACCTTATTAATGTAGAATGTCAGATTTACTTTGGACATAAGGGTACCAAATTTAATCTCGTGACTGTACCTATAACGGATATATATTAGTACTAGCTGATTCAAGAAATAAATATCTTTTCTAAGTCAGACATGATAAAAGCACTCACGCATTGCACTTTGGTAAAAAAAAACTGTGGCGATTGTCCAAAAACCAAATAAATAATTGAACATTAGGAAAGTTGCTGTGGTTATTCCAGAAACCATTAAAATGCCGCCAAAATTCTCACCAATGTACGAACAATATCATATAACGTGACCCCGGCTTACCTTCCTTAAGAAACCCGTCAAACTTTTTCACCTCGAAAAAATAAGGTAACGGGAGTTAGCGCCTGGGAAGTTGGGGAAAGTTGGACGCCGGAGTTGGCCGGAGTTGGCGAGAGTTGGCCAGAGTTGGCGGGAGTTGCCAGGTGGGCTTAGGGCACGTCACGTGGCGCGCCGCGGTGTGGAATCACAAGTGCCAGTGGCGCTTAGATTTGACTTAATGTTTCTGTTATTGTTGGGAACATTGTATTTGGAATGCTATGCGCACGGGTTGGAAAGTGCAGTGAGGATAATAGGGAAAAATTTCCTCTTTTACGAATCGATAAAACATGGTTTTGTTATCATACTTAATATTATTAATGTGAAAGTTTGTGTGTGTGTGTGTGTGTGTGTGTATGTTTCTCTTTCACGCTACAACGGCTGGACGGATTTAGATGAAATTTGCTGATACTGGATTAACACAAAGGCTACTTTTTATCCCGGAAAATTTTAAAGTTCCCGAGGGATTAACGATAATTGAAATCTACGCGAAGTCGCAGGCAGAAGCTAGTTATATAATAAAGATTTAACTAGACCCCGATATAATGACGATTCCTTTTTTCTTATCGATGTTCATGAAACCTATCTCAGAGCCATGATGAAGAAAAAAATATATTAAAAAAACACGTCCATGTCGATCTCTCCCTATTTAGGAGCTACAATACCACAAACAAACACACAGATACACAGACTAACACAAACACACATACTCACGTTAAACTTGCTTTTTTTTTTCATTATTTTGGACAATATTTTTTTTCATTTCATTTTATTTCATTATGGATTTGGATATTTAAGTTAGTGTGTGATTGAGGCATTCATATCAAAACATCTTAGATAACACCTTCATTCACTTTTATTAACAAGAAGACTCACAATTGTTCATTTTCATTTTTAAATGTTTGACATTGATATTGTAAACAAATGGTTTATTATTTCAAAATGTCAGTACAATTCAAGGGTTTTTTTAATAATCCTTATGATTGCAGGTAGAAGGTAGTATCCTGTACCTTTTTAACCTGTAATTTTTTTGAAGTAGCTCCTTTTCGCAGTACCTTGTGAAGGAAGTGTGTTTACATACTAAAATTACTAACTGCAAAATAAGCCTTTAAACTGCTAGATCAGGTTAAAATTCAACAAAACTTGTACTTGGCAAATGTGAAATTTTACGCCAACCTTGCATACGAAGTTAGCGGTTTTGGGTTTGACTAGTGGTAAGGATAAATTAATATTTGTAGACACAACAACTACGCATGATATTTGATATTATATTTAATTTAATATTTATAGCTTTATATAACGCTAGACTAAGTAGTATAATTTTTGTATTAAATATGGTTAAAAAACGACTGACTGTTGAGTTTCTTGCGGCGTTTCTTCTCAGCAGTGGTATCTTCTTGGGAAGCGCTGGTAGATTCTTGGCGTGTAAAAGTGCCCGTGCGGCCTACTTACATTTTTTTTTATCTCTATGAAGCGACTATTGGTTGTATTACATGTATTTAGAAAAACGTTTATTAAAATGTATAACTTTAGTATGTTTTATCGTTTGAAACTAGACTTGTGAATGTGTGCGAGATGGTCCCCTGTTTTTTAATCACTACATAGTATAAAACAAAGTCGCTTCTCGCTGTCTGTCCCTATGTATGCTTAGATCTTTAAAACAACGCAACGGATTCTGATGCGGGTTTTTTTAATAGATAGAGTGATTTAAGAGGAAGGTTTATATGTATAATAGATTCTGGTTTATGTACGGGTGTTACAGAAAACTCACATAGACCGAAGCGAAGCGAGGGCGGGTCGCTAGTTATAATTATAACAGTGTAGTTAATACGCATAATAAAAATGCATACTTCTTCTTACAAAATATAATCCAAGGCCATTTAATTAAACGCAATCATGTTAATTGAAGACAAAAATACTTTACATCCAACAAAAACTAGTTCCTCGCAAAAAAACGTAGTTCGTTCCTATTATTCAGGCCAAGAATAAAGGATTAAAACATTTTCTTCAATTTCGTGGTTTGTTCTGGAGCCGAGCGTTCTGCCAATTAAAAAAGACGGGAATTTTTAAGACGGACTTTTGTCTAGAGTTTGTAAGCCGCTTTTTAAAATGTTATCTCGGACGGGGTTAAGCAGACGCTCAGCCAATAGCTTCATGTTTAAAATCATGCCATACATTTATGACGGGTAAAAAGTGATAGAGATATTAATTTTCAAAGGTTTATAGGTTGGTTATAATTTTGTTGGTTATAGATTGACGAAAGAGATATACAGATCGAAAGTGAGTGAACGGGTCGGAAGGGGACGCCCCAGCCGTATTTTTTTGAGTCAAATCGGAGAAATACTGGAAAAGGGCCGAATCTTAAGTACCCGAAACCGACGTGCGTGCATGACTCGATGTATGAATGTGGAAGAAGCGAAATAAATTTGTCAAGACCGTAGCCAATGGAAAGAAGTGGCCTCTGCCTACCCCTCTGGGAAACAGGCGTGATTTAATGTATGTATGTATGTAGGTTATAGGTAAGGACCAAAAAGTTGTCCACGCTAACTCAATCAATTAAATTTTCTATGAAACTTTTCCGTTCTGACATGAAAATTAGCCATACATTGTAGGGTTAGTTTTCGTCGCCCAACGAAACTTTTTTCATCTTCGTCGTTTGTATGGTTAACTGAGCTTAACTGTGGTTCAACTTTTTGGTCCTCACCCTTATCATTCTAAAGTAAAGATGGTGTAATGACTAATAAAAAGGCTTAATAAATAAAGCTCCATTATCGGGATGGTTCTTAGCAAGATATCAGATATCAGCTCTGAAAGTAGGTGTCGCCGTCAAAAAGAGCTTTTAATCCCAAAACTGCATCCAATTCGCACACACATTTACACGACAAACTTATAACAACCCCCTTTTTGTGTCGAGGGTTAATTAGCTCAAAATACATAAGCCTGCAGGTCACACATGTAATGTTTCGATAATTAATAAAACCACTTCAAATCATTGTGGCGCGTAATTTTTGCAAAAACTTATTTTACTTTAATGTAGAAACAGCAGAGATAAAAATGGTTAATAAATCATTATCTGAGATAATTATAGTGAACATTAATATTCCGAGTAACCTCCAAATGCTTTAAAAACCATGCAGTATTTTTAATAAGGAAGGTAATACTAAACCAGGGGTCCGATTACAAAACTCCGCAGGACTCTGTTGTTGTCCGAGTTAATAATACTTCCCCAACTTAGTTTCTTGCTTCTTGCGCGCTACGCTGAATAATAATAAAGCTACTAATCGTATTTTAGAATAAGTGCCTATCTTTGTACCATCAAGGAATTTGAATGTTTGCAGTTTGATGTAATACGTAAATTTGCCGGATTATACATTTTCCACGTGTCATGCAGTGGTGTCACGTGAAAAAATGTATAACCAGGCGAATTTACGTATTATGTCAAAGTGCTTAATTTTTGAATGCCTCAATAGTACGTACCTATGTAGAAATACTTATAAAGACTTATGTCAATGTAAGTAGATATTAGGGGATAATATCGCACTGGTGATCTAGTAGCAAACGAATGTGAGTTATGTGGAGATAGGGTGGTGTTTGGAACGGAGTGGTTAAGTAAAACCAGACATACTAGCCGAAACTGTGTATTCTAAAGATCCAATATATCCGAGCGGCTTAAAGACTAATACATAGTATTTATATCTAATTATTGCTTACTTGTTTATTTCATACAATTACGTGCGTCTCATATTATAGGGCGTAACGTTAAGTTACGGTTATTGTGTTAATTGGGCGTATAGTACAAAGGTCTTGTTTAATATATACTCGTATTATGGGTACTAACTAACAAACGATAAACATATAACTATAGAGAAATACGTTGAAACCCTGAAGCCCTTACGAAAAAATAAATACCTACCTACTCAGTTATCATACAAAATTATGCTCTTACCGGGAATCGAACCTAGTTTAGCCTACGAAGATTTATTTCCGACCGCGTAGTCAATAACATTGAACTGAAACCTGAAACCAATGTTATAAGTACAATAATAGAATTTGTTATCTTTATTAAAACTTGAAATTGCCAACTAAAAACTATCACCGTCATCTCAAGTTCCGCTCAATTATTTAAAAACCGAGATACCTACATTATTTTGTGTCTATAATGCTCAAATAAATACGGCAGCAAAAGAGAATAACTTTTATATGCGCTTACCGCCTTTTTGATTTCGACGCGAGTATATAACTCATCGGTTAGCCAGGTGGAAACTACCCGACGTTGAGAATCCAGAGGCTAATACATCAGCGGCCCCCAGGGCCCCGCCGCATCAATAAGACAAATAACTTAAATAAAAGGAAATACATCGCGCCGCAAAATTGTCTTCGTATATCAACTGACAAGCTGAATCGACGCGGAAAAACTATTTGTGGCACCTCGATCACCGGGGAACACCTTCGACGCCCCTCACTAAACCAATATCAGATCATAACCATACACCCAATTTAGTTTGAACCCTAAATTGTTCAACGTTCTCCCCTTTTGCCAGACCCCGGCATTCTCACTGAGAGGTGAGGAAGCTTCAAGTAAATTGGCGCTTCAAATCTCAACTCGACTCTTGGGAGTTGACAACCAATGCGGCGTGGTCCCGAGACTTGCCCGGATTGGATCCCGGCCGGTAATGAGCCCGCGATAAATACCGGCCGGCTGATTGCCGAAGAAAATTACATTCGGTAACCGGTAACTTGGTTGGTTATTTTTATCATTCCGCTGAGACCGTGGGAAAATCGGTTCTGCCAATATAACACTGTTATTGGGAGCCTCAACGTCCATGTGTATTATAATAATTAATGCTCTCATGATGCAATCCAAACGAGAGTCGGACGTGAAAATAATCTGTTTTTCAGTTATTTATTTATTTTATTTTTATTCTTATCGGAAAGCTTACTGCCTAATACAAATTAATCGAACATACTTATATCTAAAAGCAAATTGCAAGCTTCTACACGTTTAGTTAAAGAATAACATGCAGTCTCGAATTAAATATGTCTATACTTTAAGGCATTTAAAAAAATGTAAACAAAACAACCACGTGATATAGTTCATCAGCCAATAGAAGCAGACAATGTTCTGCTTCTATTGGCGTCAAAGTCGTGTATGTCAAAGTGTTTTTAATTTATTGTTATTGAGCTTACATTCGTAACGATTTTACTTGTGTTAGTTTTAAAATAAATATTAAATAATTTACTTACCTTGTAATTTTACTTTTTGAATTTACTTTTAAGTATAATAATACATTATGACACACAGCATTTTATGATTGGAAACAATTACCTTATGTTGGACTTTTTTGGGGCGCTTCTTCTTCTAGCGCTATGGTCTTGTCCAAAGCGCTAGTAGATTCACTTCATATTACCTTCTTGTAAAAGAGCCCAGTTGTGAACAATTTACTGTATAAATATTTTGAATTCTAAATAACAATACATAATTATGCTGACAAATATTTTTACCCCTGGAAAAGGGTTGAAAGAGTCGTAATCTTAATTTGTAATGAATCCTACTAATTGAACTTAGTTCAGGCAATTACAGAAAACAAAGAAAGAAAGAAAATAATTTATTTACAACACCTAAAATTTCTATAAAAATAGAAATTACACAAAGCTGTTGGACAGTTGTTGTGAAACGATCCCAACTCAGTTTGTGCCAGCCGTTAAGCCAGCGATGATCTCCTGTTGGGACCGCTCGGTGACAGCACGGAACGCGACACACACAATACAACTATTAAAAACTAGTAAACATGTAAATTAGAACATAAAAACCAATAACCGCAAAGAGAAAAAAGATTTGTATAAAGAACAAAGCAACAAATTAAAAACACTTAATTTTATCACCGTATTTAACCATCGTACAAACCTTTAAAGTAATCTGCCGAGATATATTTATAATGCCGTTATCTGACATAATTTTTTTTTTTACTTATAATGCTATATTAATGAGAAAAAAAGTCTCTATCAATCTGTTTTTGCGATTTTTAAAACAAGAATTTGTTAGATAACGGCATTATAGATATATCACGGTAGAGTTAAACCTTAAATCGCTAAAACCTGTAACGTTTCGAGGCGTGCTGCATTCCGTATAAAAAGTTAAAGATATTCCCGGCACAAGTTAGAAACTATCCAACAAAAAAAGTCCAAGATAATTCAGCAGGTGAGGAACGGGAGCACAACGTCGAACTTCGCCGCCTTACCTACAACTATTTATTTATCACGCCGTCGGGCTTAACCATTCGACCAAGCAAATTTCCAGATGCATCCGAAAACGCCTACGGAGCAAAAACATAAAGCTCAGAATCAACTAATTAATCAACAGTAAATACAAAATACTGTCGACCAAGTTCCCGACTAACTTTGTACATATAAACATATTCCAAGGAACAGTTAACGTACTGTACCTTACTATGAGGTACTATTACCGTACTCGCTCGCGCAGACCTCGCAGTATTCTTATAGAGGTAGTGCGAGCTGTGCGAGGGACAGAGCATTCGACTCGCTAGCGAGTACGGTAATTGTAACACATGGTAAGGGCACTGATTCATTGTAAATATGCATTGTTTAGTACTCGGAAAGTTCTGCTCGTTGTATGGAAAGAGATGTCGAGATGTTAAGGGCAATTATTGTCGTTTATTACTTTCCAGAGACGAGTGGGCCGACTGTCGGCTCGAATTAACGCTGGAAACGGCACTTTGACTAAATAATTGCCTCAGTTCTCGGGCGCTGAGACTTGGCCTTTTTGTGTAGTTCAAGCGTCGCGAATATCTTAAAGGATGGATTTTCAAATACCCTTAGACAAAAGAGTAGGTAATACTATCAGACAAAAGACTATTGTCATATTTGTCAAAGACGCTGCAGTAAATTTACAAAGCTTTTCGTTTCCGTGTCTGAATACTTTATTTAAAAATAACTGGAAGAACGGTATGCATTTACTTAGTCGTAACTTTTTTTAAGGTTCCATGGGGACCCAAAGGGTACTAACGGTACCCTAATACTGCGTCCTTCCGCCTGTCTGTCAGTGGGCTGTTCTCATGAACCGTAAAGATTGATAGTTGAAATTCTTTATTGCTGACCACAGATTTACATTTTGAAACACGTAATAAAAATATTATGTAAACTTGAGAAATAGAAAAGACGTCTAAAAATATGCCGATATAAAACAGGCCCCCATACAAAAGGTACAGGCGTTTTTTACACGATTTTAATATTGCACGGTGGTCGGAACCCTTCGTGTCCGAATCTGACTTGCACTTGGCCGGTTTTTATTTTTAAAGCCGTTTCCTGGTGTATTTCAATGGAGTCTCCAACGTTTACTTTACATTTTAAAGTAAGATACGAGTATTAAAGCATTGTTAAATGCTCCTGATACAATCCTCGTTTTGCATTTTTTGTCCCTCTCTCTCTCATGTCGAGGATCGTGGCATCAGGATGGCATCTGGAGAGGATGATTTTATCTATACGAGTGTAACAAAGGAACTGAACTTTACGTAGTTGTGAATACGTCTCTGTTATAAAATACTTATTAAGTTTTCTTTTTCTTGTATCACCGCGCTAGTCTAGAACGACCCGGTAAACTTGTTCAAAACTGTTGCAAGAAGCCAACGAAGAATCTTAATAATTTCTAACTCTTTGAACTTTATAATGCACTATTTTTGCCCGTGATTTCGGATTCCCATTATAAAAGATAAAGATAAAAGATATTTATTCAGTAAGTAGGCCGCACGGGCACTTTTACATGTCATGAATCTACCAGCGCTTCCCAAGAGGAGACCACTGCCGAGAAGAAACGCCGCAAGAAACTCAGCAGTCAGTCATTTTTTAAACATGTTACAAAGGTAGTACTTAATCTAGCATTATATAAAGCAATAAATATTAAATTAAATATAATATCAAATAGCATTCGTAGTTCAGCAGGAAAACATGTCAAAAATATTACGAGGGGGGGGGGGGAAGAGAGGAGAGGAAAAAAAAAAAAAACACAGGACAACCAAATAAAAGTTTGATATGCTTTCCCACATCAACGGTGTCCCCTAGACAAACAACTTTGCAAATTTTACAAATTATGAATGACTAAGTTTCGGGTTTAGGCCAAGCATTTTTATCTGTTAGATAGTCCTCGACCCTATAGTACGCTTTAGATATTAACGACTTTTTTAAGTAATTTTTAAGTGCTGGAAAGGGTAATGTTAAAGCTTCGTCAGGTAATTTGTTATAGAAATGAATGCATTGACCAAGAAATATATACTTTACGGACACGGAATTTTCGGATAACAATTTTATTTTTATTTCTTGTATTTAGATTATGTACATCGGAATTTTTGGTGAAAGAATTTTAATTTTTAATAACATAAATAATATTCTCATAAATAAATTGAGACGCTACAGTTAAGGAGTCACGGGAATTTAAGTTATAAATAAATAGAACGAATAGCCCTTTTTTGTAAGACAAATATACTTTGTATTTCAGCTGCCTTACCCCAAACCAGAATACCGTACGACATCACACTATGGAAATAACTATAATAAACTATGCGAGCTGTCTCAACATTAGTTAGTTGTCTAATTTTCCTAACCGCGTAAGCTGCCGAACTTAGTTTACCTGCCAATACCGCTTGCAATACTTTTATATTTAAGTATAAAACGAAGTCACTATCGATTTTTTTATTAATTGGGTTATAGAATTAAGGCTTTGCTGATGCAAGACATGAAATCGAAACCCACTCAGCTTTTCATGATTGGCCCACATGCATCCATACATCTGAACATCCATCCATTAAAATAATTCTGCAAGTACTGTCGGCTCTATAAATAGCTGCACAGTTAGTGCCTTGTCAATTGAACGTCATGTTTGAACTGCTGCATTAATCTCTTAAAGGCGTTAAAGCGAAAAGGTGCTAAAGTGTTCGGTTACTTATAGGGTCAACTATACGTTTGTAAATTCATCAGTTGCTTTTTATTCACAGACGCTGAGGTTAAGGCTGACAGTAGCTCAGTCCAATTAATGTAGTGTATGCGATCCTTGTTGCATGGATTAAAAAAAAGTTCGAAGTAGTGCAGTGGACGCGGACTAGCCAAAAGCGGGATATTTAAGCTGCACCCACACCGGTGCTTAACGGTGCGTATACGGTGCGTCAAAAACACCGCCATGTTGTTACTATGGCCCCGTCTTTTGTTTACGCAATGACACCGTAATATACGCACCGTTAAGCACCGGTGTGGAAGCAGCTTTACTTGGGGAGGCTTACGTCTTAAAGGACTTTGTAAGTTATAATTTCACCGACCGCCACGCAGCGGCAGTGTTCGCATTGTTGTTATCTAGTGTAGGGATAAGACATTCTGTGGAATTACTAGCATAGTGTCATTCAGGAAATGATTTTATTACTTCTGACACTCCCACAACCAAGACGAATCTAACGACACCTCATATCGTCGGTGAAAGAGCAAAACCGCGTAAGTAACATTTTTAATAAGGAGCAAAATGCACCTTTTTAATAATGAGGTAAGGTTTATTTTCCTCTGTCATAAATTTGCTAGTTACGCGGTTCTGCAGTATCACCGCCACGATATGTTAAGATCCATCTAGACGTTTTGGCTGCCGAGCGCGTCAAAGAAACAAACATGCAGTCTAGTAAAAAGGTATTCCATCATAGTCCTCAGTAGGCCTAGTATGGGTGCGTCTATATCGCGTGTAAAATGTGAATAAAGCATCCGTCACTCTTGTACTTATTTACGTGTCAGGAGGTGACGGATGCCTTATCCACACTATGTCACGCGATAAACGCAGCCATATTAGGCCTCTAGGAGTTGGCAATGCATTTGTTATCTTGAAATTGAAAGAGCAGCAACCCTACTTCAGATGGTGCATGAGCTAGCTGACCATCTCCATGCAAAAAAAAATGGCCATAGTTCACAGTACCTAGAAAAACGCTTTAATAAGCTCTTTGTTAAAGATTGCCCGATAGCCACATTAAGTAGCATTTTCTGTGACCCAAATCGAAAAGGCATTAAGCGCATATAGATGGTATACTCTTATACTGCCTTTTTCGTTTGAGCGGCAGCGTTCTAGTGAATTATGAACTCGGCACACGAAAGTGCAATCTGGTTAGCAGTGAAGCTGTTGGCTTTACTTATTGGGTGGAATCGCGAGTTAATATTCCGGGCAGCCGGCGGCCGCGGCGCCCGGCATGAGCGGGTAGAGGTAGCGGTAGCGGTAGCGATAGCGGTAGCGGTAGCGGGTGGCGGTAGCGGGAAGCGGGAGTTGGCAGCGGGAGCGGGTAGCGGTAGCCGCTAAACCAGTAAAACAGTAAGTAAAAATAATGATCATATATACTATCATATATATATGATTTTTATACTTATAATTAGTCTTTTGACTACTGAAGATATGTTTAATATCTTAATAACTAAATAGTCTTATTTAATTATTAAGAAGGGTAGAGGCTCAGATTTTTTATTTGGCATAAAATTTACTGGTTACTTTAGATATTTTTTAAAGAGATAAAGTCGCTTTTATAGTATTTTTTTATTTAGTTTATTTATTTGTGTAATGTTATTTATTTACTATAATTAAGTGTGTATTCATACATACAATTTTGTGCAGGATCCAAAAAACGTGGTAATTCATGTAGCATTTTACATGAATTACGAATACTTTTTTCAAACTTCTAAGGAATACTTCAAACGAATATTTTTCTTGCACTTTTTAAAAAATCTATAATCAACTATTAAACAGTATGAAACAGCCCATTATGTTAGGAGGTCCTTCAAAGGACTGGTGTGTTAAAGTAAGTCGCCTTATTCCATCCTATTACAACTCCACATCGTGTCGGCTCAGGAGTATACGAGAAAATCCTGTGACTTGGGCCCACGCCGTTCTGTACGGTCGGATTTATTTATTGTCCTTCAAGATTCCCCTTTAGGCCTCGCGCAGTGGACTCTACCCTCAGTATAACATATCATAAAAATTGCAAACATCTGGACGTATATTACATACTGTTTAAGCAATACACGATTATTATTTACGAGATCCTATATTCCACTTTATTTTAGCTTATCATACCTTATCGTAATCATATTGTTAACATTACAGTAGCTCTCAATCATCATAAATTTAATTTCTACTTCCTATAAGGATCTCCGTGATAGTCAGTTTTGCGTCACTTGCATCCATTGGTTTCCTGAAAAATAAGTGCCTGTGAATGACTAAGTTAATACGAATCTCATTATTGCTGATTTTATCCCGAAACAAAACTCTATACCTACTTACCTACCCTTAAATTCCTGAAAACCCTGGGAAACGTATTTGAGATCTAAACGTGTATAATTAAATTCCAACGACTCTATGTAAAATACCTTCTAAGAATTATGACCATTAAAAAGAAAATGTTTTCACTATATGATGAAAGTAGTCAACTAAATTAACAATTGAAAGGCCATTATGACTAATAAATATTTAATTAGCATTCTATCTTCTCTCTCCATTAAAAGATGTTAATAAAATTCAGTCAAAATTTTCATTTTTGAGACAAGTTTTGAGCTTGCTGCCCAGTCCAGTCCAGTCTTAACCAGTTATTTTCAAACAAAACTGGCTAATAACCGATTAACTTGCATTCTATACTTGAGTACTTTTTTGTACAGTAGTGTGTCCCACGTTTCGATGATATCATCACAGGTCCTAACCAAGATGCATTACTCTAACTAGCGATTCTATTCCTTTCGTTTTAAAACCAATCGCGTTACTGGTAGAGGACGTGATGCGAAGAGTCACGTGATCTACCAGTGACGCGATTGGTTTAAAAACGAAACGAGTATAATCGCTAGTTAGCGTAATACATCTTGTCTAAGGTTTCTGATCAGCTCTGAAATAACACAATATAGCCTTGTCATCGGTGTCAAAAATTTCAGCACTTGTTGTAAATTGCCTCACAAAAGAAATGTATATAACATTATATCTCGTGTTATATTATTTTGCTCGATAAAAGATGTTACACGTATTACGCGTACCTCACTCAACGCAATTAATTTTAGCCTTATTTTGTTATTTGCGTAAAATATCCTTTTTCTTTCGTCTTATTTCGAAAAAGAAAAATATGTTTTCGTTTTTATATCATAATTACTTCTATCTGATAACACGAAATGCATAGCGACTGGATAGTTACTCATAATGTGACAGCTTGTTTCATTTGCCAACCTACTCGTTTTCTGTAACCGTGAAATTGTTGCTATGTGAAGATTGAGAAAAATTGCTTGTGTCACGATTTAATGGTCAGAGTCAACTCTGGCCAGATTCTGGCTCTGGTGATACTCTCTGAAGATCTAGTTTCTAGCAATTAAGGTTCATGAGACAGCCTGCTGACAGACAAATGGAAAGCAAAGTCTTTGTTCATAGGGTCCCGTTGGTACCCTTTGGGTACGAAGCCCTAAAAATGACAGTTTCCTCAATACCGAGCAAGTGGTTGCGCTGAATTCTACTGCACTGCGCTTGGCGCACGTGTCTTTTATTTATCGAGGAGACGTCCAACCAGTGGTGGCACGAGTATTCCTTAACGCAACTGAATATGGCATATGCATCGAGTTTTCAAATCGCATTTCTCAACAAAATTTGAAAAAAAAGAGAAGCATAATAAACTGCTAATTAAACCGCGATAAGACAGAGATCCGATGCGTACCGTGACGTCATATTTATAACAGGTCGGCCATAAAAACTCCATGTTAAATTGTGTTTTTCTCGAAAGAGATCGGAACAAATGTTTGTTGGCTTACATCTTTCTCAAATGTTTGTTACAAGAATCTGCTATTTTTGGACCTGTGAAAAAAGTGATGGTGTGGCTGTGGTTTAATAAAAACACTTTTTCGCTATCCGGTTTTTGTTTTTTTTTAATAATTGAGATTATTAAAAGTGATAATGTTGAGTAATAAGTATGTCTATCTGCCTAATCCAGACACAAAAAATAGAACACAGAAAAAGTCCATTTTGTCACGCATTTTTTTAATGCGTCTTTTTGATATGATATCGACTCGAGTTGAAAGAAAATTCGTGTTAAATAATAACAACATAGTAGTATGGGCTCTCATCGGCCGTTCCCGAGATTTATTCCTTGCTCAGACTAAATTTCTACTTGAATTATATTTTCTGACCCTTTCCATACTAAGGTTCAATCACCTTTATATTTGTACAAAAAGGCAGTATCACAGTGTAAAATCTACTACTATACTACCTTTTAGCTTTAGATGACTTTAATAGTTGTTTGACTTTCACATTAAAATACATGACCTTAGTAATATAATACGTGTATTCAACCTAAAAGATGTTATTCTTGCCAAAACTATTGAACAAAAGAGAAAATTATCTGAGTATTTTGTTAAAGTTGAAACACAGCTGGAGTTTTCCTTTACTTGATGGACGACAGTGAAAGGTCACATTGGTCTATTTTTGGCACTGTTTGATATTATTAGGGTTCAGTGTGTTAAAAGAAAGAAAGAACCCTTATAGCATCACTTCTTCGTCAATGTCTATCTGACAAGACCATTTTTTTTTTCAGAATCGCGTGGAGGTTTTAAATTAAAACAATATCAGGGTGGCTATTATGACACAGCTATGCAGTTCAATTTACACCGAGAGAGAAGGACAGAACTATATAACTGCTATAGCTCTATCCTTTACGCTCGTCGTAACATGAATTGCATAGCTATGTCATAACAAACCACCTAGATGTGAAAAATCGATACGGTCTTTTATGCCACTTATTTCTACACTCGCAAGGGAATCAAAACTTAGGGTACTTTCCGTTGACCTAGAAAGGGACAAATCCAAAAATCAAGAACTTTGCTGTTACATTTATTTTGGGTGTATAACGCATGAACTACTAAGGTATGTAAAATAACTATCTACATTTTTTTCCGAAGTCTCAATGCACCAGTCCGACTCGGACTTAGCCAGTTCTTCTAATGACCTTATCGAGATTTTAATTAACAATGCATTTAAATTTTGACATGTGGTATCCGGCTTAGAATTGTTCCACTCCATGTCTTCCCATGGAAGTTGTAAGAGGTGACTAAGGGAATAAAGGCTTATAGTATTGTTAGGCGTGAGGCTTGCAACCTATCGTTAATATACACATGGTAAACATCTTAGCCTATCTGTGCAAAATTTGGTTATAGAATTAACAACAAGTTGTTAGTTTTTGATAACTCTGTGGCTCTGCCTACTCCTCCTTCTGCCTTTTGGGACGAAGGCGTGACGTTGGTTGTGTGTGTGTATGTATTATGTTAAATTATGAATTTTAAAGACGGTACCTACTTTAGCCGTAATAAAGCGAAATTATTACGTGTCCCAATTGTGTTTCAAATCATTAAGTTAACAACCACTACATGTTCTCCGGATATCGCACACCTCCACTGATTTACATATGTTATTGCATTCAGTGCTCGAACTCCTAATTAGCATTCAAAATGGACTCAATACGGAGTTATTGGTAAAGTTATAATTTGTTTATTATTTCAACGGTAACTACGAGCGAAGTAGGACATCGACGTAACTCGTGCAGTTTGCTAACAGCCAGCGATCGCAACTTGGACTGACTTAGCTATTACGGAAACTTATCAAAATCCGGTTAGTTGTTGGTTTGTGAAAAATGTTGTTGCGGAGAGATTGGAAATTCTTTATTTCATGAAGCGAACATTAAAAGTGCAACGTATTTCAAGATTGAACTTAGAAGTTAAGTGTAGTTGTTATGTGATGCTTAAGTTGGGAAAACTTAAGGTGTTTATGATGATCCATTACTTACAAATATACTCTGGAATAAATGTCTTAAGCTGTAAGTTGATAAAATATGCTGTCTGTTTTTTTTAGGGTTTGGTACCGAAAGGGTAAAAACGGGACTCTATTACTAAGACTACTGTCTGTGCGTCCGTCTATCTGTCTGTCTGTCACCAGGCTATATCTCATGAACCGAGATGGCTAGACAGTTGAAATTTACACAGATGACGTATTTCTGTTGCCGAACAACAAACACTAAAAACAGAATAACGTAAATATTTAAAAGTGGCTCCCATACAACTACCGTGATTTTAAAAAACAAATGCAATTTTTTTACCGATAGTATTGTCAACAACCCCCTGAGCAGGCAGGGTTCCGTCCCGGCCTCTCTACCGCCGACCATATTCTACTTAACCTCATCACATACAAGAGTCATGAACACAACCTTCCACTATATCTGGCATTCGTAGACTATTCCAAACCATTTGATAGCATCTCCCATAATTCCATATTAACAGCCCTTGACAACCAAAAAATAGACACAGAATATATCCAACTACTCAAAGCAATTTATAAAAATAGTACAGCTGCCATAAAACTACAGTCTACTGGGCCGACTTTTAGTATTAAAAGAGGAGTTAAACAAGGCGACCCGTTATCGCCGAAACTTTTTACCAGCACCCTAGAACAGCTCTTTCGGAAGCTTGCGCCGCTCTGGGAGGAAAGAGGATATAGTATCGGGGAGAAAAGATTGACCAATCTTCATTTCGCCGATGATATTATCCTTTACTCCACAACATATGCTGAGTTACGACTAATGCTCGAAGACCTAAGTAAGGCAAGCTCTGAGGTAAGACTTAAGATGAACATGTCAAAGACCAAACTCATGACGAACAGAACAGAACGTAGGTTAGAGATAAATGGAGAATACATTGTTATTTGGGCTAATTAGTCTCTTTCCAGGCACGACAAGACAAGGAAGTCAAACAACGCTGAAAATTCCTGGAGGAGCTATTGGTCCATGAAACATTCCATGAAATCTTCCTCTGTCTCTGAAGAGAAAGCTCATGGACATGTGTATACTTCCGGTTCTCACTCACGGAGCTCAGACTTGGTCTTTGACATGTTCATGTCATGCGTCGTGTTTGACAAAAGTTCAAACTAGGAGTTTGCCAACGAGCCATGGAGCGCAGTATTTTAGGTGGTAAACTAACGGACCGTATCTGAAACACCACCTTGCGCTCTATGACTCAAATTAGTCGACGTAACTCAGAAGGCGGCCAAGCTGAAGTGGAACTGGGCTGGCCATATCTGCCGCATGCTGATCGAGCTGTGGGCCAAAGTCACCACAGAGTGGAAGGCCAACAACTCAAGACGGAAACGCGGCAGACCTCGTCGGCGATGGCGGGATGACTTGAATTCGTTTTTGAAGGAATGGCCAGAGACGGCAAAGAATAGAGATACGTGGAAATAATGAGAGGAGGCCTTTGTCCAGCAGTGGGACACATCCGGCTCTTCATAATAATAATAATAAGTATTGTTCAGGTTTCTCTTTTGTACAATAAAGTGTTTACATACATACGTTTATTGTATCGGGCTGTATGTCCCATGTCCCAAACTCTCGTATATCCCTCGGTAAATTAAAAGAAATTAATATTCTCACCGTCGGTCCGCAGTATATCTTTGAAAATATCACGTATGCACGCAAACACACAGCTTTGGGCTAAATCTGGACGTTCACAAATTCACTCGTAATAAAAATTAACTGTTTTACCAAGTCACCGCCTTTGTCATAATTTGTACGGAGTGGTTTACTTTTTACAGTTAGATGTCTAATGATACTGTTCATATTTCGTTTTTCAATTTAAGTCTCACATCAAGCACTGCTTATATAAGGAATTGTGTTGTTAATGAGTTTCTAGATGACAAAATGCATTTTAGTCGTTCTTAAGCTTGTATCGAAGTAAGGTTAGGTATTTAACTAAGTCTTCAACTGTTTAGGTCTCCTATTACACCGGTTATTCTCTGTTTAACCATGAAGTTGACTAGTAGAGAATACCTCCGACTTGTAATTTTTACATTTATTTGGATTGTGCAAAGATGTTCAAATATATAAATAAATAATAATAACGAGGCACGACAAGAAGGTAAAAGAGCCCTTAATGTGGCCAATAAACGTTATAAATGAAAAATAATTTAACTAGAAATCACATTGTCCCCAACGTGGCTCGCAACCGGTGTTGCTATTGCCTATCGCACTCACAATCGGCTGTAAAGTGGAAAAATTGTTTTCATTCTGTATGCAGACTCACCTTCAGACTGTCAAACAGAAAACGATTGCGATTGCGATTACGTTAGGCAATAAGCCTTCTGCTTCGCTAACAACATTACCAGAGTCCCTAAAATCACCTACTTTTAAAAAGTTGTTCTTAACTATACGGTGGCAAAATCCGTGGCACGTGAGATCCGTTCAGGCGTGCAGTATGCAGGCGATGTATTCAAAGCTGGAAGAGCCGCCGCGAGACACGTGCAGCGGACGGGACCGCAGCCTTCGCAGGGCTGGGTAAAACGAGGGGACGGAACATAGCAGATTGTTTTTTTTTAAATAAACCCAAGAAAACCGGGTTCCATACCGTCGCATAGTAGGTAATGTTATACTCTGACTTGAATTCGATTTCGAATGGAATCAGCGCTAACCCAACTTCTTCAATGCTTTGGTTCATACAATATTGAACAGCCTACAAAAATGAACTAATTTGGCCGTAGGTCAACTGGTGGAGAATACCATTAGGCATTAAGTTACAATTTCGGTACCTCTAATTTGTATTTTTAAGCAATAAAGAGTCAATAAATAGGTAAATAAATCAATCAATTACTTGTCGCCACCGCGTAACCAAGATCTCTTACAACATACTCGTATCAAGCGTCCTAAAAATCACCTAAGTTTAAAAAGTTGTATTTAACTATACGGTGGCAAAATCTGTGGCACGTGACATCGTGAATGTCTTCTTTATTTTTACGAGTTTATGTATTATCTATACCTCTACATACTAATATGTCTATCGTTATACATATAACACAAAGCTAGAACTTAGTTTGGGATTAGAAAAACTGCGAGAGATTGGCTTCTGACAAAATTTTCTCTCCAGCATTAGAAGCAACCCTAGTTTACGAAAGCAGATCTCCACTCGGGCGTCTCACGCTTAAGCAAAGGTAATACGGAACTAAGCAGCGATCCTCAACTTGTACAGCAAATACTCCCGAAATAAACTGAAACGTTTGTTTCGAAACTTCACTGAAAAAAACAAATGGGTTGATTTTACTAAGTTTACATACGTCATACATACATACATAATCTCACGTCTTTATTCCCAGAGTGGGGTAGGCAGAGCTACAGAATTACCAAAAACTCTAAAAACTTGTTGATAATTCTGTAACCACATTTTGCACACTTAGGCTAAGATTGTGTGTAACCAGTGTATTAGTGACAGGTTGCAAGCCCATCGCCTAACAGTACTATACGCCTTTATTCCCTAAGCCGTCTAAGTAAGTTTACTAAGTTTTATGGTTAAAATAGGACTTACACGTGAGTTTGGTTGAGTTAACCAGGAAAAAGGTTGAAGCAACCTTTTCAATGTGTTGTTTTTACTAAGGTTAGGTGTTACTTCAACGAAACTCATGGGTAGGTCCTAAAATGTAGTAAAATCAACCCATTCGGTTTTTCAGTGTTTCTTTGGTTATTTTACAGACGGGTTAACGGTTCTGCAAAAGCCTTGGTATCTTTCTCAATTAGGCAGCAGGGTTTCTGTCGATAAGATCGAACGTATAAGGCTGCCTAATATTTATTTATTTATTTAATCAGGTTACAAACAGTCACATTACAATTATATAATGAAAGGGTATGAGCACAAAACGACCTTAAAAAACCATAAAAGGAAATATAAACAATATATAGATACTTTAGAATTTAGGCAAACGTTTACATAAATCTTATGATATATTAATTACTTCATATGCACGCGCTTAAATGTCTTTTGTACGCTCTGACGGGACTACTTAAACTCGCCGGTACATACGAGGGCTGCCTTTTAAGTTCTGTCGTTTGCAAGCCTTCCGTGATTGCATAAAAAAGAACTAGTGTCATCTTAAAATATTTGAAATTAGAATTCGAAAACAAAAGAATGACTCGAAATCGGCCCAACCGTTTTAGTACAGCGCTCGTTCAAAGTTGACAAGTCAGTTGTGAAAATGGAAATTTCGAAGGAAAATTTACGTGCGATATTTTTTTACAACTTCAAAAGGGGCTTAACGCGACTTCAGTGCTTCGAAGAGTTGACTACGGTTTTCAATGATAAAGCACCATGCCTCCGGACTGTGGAACGCTGGTATTTAGAATTTCAACGTTGTTGCTCTAGTCTTGGTGATAGACATCGTGAAGGTCGACCAAAAACAGCCGTAACCCAGGAGAACATTGATGCTGTACGGCAACTGATCGTCGAAGATCGCCATGCGACATACCGTGAGATAGAAGCTTCCTTAAGTATTTCAGGGACCAGTGTTCACAGTATTTTGCATGATCACTTAGGCGTAAAAAAGTTGATCTCACGCTGGATACCACATTTACTCAGTGAAGACCAAAAAACGGCTCGCGTTCGATGGTGTCGCAAAACTCTGCGGCAATTCAACCGAGGAAACTCGAAACATATTTACGACATTATCAGTGGTGACGAATCTTGGATATATGCCTACGAACCCGATTCTAAACAGCAGTCGACTGTTTGGGTGTTCCAAGATGAGCCAAAACCGACCAAAGTAATACGCTCACGGAGCACTTCGAAAAAAATAGTCGCCACGTTTGTGGCGAAAAGTGGCCACGTGGCCAACATCGTGCTCGAGGATCGTAAAACGGTTAATGCTGACTGGTATACCACTGTCTGTTTACCAGAAGTCATCAGCGAGTTTCGAAAAAATAACCCAAGACGTCGTATAAGACTGCACCACGATAATGCGAGCTCGCACACCGCCCGGCAAACAATTGCGTTTTTAAAAGAGCAAAACGTCGAAATTCTGGAACACCCGCCGCACAGTCCAGACTTAAGCCCTAACGATTTATTTACTTTTCCAAAAATCAAGCAACGACTTCGTGGTCAACGGTACCAGACGCCTGAAGAAGCCGTTGAGGCATACAAAACGGCCATTTTGGAGACCCCGACTTCGGACTGGAATAAGTGTTTCGAAAACTGGTTCGATCGAATGAAAAAGTGTATTACATATCACGGTGATTACTTTGAAAAACAATAAATACCATTTAACACTTAAATTGTCTTTAGTTTTTCCAAACGACACAACTTAAAAGGCAGCCCTCGTATAAGCTGCGCCAGGTTCACTCGTTCGACCGACCGATCGTAGTTTTTAAGAGAATAATACTCTTTATTGTAGATTTCGCACTCAAAAGTACCTATACTTGTAAGTATAATTATTTAGGTGGAATTTTGAAGATGAATATGTCTTTTTTGAGTATGAATATTTTCAATTGTTAATTTCTCTCAGCCATGATTTACATGCTCCATAAATATAATATCAAGTTACTTAATAATGTGGGCGTCGGTATTCAATACGTTCTTAGAACTAGTCATTTATTAAGAACATAATAGAAATAGATGCTCTTGTGGATTAGAAAAACAAAATTCTCAGAAATGTACGTACATATCAAAATTAGTGACGTGGGCGAAGCGATTTGTATAGACATTATTACCTTGCTTTTCATTAGATCAGATATTATTGCAAAGGTATATAATAGTACATTGTGTATTAAGGGTGGTAAAGAAAGAATTACAAACGAGAGTCTGTTAGAAGCCCGAAGCCGAAGGCTGAGGGCTTTAATGACTCGAGATTTGTATTTATTTTACCACCCGTGTAACATACAATGTTTTTCATCACAATTGCGAGGAAATGAAATAAAATCAGACAAAAGATCATATTTTTAACTTATTAGCGGCAGACCACAGATTATAGGATATGTCTCGGCAGACTACAATATCATTGTCTGTGACTTACCACAGCTAATGTCAAACGGGTTCGGAGTCCGATTCTAGTGACAGTCGAGATCAATAGTTTATATGCGAGATTTTTAGGAAATTGTATGCTACTGACATTTCATCTCGAATGAAACTTCATATCGAATGGCACAAGAATTGGGGCCCTGACGTATTGTGATAGTTTGAGTCCACGTGTAATATTAAAAAAAAAAGCTATTACGTACGTTAGAAGCGTAATGGTAAAAAAAAGGCCCACGGGTATTATTTTGGATTTACGGTCGATTTTTCTAGCATGTTAGGACACTATTTACGAGCAAGTGTGATGAAAAATACATTTTCTCAAACATGCTATGTAATGTCGGCGTTATGTTAGTTATTTTAGGCTTCAAAGTGCCACATTCCCGGCGGAACAACTCGAGAGAACTGTAAAGGAATTTCATACAAAATTGAAGGCCTAGGCCGGGAAGTAATTTTTTTTTAATTTTAATATGGCCATGACATCTGGTTTTATGAACAGGCTGAATATCTAAATTATATTTTTAAATTTTTTGAGAAGATGTTATAACGTCAAATACTAGGAGTGCATAAACGGTTGGGAGACATCCGCGCTGTGTCGTGTGCGCCCGCAGCCCGCCCGCCGGTTGCCCGCACCGCCTGAGATCTAAGTTGCGCTATGCCTGATATACCTCCTAATTACCGCTGCGCTCCTGGTACTTTATTTTAACACCCAATTACTTTTCTTCCCTACGGTGGACATTTATCAATTTACTTTTTTGAGTGATGTATTTTTTATTTAATTGCATATGTTTGAGAAAAGCACTATACGTACCTACCTCGCCGTGAAAAGGGGTTGCCAGCCTCGTAAGTATCCGGCCTCGCTTCGCTCGGCCGGCAACCCCCTACTTCCCGGCCTCTGTAGTAATGTACTAATAAAACGTTGTCAAAAAAGATCTAATACTGCTTCATCTAATTTTGCTTGATTTTTCGACGACGCGACGTTAGCTTAGTTCGTAGTGACCCTGGCTATGATGCTAGCGGTCATAAGGTCGATTCCCGGGTAAGGGCAAAGATTTGTGTGACCAACGCAAGTATTTCTTCCTGAGTCATGGATGCTTTCTGTGTATAAATATAAATATAAGTAAGTTTTTTGTTGCCTAGTAGGTACCGACTAGTTCAAACTTGTACTATAAATATGTGCCTCTGATATTTATTCATTCATGTGCAGAAAAGTGTATAAGGGAAATTGTGCAAAAATACAAGAAATTAAAAAAATCTGAGGTCTTTACATATTATTAAAAGGATAAGTCTCGCTCCCTCTGAACATGTTTGCTGTGCCCAACAAGGTTCATAATTGAGACATTTATTATATTTCCATCTTTGTAAACATTATGATTGCAAAGTATTGAGTATTGAGTAACGTGTAGGTATCCAATCTAGATAGCAAAAGGTGGTAGGTAAAAGTTGGCAAAAAAATATCCTTTTAAACAATGAATAACCTCGGACATCTAAGTCCTACACTGTTTCGTGTAGCGAAGACATCAAACAACTGATAGATGATGACGGATCAGCGCACCTTCCAGAAGAATCTCATTCCATCTTGTTCTAGAGATAATAAATTGGGCCTATATTTAGGGGCCACGTGACCTTACTATCGCATGAGGTTACGATTTACCGTAAGAATAGCAAATTAAGTTATAAGACCAGCGGCATAATTTGATCAAGGTTAATTCGGAATCCTTTGGATATAAATATGATATAAATATATTATATTATAAGCTTATAAGGGGACCAATTGACCTAGTCCCAAACTAAGCTCTAGGCTTGTATTATGGGTACTAGACAATGATATAAATACTTATATAGAGAAATATATACTTAAATACATAGGAAACATCTATGACTCAGGGACAAATATTCGCGCTCATCACACAAATATAATCTGGCCTTACCGGGACCTCTAGCTTCGTAGGCAGGGTCACTACCCACTAGGCCAGCGCGTCTTCAAATAATCAATCATACGTATAATATGAAATACTAACCGCAATTTTCCGCAATTATAAGTATCCATGTACATTTTCGGGATGTAACATATTTTATCGCAGTTTGCTCAGGACCTAAAAAAACTGTGATGAAAAGGATTCTTTGACCTACTCCGAGATATTAGCTGTCTTCAAACCAAATTTTATGAAAATTAGTTCAACAGATTAGTTGTGAAAGCGTAACTGGCATTTAACGGCAACCTTACACATTTGTTAAACGTAATGTATAATGTAGATAAGTAAATACTGTAAATTCAATTCAAATTCAAATTCTTTATTTCGGACTACAAAAACATCCATAGAGTGTTAGTATACAATTTAAGATACCTTAATCTAGTGTGAAAACTAACATACATACTTATAAAACCAACACCTTCTCTCTAACTTACATTACCTATTCAAATTGACTAAGTAGTATCATTGTAGTATTAAATATGGTTAAAAAACGACTGACTGCTGAGTTTCTTGCGGCGTTTCTTCTCGGCAGTGGTCTCCTCTTGGGAAGCGCTGGTAGATTCTTGACGTGTAAAAGTGCCCGTGCGGTCTACTTACTGAATAAATATCTTTTATCTTTAATTACCTGAAACCAAATTTGACGATAAACAATTTGGCTCTATTTCATCGTTGATTTTAAGGCAATAAAATAAGTCAAATCACAAAAAAAAACCACCGATTAAATTCAAAGGTATACACATGGTGATTATTCTTTTTTCAACCTTTCTATGCCTCTAGAAAGTATTGAGGCTTATCGATACCGAGCTTTAACTCTTTCCGTCACTCATAGTAACTACCTAGCAACGATCGTCCTACTTTAAACGTTGTACTAATAGATATAAAGTTTACAGTTCCTCATACGTTCCTAAGGTGGTTACTACAAGAATTACGATAACGACGTAAACGGTAAAGACAGAGAGGTTAAGAAATGCTTTAACTTGCCCTTTACTAAACTAAGTGTCTTACGTTAAATCCCCACAAAACCTTGCACTCCAGGAACGTGATTTACTATCAACCTTATGCACGATGAAATAATGTCGGAAATTAGTCTTAAGATATTATGTACATGCTCAGCTTATATTTGGGTCCATGGGATCCCTTTGTAAGTTGTGATGAGCTTTCTCTGTTATTTAATAATTGAGTTATTCGAGATAAAGTGAAAAATATATTTAAAACTATACAGGATGTACTCAGCGTAAAATATCACATCATGAAATGTTCCTATTTTTTTTTAATAATTATGTGTGTTAGTTTATGGTATCACAGCCAACTATTTAAAAACATATTATGTATGTATATTTACTTTTTATCGTACAAAACACAGAATTTCAAATATTTACAGAACAGGTACAGTAGGCTCTAAAAGTGCATGGACAATTGAGAATTAAAATGCTATGCAGGTGAATGTCGACGCCATCTGTCTGCTTGTGGGGCGTTAGCAGCTATTAGTAAATCTTACTGGTTCAGTCAGATCTCACTAGATGGCGCTGCATTACCTTATAATATGAAAAATATTTTTTTCCACAAGAACCAAGCAGTTGCATAGTTGTCAACTTTATTATTCTTAGTCCACACTTCCAAACTCGGATTATTGATTAGATTATTAAAAAACACATTCAAAATCCATTTTACCCGAGCGGAATGGAACTATGAACCTCTTGTATCATAGGCAATGCCAAATGCCGTTCGACCATCGAACGTTTTGATAACCTGTCAAAATATATTATCAGTTTATGTTTATAGTCGGCTCTGCTTACTTTCTAAGAAATACGTTAGTATCAGAAGAGGGTAGAATGAAAATTTATAAATACCGGTTTCGTTTTTACATTTAACTTATGCACAATCCTTTGTTCACTGTTCCTCGTACGGTTACTGAGTTTTTAATTGCGTTATTAAGTATTTCATCAAAATGAGTTCACGTTGTAATATTGATTCAGTTACAAGATCGCAAATAATTGCCTTGCATAACGAAGGCAAGAATTTATCAGATATAGCCAGAGAGACAGGAGTAAACGTAAGTATTTTTGATGTGTTTTGTTCAAACAAAACTTAATATTCATAGGTTAACTATTCTTTTTTTTGTTATAGCGGAAAACCGTGGTTCTTTGGGTACGCCGATTTGAAGAAGAAGGATCTTTGCTACACCGTCAAAGAACAGGCAGACCACGGCTTATAGACGCGCCGCAGCGTCTAGCCATGGTGGTGGATTACGAGGAGAATGGTTTTATACCGACTAACCACTACGCCAGTTTATTTGACACAAGCGTGGACACCGTCCGTCGAGCTCTTCACAGTGAGGGTCTGCATTATCGTAGACACGCAGTCAAACCATCGCTGACAGATAATCACAAAAGAGCAAGGTTAGAGTTTGCTTTGGAGCTTTTGGATTTAGATTGGTCTAATGTCATCTTTACTGATGAAAAAACGTTTAAATCGAGTCAACATGGACGTCTAAGTCTGTGGCGTCGCAATAATACGCGGTGGAATAGCGGCCACGTAGTGCCCAACATGGAGCCTGGTCGCATCAGCGTGAACATGTGGGGGTGGATGAGTGGAGCTGACCCGGGAGAACTAGTGAGGCTACCCAGTCGAGCCAATAGTGCGAACTATGTGGAAGTGCTGGAGGAGACCATGTTGCCCACTGTTCGGAATGTGTATCCTGAAGAGCAGTTGCCAATTATATCTTTCGTGCAAGATAATTGTCCGATACACCGTTCGCGTATTGTGCGGGAGTGGTTTAGCCAGCACGAAAATAACATTAAAGTTATTCCTTGGCCTGCTAGATCGCCGGATTTAAATCCCATTGAAAATTTGTGGGGCGTTATCGTCCAACGATGGGATAAACAGAATGAGCGAACACCAGAAACTTTAGAGGCTCATTGTTTAAAAATATGGGACAGTATTCGCGGGTCAGATCTGTGTAGAAATCTCGTCGGCTCAATGCGCTCCCGTTTGCAAGCTGTGATCGAACAAGGTGGGGGCTACACTAGATATTAAGTTTAAGCAAATAATTACACTTATATATATATTTTGTGTGATATATTTAGTGGAGACCGGGTTTTGATTAACGTATCACGTCATCATCATCATCATCCATCACTGCGTAAAACATTAATAATAATAAACGAAATGAATGTTTATTTTGCCGTTTTTAAGTTTCTGAGCTAGGTTATGATATTTAATCATATATTTTAACGAAATACTTTATTGCCCCCTTTGTCACACGCCCGAGTTAATTTGTTTTTATTTTAAATTGTCAACTTTATTTCTTTGTTAACTTTTTTGGTGTGTGTTTGGTTTAATAAATGTGTTTGGTTTATTTCATGGAGCTAGCAGAACTTTTAATTTATTGATGACTGATCATGATCAAAACTGTAAAAGACAGCTATTACAATGCGTTTAACCTTTAGGCACGCGGTTGTTTTATGCGCAGCGCAGGTGCAGGTGTTTAACGCATTTGCGTTGACGTTCCCTATTTTAATTCAATACATCGAAGCAATTACTACGCTTTGTTTTTGGGTCATACGCACGCAGCTCCAATCGCAGAGTTCAATTCATTAAAAAAAAATGTTTACAGTATAAAACAACCGCGCACTTTACGTTAACCCGGTCCCTATGTTTTTGAATTATATTTGTTATTACTAGTTATTGTGGGAAAGCTTCAATCATCTTTCCGATGTCGGAAATGAATACTTAAGCTAAGACCTCAATAGTTAGATGGAAAATTGTTATAATGTTGTAAATAATTAGTCAAATTGAGATAAACTGATTATACTCAAATATTTTATAAGAAGTAAATGATTTTAAACCACAAAAGTAGTATCATTTTTAAGAATGACGAATTTTTCCTGCTTTAAATAATGCATTTATTATGTTCCATCATTGTAAACGTAAGCAAATAATATTTAAAAAAAAAAACAAAAATATGCTTGCCACTAACGAGATTCGAACTCCCATCCATTGAGCACACCTACGCATGAAGCTTATAAACTGTGCCACCATCTCATATGGTTGACAAGACGAAATATCGATTCTAGTGCTGTGTAGTTAAGAAATTGCAGTAATAAGCAATTGAACTAGATCAGTAAACTGCGCCATCTAGTTTATTTGTTGCGAACTTGAAATCGAGTGCTCATAGGATTATCGACGTTAAGGTGTCCATGCAATTTTACAGCTGACTGTACCTACAAAGGCGAACTTATCCATTTAAGGAATCTTTCCATCTAACCTTTGGTATCAACCAATCTATCAAGATGGAAACAATAATAATAATACGAGTAATGTGGAATGTGTAATGTGGTGTGTGAAGAATGTGGCAGCGAGTAGATATAACTACAAAAATAAAGTTTAAAGAAATTGCTTGAACTTAAAATTGTAGACGTAATTCTTGTCTTATATTATGGATAATAGACAAAGATAAAAATACTTACATAAACATAATAGGGAATAAAAATAAAACATACACGACTCAAAAACAAAACACGCTGTCGCGGACGCGCTCTCGTTACACAAATAAAACAAGGCATACACAGGAATCGAACGCGCGACCGCAGGCTTCACACGACCAAATAATTACAACTAAAATTTACTAATATTAATTGTGCGTGTTCAACCAAAAAGTCACGGCACGGCGCATTCCACCCTTGCAGCTAACAGCGCGTGTTGATTGCCAGCATTGTGTTAACGCAAGGCCATTAGTTGTCGATATAGCCACCAAATCGCAAATTACTGACGACTGTACGTTACAATTCGAATTTAGGCTACAATTTGCCGCTTTACCGAGTAATTACTGAGTGGAATGGTGACCCCGTGAGCGAGCGTATTTGTAAATTGAGTTTTTGTATTGGAATGTAAATGGAATCAGCTTATGGGTTAGTTGTCGTAGTATCGAGTGCGCAGTGGTTGCCAAGCGAACAAGTTTTTCCAAGTCATCCTGGCAACTTCGTTTTGACCTGTCTCTGCTCCGGTGGCCACCTACCAGGGTCCATTCGGTTACAACTTTGACCCACCGCTCCGTTATAAAAAAGCAATGCAAATAACCGGTTATAACCGGTTTTAATCGGTTATTTTTATACAAAAGCTGCCAATAACCGGTTAAATTACACTTCCTTGTTGTAAAAAAACACATCATCAACATCATATCAGCCGAAAGACGTAGACATAGTTGTACTACTGGCACCCATCGGTGTCCCAACACACAATAAAAATGACATAAAATAAATATCAGTTGCTAATTTTAAAGGAATTGATTAGTTCCAAATTAATGGCTTGCACCTTGGTGACGCCACATTATAAATACTAGGCCAATATACTTAATATTATACTTTAATAGGGTAAGAACAATGCCACTCTATGTCTTCTCGTGGATGTCATGACTCATGACTTTCGTGTCGTGTCATGGATGTTTTACTACCGTTTCGCGAAGGGCTCGGTACGTGTCTCTTATACACTGGTAAACATCTTAGCCTATTTGTGCAAAATGTGGTAACAGAATTATCAACAAGTTTTTACAGCTGTAGGTAGTTTTGTAGTTTTGCTTACCCCACTCTGGGATTACAGACGTGAAAGTATATATGTACGTACATTAAAAAATCCTTTTAGTCTCGACACAAACTTTCCACAAACCCTTATTATCAAACAAATATTCAATTTGACATTAACGGAAATAGAGAATGCTAATAACCGGTTGTAACCGGTTTTAACCGGTTAATTTTCATACAAAAATGGCTAATAACCGGTTAAATGGCATTCCCTACGATTAACCAGGCTATCGACGTAGTCGAATAGAATAAAAAACCATAGCAACCAAGGGTATAATAATTATCCCCCTAGAAATTCAAAGGTCCCAAGGGTTTGCCATAAATGAGCTCTACGCGGATCAGGGCGCAAGAACATCTTAATGAGTCATTCATTAACCTCGGGTCGGTTGCCATGACTACATCCAGTCAGCAGTTAAGGGTGAGGTGAATCTACAGATCATTCATTACCTTGTTAGTTATCGACGATTTTAATTGACGTTCCATATTTGAAATTTTCTCTAAATTTAAATTTATTTGGAGATTAGTGCTATAAGCATGAAGAAAAGAGAACCTTTTTTTGGGTGACTTTGTTTTACGAAATCATGGCAAAGCTATAGGATGATGTGAATTCGCTGATCTTTAATTAGCTTTGGAATAGATGCCAAAGTGACTCAGTCTTGATTATATGTCACGATTTTTCGCAAGCGAACTTTTTTTTAAATTCACAATTAAAAAAAAGCAGTTCAAAGAAAGCTAAATAAGGCAAAAGTATATTTATTTACCTGCCTACCCGTGTCAAAACGCAACAAGCGTTTAAACCTATCCAATGCTAAATAATTCCTACATTGTACTTGCTCACAAACAGTGTGATTATGAATCAATTTCGATCATAACCACAAAACCCATTCCATTGGTGCCATCCGATCCGTATAACGCCCGACATATCGCGCAAGGTGGAACAAAAAGCAAGGTGCGTGTAAATCAGACCCGAGGCGTCGCGGTAATTTATTTTTTGTCCAGCCCGGGCGGAGTAACGAAACCGTATCGCACCGCTGGGAGACTTCTGGAAAATGTTACCGGGAATTTATTGATGCTTGCAGGTGATGAAGATTTTATAGAGGCTTTTTTGGAGCGTGCGTTGATTTTCTTCTTTGGTGTTATTTAAAAGTTTTGTGAATTGTACACAATAATTAGAAGAAAAAGAAAGAATAAATTAACACACATATAAACTCACGCCTTTATTCCCAGAGTGGGGTAGGCAGCGCTACCGAATTTCCAACAACTATATTTTTTTTTTGATAATTTTGTAACCACATTTTGCTCAATTGGGCGAAGATGTTTACCAGTGTATTAGTGACAGGTTGCAAGCCCATCGCCTAACAGTACTACACGCCTTTATTACCTTAGTCGGCTTTTACGACATCCACGGAAAGATACGAAGTGGCACTATTCTAATCCGGCTACCACACGGGAAGAATAAATTTAGTTTAGTTTAAATTGTCATATTCAAAGTCTCAAACAAAGCACTTAAAAAAAAAACACAGGTTAACAGTCCACATCTGTGCGTTTCACCCGGAATTCCCTGCCTTGCACAACTAAACTGTAGAATGGTCGCCTGTGGTATTTCCGGATCGTTACGACCTTGAAACCTTCAAGAAAAGAGCGTATTCTCATTTGAAAGGCCGGCAACACACCTGTGACTCCTCTGGTGCTGCAGGTGTCTATGGGTGCCGGTGATCGCTTACCATCTCGTTTGCCTCCTACACCATAAAAAAAATAATGCATAAGTGCTATTGTTGTTTTTCGGTGCTCACGGTTAAACGCCATGACAGATGTGTCATTTGGTACAAAAATAGTTTATAGCCTTGAAATACTGGAACATCAGATGCCTTTTATCCCGGAAAATGCAACAATGTCCATGGGAATAGCGACAATAATGACTTCTACTCAAGAGTTACATGCACCTTGTTTTTTGACCCGAGGAGTCACGGTCATTATTTCACGTCCAGCCCGGGTGGAGTAACGAAACCGGACCTGCTGGATGACTTCTGGCAAATGTTACCGGAACTTTATTAGTGCTTGCTCTTTTAGACCCTTTTTAAACGTGCGTTTAGTTTCTTCTCACACGTTGATTGAAATCCTTAATAACATAACACTTCAATTAAAAAATGTTTTTTTTTCTCCGTTACTTGGATCAGTCTTGACAATCCGGTGCCAAAACCAAATTGGTGCGTGAAAGTCTCGAAACTAGGTTCAAAATGTATACTTCTTCTTCTTTCGTGTCGGCAACAACTCGGGCTAAATCTTACTTGCCCAGAAAGCGGCTACCGTGGTAGCCCTCTGGTTACTGGCAAGTAAGTCCTCACGCGAGCAGGTGGTCGGGCACGCGGGACAGTTAGTGAGGTGTAACATGGTTTGCAGGGGTTCTCCGCATTCACAGCTAGCGTCTGCGCTACTTGAGTACCCCCACCGACACTATGGGTACTAGATAGCAATGAGTGTAGCTCATACAAAGTAAGAAACACCTACATACAAAAAAATACATACATACATTCATACATACATTAAACCACGCCTGTTTCCCAGAGAGGAAGGCAGAGACCACTATAACAAAAACATACAAATATTTATCCTTATCGGGAATTGAACCTGAGGTCGCCATAATAGCTTCGTGAGACTTGTCACTAACTTACTTAAGGCAGAAACCTACTTAAATATAATGTACAACCTGTATCACCAGTTAGTTGGTTATAAATTATAACGAATACTTCTTCCAAACTGCTATTCGTACTTCCATGTACGGGTGTGAGGCGCGATCGACGCTCGATCCCGCCATGAGTTATGGCAACCGACTCACCCCGTATACGTATACAGCATGATTTATTTATCACCCCTTCACATGTTCTTGGAAAACTTTTCCATATTCAACGTGGGGTAAAATGAAAAGTTTATATCGTTATTACAGATGCGGTGGTATTATAAAAAAATCTTTTATATTATCGGTAAATTTATTATTTTATGTACGTAAATGATAGACCTTGACTACGGCCTGAAATAAGATGTAAATATCAATAAAAACTTCGACATCTTTAATACTCTTTATCTTGTAAGATAAATCCGAGACGGAGGAAAAATATATCGATAAAATATATTCAATTCTTGTAATAAGGACAAAACAAGTCGTTAATTAATTGGCTCCTTAATCAGCTTACCTTCTTCACCTACGCGTAATCTATAATAAGCGCCTTAATTTTTTACAGGTAACGAAAAAGCCGTCAAGTGTGATTCGAACGTAAATCTTTTTTTTAAATCAGTCAATATAAAAATTTATAATTTAGGTCATAAGCAACGTGTAACCTTCATTTATCTGCTATTATGTTTAACCCAATGGCAAGGGCGGACTAACGGTATTGTTTTTTATTTATATAGTATAAAGTCACCAGTGGTCAGCCAGATACCAGGAGTCGACCTTTTATGAATGCGAAGAGTGGAAAGTACATATTTCATACTCTTCCCACTCATACAAAGTATAGGCATAGGCCGACTACCAGGTCTCTGGCTGACCACTGGTGCGATTACCCTATTTAGGGAGATCAAGAGTCGAGCTTTAGGCTGCGTTTCCACCAGAGCTGTGCGAGGCAGCTAAGCGTCTTTGCGAGGAAAAATCCACCAATAGCATTGTGTTGTTTTGGTTATGGTGGTGTGAAGGTGTTTGCAAATTTTGTGTCATAATGTATTATGCTACTACCCGCGACTCCGTCCGCGTATTAGTCGATTATCGCTGTTCGCGATAATGTAAGCACCCTTTGTCCTTTTTCAGGGTGCAATCTATAACTACGCTTAATTTTATCCAAATCGGTTCAGCAATTAGGCTGTGAAAGCGTATCAAACCGACAGGCAAAGTTACTATCTTTTATAACTAGCTTTTGCCCGCGACGCCGACCGCGTAGAAGTAGTTTATCGCTGCTCCCTCGGAAACTGTCAAATTTTCCGGAAATAAAAGCACCGTTATGTCCTTTTTCTGGATTAAAGCTTTACCAAATTTTATTAAAATCGGTGAAATGCCAAACAAACCGTGCCATAAAACGAAACAGACCGACAGAGAGACAGACAGACAGACAAAGTTACTTTCACATTCATAGTAATATATGAATATGGTATGGAATTTTGTATTTGCTTGTCCTGGATCGCATTTTTAAAACATTAAAATTTACTTTATACCTTTTCTCTATATTGAATTTTAGAAGTAGAAAAAAGGCTTCTTTTTTTGTTTAAAAACACAATTATTTTGTTGTTTCGTGAATAAATAATACCTGCGATCAAATTAAGGAGCCGGCGGATTCCGATAATTACAATTAATTGCATGGCTAATTTATTTACGGAGGCCCTAAAGTCTCTTTTTGTAAAACAAATCTCTAAGTAAATTAACACATCGCGTTTAAATTAAAATCTTTTAATGAAAGAAGAGGATTGAGTCATATCTTTTTTATAATCTGTAGCTAAGATAGCATGGTAGCCCAACTGGGCCATTATCAACTTTAGTTAACCTACCTTGCTTTTATATTGCTTTCATGAATGGACTTGCTAAAGTAAATAAAACATTCAAGAGAAGATTTAAACCTTTTTTTAATAAGGTTAGCTTGAAGAAAGCGTAAAGGGATAAGTTCACCTTTATACTTGTTTTTTTTGTTATATCGTCTGAGTTTTGTATTTCTATTTTTATTCGTTACAAGAAAGAGTACATACGAGAATAAACATGCATATTGCTATGCTTAATGGACCAATGTAAAATGTATGAATACTTTATCGTTCCAACAGGAAAAAAGCTAATATCAAAAAATAGGAAATACTGCCTTAACGTAAAAAATCAAATGACTCCGTATTATGAGCTTTTTATCCTGCCAAGATCCAGTTAGTACAGGATAGAGCTATTTAGTAGTGATAATAATTAACCAGACAGGCTATAACGTCTCAAACTGCTTCTCTATTGAATTAACGACTTAAAAACCACCATAACACCTGGCACCTGAAACCTGACCTGAGTCCCTTTTGTGGCAAAAAATAACATTTTATACATAACTAGCGACCCGCCCTCGCTTCGCTTCAGTTTATATGAGTTTTCTGTAACACCAGTACATAAAATAAAATAAAAAATACATATAAACCTTCCTCTTGAATCACTTTATCTTTTAAAAAAAAACCGCATCAAAATCCGTTGCGTAGTTTTAAAGATCTAAGCATACATAGGGACAGACAATGGGAAGCGACTTTGTTTTATACTATGTAGTGATTAATAGACGAAAACACAAATGCGTTTATTTTACTGCCTAAGCCTTTTAATGGTTTGTTCATCTTTAATACTCGATGAGCTCGATGCCGATACGAAAGTCAATGTCTACAACTTGCTATCGAATTTAAGTAGTTAAATACAAACTAGAGGGCGCTGATATCAATCGCTATTCATGTTTTCTCTTGACGATACGTTATCATTACTTACTCGATAGAAGGTAAAATTTCGTGCTCGGGGTGCAACTGGTGCAAGTACGGTCACGAGGGTTAATTTGGGACTCATTTCAAGAAAATGCTTGAAGTTGTCAATGTCATTAGGGATGTCAAGTCATTTGTAACTTTTAGGAAAGTCTGCTGTAGAAGGTCAGATTGACTTTGGCCTTAAGGTGGGTATGTACCAAACTTAGTCTCGTGACTGTATTGGTACCAGAAACCAACACAATGGATTGATCTAGCCACAGCTTTATATCGCAGATAAATTGCTGCAGCAGTGTGAATTATATTCTTTTATTCAATTTACGTGAGAAAATATATTCATTTGAACAACGAAGTATAAACAAAACCGGAATCAATGCCGCGTAAATGCATTATTTTATTTCTGCGTAATAAAAAAACGACACCATCACTCGCAGTATTGTCGACTTAAAATTGTATAGCAATCACACATGTTTCAACGTCTTATATCGCTTAAATTGTAGTTTGTATTTTAAAACTTTCCTGTAATGACTTAAAGTCTTTTTTTGAACATCAAACTTGATTTATATACGACTTTGCTTAACTAAAAGTTGGTTCTCTCTACTAGGTAGCTCTCTGAAACACGTAACTAACCAAGTATTAAACTTTAAAAACACCTTTATTTCGTAGGAAAACAACGTCTAAATTTCGCAGTACTGTATTAGTGAGATACGGCTTTTAGAACATAACCATTCGATTTATTCAACTTTGACCGAAACACGTTAAGCGCCAATATCTCGATCGTGGGTCCATTTTATATGTATCCCATAAATCCTGGCATCGAACAGGGTAATCCCTTTATGAGTACCGCTTGGACAATTTAATCCAACTAGCGCCATCTGTTCACACAATACGGCAACACGAACACGGCACTGCGACCAAATGGACTTTTAACCGAACGCGATTGATTTGAACCTTGTTGACGACCATTTCTTTTTTCAAAATAATATAGGCTAAAAACTTAAGTAAATGCCTCTTTCATGTAGTTGTAACACATCTGTATAGACCGTCCGACATTCTATATTTGAAATTTTACATGAAGTCCATATTAGTTTTGTACACAACTACATGCAAGAGGTTTTTCACCTATACGTTACTTTAGTACTTCATTTGTTTTGTGAGCAAACTAAACCACTTTACGCTGTTACCAACCAATCAAAACTGTTTTGTCCAACTCTGTTTCTATTGGCTGACGAATTCATGGAGATTTCTCTGTTTTAATTTCATTTTTTTAGCTCAGTAAAATGAAGTACTCGTATTAGTTTATCGTTTTAAAATATGAATTTGTTTGTCGTGTATTTAATAAACGATTGCTGCTGGTAAATTTAAATTTACAATGAACCAAAATAAAGTTAATCCTATGGAGAAGTAATTTAAAATGTTTAAGGGCATCGCTGGCTGGCTTAGGGTGACGACTTGAAGTAAGGTGCCTATATCGAACGCCCGCGGTCACCACGTACCAATAACTTTTATCACTAAAATATATGACCCGATGCTCTTACGATGATGAAAAAACATATAGGCTATACAACGTATAGGATAAGGACTATTTGCTCAAGGCAAGATGGATAAAAAAAATGCCCAAGAAGGAAGGTTATGTTTTAATATACTTTTGAATTAATTAATTGATAAATCATAAATCTTTACCACTTGAAATGAGGCTAACAAGACCTCAATTTAATCGTCAATAGTTCACTATTTCACCAAAAATGCAATTAATAGGGTATTTGACAAGAGTGAAATTAAATTAGTTTTTCATTAACAACAGATAAACATTTTAAAAATACTAGGAAAACATGAATCCTTTTTTTATGTTTGCTATTTCAACAAACAGGACGCTGTTTGATTGTGACGTCACAAGATAGTAATCCGTATAAGTTCAATAGTAACGGAGCGATAAAAAGAAGCTGATTTGACTTTTGTCAAATACCGTATTGGTAGTACCTAGAGATAGGTATTGAGATAATTCTTGCCTACTACAATATTATCAAAAAGATTGACGATCGGCAGACAGGACAACTCATTCATTCATTCACCGTTTGATTGCTAATAAGATAATCTGGGCCGCATTGTTTGGCCATAACCTTTAAGCAAACGAGGGCAAACGTCGAAAGAATGAAACCGAGACGTAACTAGAGAACGAATCATATTAAACGCGCCATACATAATGCAACAGTCGGGTCGTTCTGCTTTCCACGATCTTAGTACTCGTAAAAGTTTCAGTAACAAAAAAAAAACTCCTCAAAATTTACAGGATATTGTACACACAGCAACACATCTAGCTATAGGTACACTTCAGAAATCTGAAATATTGCATGAAAGAGAGTCGCACTAGAATGCGTATGTTGTTGACATAATACACATAAATACATCTCTTTCTTTTTCTCTCTGCTCTGTCTTTAATGGTTAGTTAGGTGTGATGTTGTGTGTACCTTTATTTACCCTTTATTTTATTTTATCTACTTCAGCTGTTGTTATATAATTGAGCGTGTTGTAATGAGATATTATTAGGTGTTTTTGAGTGTATAGTACAAAAAATCCATACCTAAGTAAGTACTTCTTCTTTTTTATACATTTCAGAGGCAAGTAACTTTTTTTAAACAGTTACTAAGTAAATATACCACTGTGAAATACACATGAAATGCTTTCCATTTGAAAAATAGTTTCATACGTTACCAGTTTAAAGCAAAGGATGTTTTTTTTATTGCTCCTCTGTAATTAAAAGGACCCAGTTGCTCAAATGCGCGTCCGGCCATCGCCAAAAACAGGTACCTACGAGTATATCGGGTCCCTGGGTAGTAGTGGGCTCTTCTGCCTTCAGCTAGGTACAGTCAAGGACTTTAATTGTTAAGCCACTATGGAACCCTGTCGCATAACGTTGATCATAAATTTTAGCGTAATTTCTTTCATATTGTTTGATGCTGTCATTATGATAGGGTTCAATAGTGGCTCAACAATTAAAGTCTTTGACTGTTCTGACTGACCGAGACCAGTAGCTCAATTCCGACACTAAATTTAGGTGTTCATTTTCTCGCAAATATAAGGGAAGAAGCCCGGAGACGGTACTTCCGACGGAATAGCGATAAACAACTTTAAAGGTCCTTTTCCACCGGCAAGGCGAAACGAGACAATGCGACGCGAGATTTTTTATTTGTATTGAATAACAATTTCCATACCCACTCTAGCCACTGAACAGATTTTAATAAAATAGGTACGGAGATAGCTCAAAGGGAAAGGGACATGTTTTATTAAATTTATGGTTTGAAACAAATATATTGCTCCTTCGTAAGTAGAAGAACCCGGTTGCTCAGATGTGCCCTGTAGGCCGCGCACGTCCGGCCATCGACAAAAACAGGTATATCGGGTCCCTGGGTAGTTGTGGGCTCTTCTGCCTTTAGCTGGGTACTGACTGAGCTACGGACCACAGTGGTTAGATGCCGACACTAAATTAGGGTGCTGGGGGGTGATTCTGTAAATAAGCAAAGGTGAACGAATGCACGAGTGAAACCAAGCGGCGAGATTAAGTAGTCCCGTCAGTGCGAACAAAATACATTGTAGCGCGTGCATTTTCAATTTAGCAGCACGATAGGTCGAACGTATAAGGCTGTTTAATTGAAAATGCACGCGCTACAATGTATTTTGTTCGCACTGACGGGACTACTTAATCTCGCCGCTTGGTATCACTCGTGCATTCGTTCACCTTTGCTTATTTACAGAATCACACCCCTTATGTATGTGCACAACTGATTTTATATGTGTGGTATGTCTGACAAACCAAAAACCGTTGGCAACGAGTTCTTGGGCCCGATAACTACTTTGACGACGCGCTGGCCTAATAACTAACTTTGACGACGCGCAGGCCTAGTGGGTAGTGACCCTGCCTACGAGGCTAGTGGTCCTGGGTTCGAATCAAGGTAGGGGCAGATATTTGTGTGATGAGCTCGAAAATTGGTTCCTGAGTCATGGATGTTTTCTATGTATTTAAGTATATATTTCTCTATATAAGTATTTATATCGTTCTCTAGTACCCATAGTACACGCCTAGAGCTTAGTTTGGGACTAGGTCAATTGTTGTGAGAATGTCTACCCCTTATATACTTATAACCAAATCTCTAAACAAGGCTTGACCTGGCATGCTTAGGGAAAAAAAAGACCCCGTAACACCTGGAGGCTTTTCATTAAGAGGCCATTTCCGTTGGACAGAGTTGGATTGGAGAGCAAAATGGAATTTCCTTCTACGAGCCCTATGTCCCAGCTGAGGGATAAATATATTCTATAAGCAGACCAGACCGCAAGGCAATGGCACTTTTACAAGTCAGTCTTTGAAAAGCGCAACATTAAGTAAAAAAAATATTCAAGTTTAAACTTTAAAAATCGAATTCTGTAGTTATTTTCAATGTTTGAAGTTGTATTTTTGTAGTTGCTATTATTGGTTTAGTTTGTACGGTCATGAGCGTTAATTTGGGACCAATTTCAAAAAAATATGCAGAGGTGTCAATGTCATTAGATATGTCAAGTCATTTGTAACTTTTAGGAAACTCAACCTTATTGTTGTAGAATGTCAGATTGACTTTGGACCTAAGGTGGGTACCAAATTAAATCTCGTGACTGTACAGTCAAGGTCACCAATATGAATACACCGCAAAGTCTCCAAAATATGTACATAGATCTTAATACTAGAACAATAAGGTCTATGTGTACATAAATTTATGCGACTTTGTGTGGATATTTACTTTTAACCTTGACTATTACCTAATGTCACTTTGTGAATGAGCGTCTTTATATATATTTTGCGTTTTTTGTGCAACCTCATCGTGGGATAAATAAATAAGTAAAGATGGTAGGTACGATCAAAGTCATTCAATTAAATTCGATCGTCTATTAATAAAATATATAATTTTACATGTCATTTGGTTATTCGTAATATAATGACGGGGAGTTGTGTGGGCGTTGGTTATCAGGTACTTTGTCGTCCATGATGAGGCTCCAAAATATGACTCGATATGCACTCGTAGGTTTATTAGGAGGCACATTTAAAAAAAAAAAACAAAAATTTAGTTATGATCGTAAAACGACTTAATACAACCATACTCATCGTTCTGTAAAAAAGAAAACGCCTCATTTAGGCCAGAACAAGACGAAATTGTAATATCGGTCTCTTTCTCGCGCGGAGAATTTCGAACTCATGTCGGTGCGGGAGGGGCTCGAAACTCTATCTTAAATTAATATAAAATTATAAAAACCTAATAAAGGTAACCAACACGTATTAACATTATCAACTTTAAAAAAAGCTACACGTGTTGTTCTCGATACTTTAATACCAATTTTCGTTATAAAACACACATGAAGCAAAGCCCTTTAAGATTTCCGCTCGCGGACTCCAAAACGAACCTCTTCCCGGCGCTCGCGTCTCGCAATAAATCAACGAGCGCGCCGCCTGGGCACCTCACGTGTTGGCATTCGGAAATGTGTTTCAGGTAAGATAAAAAGTTGGTACTTTCACATTAATTTTTGTTCTTTAAACTAGAGGGAATGCCTTACCACAGTAAATTTGGCTAATGTTGGGCTAAGTTTATTCACATACATAAAGTCACGCCTTTATTCCCAGAGTGGGGTAGGCAGAGCTACAGAATTACCAACAACTCTAAAAAATTTGTTAATAATTGTGCAACCACATTTTGCACTTTTAGGCTAAGATGTTTACCAGTGTATTTGTGACAGGTTGCAAGGTGAAGTTTATTCTTATTATGCAATTAAAATAATGACTTTCTTATACACATTCTCATTTTAAACCTATTTAAGTTAAAGTATGCTTTTCACTATCTGTCAGACAAAAGTGGCTTTAAGCACACTTCAGCTCTTGCGCGTTTATGAATAATGCCTTTGACCATCTGTGCGGTTATTTATTTTTCTGTTGTTTCTTTTAAGTTTTTTTTGGCTTCTACTCGTTAGCTTAAATTATTTAGATCAATAACAAGCTATCAATGATACGTATAACCTTAAAAAACATGTAACTTACTTTGTTCCTGATTTCGCCTGACAAACAAAACTTGACCTTTAAGATTCTAGTATTTTAACACTTGAATCTAACAAAAATTAGCACTTAAAAACTTATTATGTCATGAACGGATCCTGTAATCGGAAAATCCTGCTATCGTGTTTCATGCTAACTGCCTAAAAGTTACTTAAAATCATATTATAAAATTCTTAAACTATTTGGTTAGATAATTTCCAACATTACCAAAATGGCCCCTTTTGTCGAAAGAAAACGGTTAATCCAATTAAAGGGTAAAGGGCGATCTGCTCGCGGATAATTGCAGCAACCTTACCCTTTGAGCGGCTAATAAAGGAGGTGGCGCCCTCTAACGCCCTGGTAAGGTAGTAACCTTTCTGGCGCGTTTTGAGGTATAAGACGGGAATGTACCTTTGTGGGGAATAACTCATTTCGTTCTCAAAATTGATTTATTTCTGAGCGTGTGAAGAGTTTTATTTTTTGACCATTTAAAAATGTACCTTTTTAAAGCGTTGCCGTGACAATGTGCCTTATTAACATGAGGTAATGCTTCGTTACAACTTTAAAAAATGCCACATTATGAAACTGTAATAGAAAAAAAGGATACATAAGACTTTTGAGACGCATTAAGAGAAAACAAAAATAGGACGCAACCAAGAGAGATTTTTTGGTTGATTGACAGACCTAAATTGTATAAATAATACTGCCGATCAAAATCAAAAGTCATTAGGTATGCGCATATAATATTACGGACTTAATACTTTTATACTGCCTTTGCTTTTGGACGGCAGATAAAGTAAGTAATATTTCTTATATTTGCAAACATTCTCAAAACGTCTTATAAATAAGTCATGCATATTATCTATCACACACTCTAATGATCTCTAACGATTAAAAAAGTTTTCGAACGAACAATTTTTTTTTTGGAAACACCTAGTTAAGGAAACGTTCCATAAACATTGCTTAGTGTCCCTAAATTTCAGAAAATTTGGAATATATTTTATACTTCATATTATTGAATACGTAAAATATTCCACAGTAAAATTAAACAATGAAATACCAAAACCATAAATCCAAACCTAACGATTTCTTCCCCAAAAACTCGTCAACGCATCGTTTCAAAACAAAACCCAAAAATATCTGTTAAAGCATTTTTCAACCAGATCTAAGCATAACCCTGATATTATGCCGCGGCACGACGTAATATATTTAGTGATTTAATTTCCTTGACAACAAACTTTGCTTTCGTATCGCCAGAGAAAACCCAGCCTAAGGCTATAGAAAATTAAGGTTGGAATTTAACGTTTGACAGGGATTGTATAGGTTTGTGTGGCTGTATTGACAGGGTTTGTTTGCATGAGGTATTAACGCTCGAGCTCGATAATCGATAGCCAACGCTATACTGTCAAAGGTTACTTGAATTGGCTCCCGGAAATCAGTTTAGGGTTGCGGATTTCAGGTAGAGTTACAGCGCTAACACAATTATGTATGGATTAAAGCAGGGCGTCACTAGATGATACATGTCCCGCATCACGCATCGCCGGTGAAGTCGTGCAGCGTTGTTGGACTTCGCACGACATATCTGGTGACATCGCGCGACACGTGTTAGCAGCATTTAAGTGACTGCGAATCTTTGCACAACATGTCTGGCAACATCGCGCGACACGTTTCGCCGTGATGTGATGCACATGACACCAGCCGCGATGTCACCAGAACCAGATAAGTCAGGCAAAGTTTCTGCTGGCACCTGTCGCGCGATGCAGTCTAAAATGTCAGTCGAAGTTTCGTGATTTTCGTGAAGGTGCTCGACTTCGCCCTACGTCACTGCTGGCACCTGTCGTGCGACGCAGCCTGATATGTCAGTAGAAGTTTCGTGAAGGTGCTCGACTTCGCCCTACGTCACTGCTGGCACCGGTCGTGCGAAGCAGCCTGATAATGTCAGTGGAAGTTTCGTGGAGGTGCTTGACTTCGCCCTACGTCACTGCTGGTACCTGCAGCGTGATGTCGCCTGATATGTCAGGCGAAGTTTCACGAAGGTGCCCGACTTCGCCTTACGTCACACGTCACGCGATGTCGCCAGATATGTCCCGACTCGCGTCGCGAGACGTTTGTGGGCTAGTGAATCCTTGCCTTTAGAACAACATTGACGCACACAGGCTATGTGGTGCTTGTGAAATCGAATACCGTGCGACTCAAGGTGCACTTACACAATATTCGTGAGATATCTTCGATTAAAGTAAACCGGCCAGGTGCCAGCTGGACTTGCAAACGAAGGATTCCGTACAACTGAACAATATTTAAAACGAGTATAAAACACCGAAAATAATACATTTCATGTATGGGGACCCCTTTTTTAGACATAGTACGTAATAGACAATGGGGTTTCAAAAGTGGGATTTGGCAGTGAAATAATTAGTACAGAGATGTATTTGACCTTCTCTGTTTTTTTAACAGAGTTTTAAATAATATGACAGATTATGTCCTGTATGGTATGACCTATTATTAGATAATGATACCAAACAGCAAGACTTTACTGCGATATCGGTAAGTTAAGGACAAATAATCGCTGTAAGTAATAGAATTATTTTATACTAGCTTCTGCCCGCGACTTCGTCCGCGTAGATTTCTATTATCGTTATTATTTCGGGAACTTTTAAATTTTCTTGGACGATAAGTAGGCAGCTCATTATTTAGTAGCGCATTTATAATAGGACTATCTGTTCATGTGCCCACTTTGTTGGGCATTTTTATTTTTTGGGTTAATATATAGCCTATAACAATCACAAATAACGTCGCTTTCACATATCAGAGGACAATGTCACACGAATTTGACCTAGTCCCAAACTAAGCTCTAGGCTTGTACTATGGACACTAGACAATGACTCAGGAAAAAATATTCGCGCTCATCACACAGATATCTGTCCTTACCGGGATTTGAACCTGGGACCGCTAGCTTCGTAGGCAGGGTCACGACCAACTAGGCCAGCGCGTCGTGTAGTATATCCAGAGATTACCCCTTTCAACGTCACTAACTGTACTTTTTAATAATATTAGTATAGATTACTGTATATACTACATTTAACCTATTCTATAACCACTTACTAACTAATAAAGCTACTGGGTAAAAATCAAAATAAATGTCCAGTTAAAGAGAGTTGTGTCACCATCACGAAACTGTTGGTTAACGTCAAACATACGTCAATTGTAATGAAATTGTAAGTTAGACATCATTTAAGTGACATTTAAATAGCGTCCTTATGTACATTTATTTTGAAATTTACCCTACTACGATAGCCCATGTAGTTGTAGATATTATGCTTCAAAATGGTTAACATCAGGCGATCTGAGAAGAAGCGTGCACTTTGCAGTTCACATAACTTAATATTAAGTTGCAAAGCGCAGTGTACGTTAAACTTAAACCCGGTTTAGAAAATAACGCTTTGTTATACTTATAAACAACATACAAACAATTTGTGCTATATAAAGTTTACACGCTTTTATTTTACTTTACGTTTTCCATGTAAGTTAGTAGATACATTTGTTTTGTTCACTTTTGATCCTATTCTTGGTGTATTGGATTGAGTTTAAGTTACTTTGTTTATTTTAACCCAGTTTTATGATAAAGTGTAAAGCGATGAATCTCTCATAGGAATACTTTACTTTCGCATTAACGTAAGTTGCTGTATTTTGCGTCTGGCACTTATGTCAATTCCATACATTTTAACAGTTATCGATAATCATTTTCGTAAGCGTAAAGCATCTTGTCTAAGGCCACATCACATAAATGAAGTGATAGTGATTGTTCTGTTGTGTTTTCGTATGGATTGTAAGACCACCTCTGAGACAACAAGTTGCTAAATTCTAACGTAAACGATTTACGAAAACGGACAAAATAAATGGAATTCATGTAGATCACGCTCGACGCGACCGTCTTACATTACGTTAATCCTATACATTTTATAACGATAACGAACGCCGAATGTATCTTACACTTACATAAGCGCTCGCCGCAACCGTCCGGAAGTTTACGTCAATCGCTTACACTGAAAAAACATATGAGTTGATTTTACTAAGTTTTATGGTTAAAATAGGACTTACAAACACGAGAGTTTGGTTGAGTTAACCACTACATAGGTTGAAGCAACCTTCCTAATGTGTTGTTTTTACTAAGGTCCGGTGCTAACTCAACCAAACTCATGGGTAGGTCTTAAAATTTAGCAAAATCAACCCATTCGGTTTTTCAGTGTATTCTATAAATTGTCTATACCGATAACGTTCTCGCAATGCATCATGTCTATGGCTAAAGCTCCAAACAAAATATGAACTACACCTGCAAGGTAGCAAATTTCAACTCGAGAAAATAATTCTGTCCTTGAAACGTTTTCAGCAATATTTGGACTTTTCCACAGTTACATTAGCCAGTTTTATAACCGATGAACACGCAAAATCGTTGATTTAAAACCTGCGCTGCGCCATACCGAGTTTATGCAGTAAATAAAGCAGGTGTGAACCTCCAGGCGTTTGCGATAGGCCCCATTATGAATATCAAATGAGTCCCAACGAGTCATTCGTATGCATAGAATATCCGTGTAATTTGCCAACTCATTGCCAGGATCAAGGCGAGATTTAAAAAGGCGACGGAATTACGGGAAAAATAAGAAAATCTTCCCACGCTCAGGAAACGCAGGGCCGTTCCACACTGCTGGCTGCGACAGCGCATTCATGGGCGTTCAGGTGAAATTTGACGTTGCGGTTGACCTAGTTGATGGTGTAGATTCCGCGTTCGATTCTCGATAACATCACTGTTTTCCTGATGATTTGTCTTAAGCTATGGATGTTTTTCTCGTCTAGTATCCATTTACAAGCCGAGTTTGGGACTTTACTTTGGGAAACAAAATGGGATGGGAATGGGATTGTTACAGTGGTCATTAGAAAACTATAATGTTTCGAAAGTTTTACGTATTCACTTGTTACCAGAGAACTTCAACTGGTTGATTCGATAACTATTCAATAGATACCGGGTTAGAATAGTGCCACTCCATGTCTTCCCGTGGATGTTGTAAGAGGCGACTAAGGGAATAAAGGCTTGTAACTATTAGGCGATGGGCTTGCAACCTGTCGCTAATAATCTGGTAATCTACAATGTTACTGTCGTCTGAAATGTTAAGAATCCATGTTAACATTTTTAACATTTTAGTACACTCGGCTGTCCCGAGCAACCATTATGCTGAGTGGAGACCATTTCGGCACACATCCTCATTGTACATTTATATGATGTTATAGACGAATAAACGTTTATTTTATTCTATCGCGAAAGTACGCTAATCGTAATGTTTAAATACCAAAAAATATCTACGATGTATAATTACTGAAAAGGTACGTAACGTAATAGGAAAATAAATAATGTTCAAATAAGGTAAACATCCGAAAGCCCGTCGCTGTTCTAGCATTTATCTCCATACTTTGAATTAACAAAATAAGATTAACATTACTTTTGTCCCCATCTCATTTCGGCGATGAGAATTTTTTGTGACTTTGATATTTCACACGCCAATTTAAAAAAAAGAAATGGACTGCCGGCAAAAGCGCCTGACATTTACTCATACAATCCGATTGACTAACATTTCTTTTCAATTGAAAATTTTCCATAATGGTTACCATATAAAACAAATTCTATTCAACAAAAGTAAAGGTCTCATCTCCCAAATCACATGATTTTTTTTTGTGTATAATGTATAAATAATATCACGACGCAAATAAATATTTTCTGTTGACATGTCAAGAACACGTTTACCTTATATATTTTTTTTTTCATTCTGTCCGGATAGTGTGAACGCCGCTGAGCCTCGCACCCGTTTGATACTAATGCCCACTGATTGTTCCAATCGTATCGAATCCGCTCACTTATTAGGATGTCAAGTCTCGTGGCTTTCCACGAACATAATTTATATCATTTCTGAGTCAGTGATTCAGCTAATTCAATTGAAAAAATAGGCGACCATCTTATCGTTTATGTGGTCATCTTGCACCGTGTTTTAAGTTATAAACAAATGTAAGGGTTTTAGTCTTTTTTTCTTCTCCTTTTTCTTTCTTCTTCTATCTCTCACGTAAGATTTTTGGCATGTTTTCCTACTGATCTACGCATGTTATTTGATATTATATTGAATTTAATATTTATTGCTTTATATAATGCTAGATTAAGTAGTACCATTGTAATATGTTTAAAAAATGACTGACTGCTGAGTTTCTTACGGCGTTTCTTCTCAGCAGTGTCTCCTCTTGAGAAGCGCTGGTAGATTCTTGACGTGTAAAAGTGCCCGTATGGCCTACTTACTGAATAAATGTCTTTTATCTTTTTTATCATTTTTTATCTGACAGCTCTAGTGCCAAAATCAGCTCAAGGCATGTGCGGGTACCACATTTTTCAACTCAATGGATGAATAAATATCCGGCGAGTTTAAGTTGCGGCAGTTTGTAAACACGCTGGGCGTGCATTTTTTTTTTTTATATGGCATCGAGTAGACAACCGAGCACACAGGCCACCTGATGGTAAGTGGAAACTGTGACCCATAGACATTCACAATCACAAGACTGCAATGCAATCCTAAGACTGCAAATGCGTTGCCAACCCTGAGGCTAAGATGGAATGCCTCTATGCTTGTCATTTCACCGGCTGTCTTATCCCCAAACCGGAACACAACAATGCAAACACTACTGTTTGGCGGTAGGTTAATGGATAAGATGGTGGTAGCGATCCGGACGGTTACATATTATGTAGGTATTCTCAATTATGAAGCTTAACCGTCGCTCGAATGAGCTCGCTCGTCAATCGACCAACCGACAAGAGTTTAGTTTTTAGGGTACGGAACCCTACAAAAAAACCGAAGAAATTAAGTAGGTAAGTAAGTAAAACATTTGTTCACATCAATAACACACTACAAAAACTAAATAGGAATAAAAATGAAAAATGAAAAATGGCTCGCACTGATTCGATTTGAGAACGAACTCAAATCTATAATATTATAAAACCGGGCAAGAGCATGTCGGACCATGCTCAGTGTAGGGTTCCGAAGCCGTAACGACAAACACAAAAAACTATCTCAAAAATCAACATGTATGAAACAATTTTCTATTTAAAGTTATTTGGCGCTGTCTTAGATGATTTTTAGTAGGTATAAACCCGTTAATCGCCTGTATCTCAGGAACTAATCATGTCTACTTAGCCGTGATAGTTTTCCTTTAAAATTCGTTATATGCGCTTTCGTTGAAGATTTTTTTCAGATTTTTAGTACTTGTAGTTTTGGCTGTAGGGGGGGGGGGACACTTGACTCTAACAAAAAATAGCGCTTTAAAGCTTAATATTTCATAAACGGATCCCTTAATCGAAAAATTGTTTACATAAACCCGCAATATTTTTGAAAGACCTATCCAACGACACCCCACACTATGGGGTAGGCAAGAAAAAAAAAGACATCCCCAAGTTACGTGTAGGGGAGGTGCATTAAAAAAAAATATTTTTCAAAATTTTATTTTACCACTTTGTTGGCGTGACTAATATGTACATTCATGCCAAATTACAGCTTTCTAGTACTATGAGTCTCTGAGCTAGACTGGGGACGGACGGACGGACGGACGGACGGACATGGCGAAACTATAAGGGTTCCTAGTTTGACTACGGAACCCTAAAAATGAATCGCAAAATGTGTTGGTAAGCGCATAACTCGAGAACGGCTGAACCGATTTGGCTGATTTCTTTTTTGTTGTGTTCGTTATTGTCAGGGTAAGGCTTAAATGTAAGAAAAAATAGAAAAATCCAACGGGATGGTCGGAAATTTGCAGCGGGGCGAAGCCGCTGGCGGGCAGCTAGTCAGAATATAATAATACCTACTGTGTGATTGTACAAAACCCTTGGTGCGCGAGTCGGACTCAAACTTAACCGGTTTTTAAGAGAATAACGCTTTCAGTGGCCCGTCTGCTCTTTTGCCTATAAAGCTTGTAAAAAAAAAAAATTTAAGAAGAACTTGATAAAGTAAATTGTTTATAAATTTTCATCTTTTTTTTTATAACAATTTAGTTTATAAAAAATATACTTAAACCATCTCTTCAATTTAATAAGACTTTCTATGAATTTTTACAGTACGAATTTTGTATAATTCAGTTAAGTCAAATCAAAAAGTATTTTCTCTTTGTATTTTGCATCCACGCTAACAACACGTGGCATAGCTTATCGCGCGTCAAATTACGCGCGATAATTAGCGCGGGCGTCGCGAATAAATCGCCAGGGATATCCCCGCGACCAATCCTGCCTTATTAAGCCAAATGGACTTTTCGGTGTACTGCCGTTTCGCCGAATTATGTTTCGTCAAATGATTCATTTCGTCAAATGTTTCATTTGGGCAAATGCTTTTTTTTCTAAAACTGTAAATATTTCAGGATTTATTTCAGGACCATCGTGTAGAAACCTATAGGTTAGGTTAGGTTAGTTTTTAAAAAATCCTGTAATATTTACAGTTTTAGAAAAAAAAGCATTTGCCCAAATGAAACATTTGACGAAATGAATCATTTGACGAAACATAATTCGGCGAAACGGCAGAGAACCCCAATTCTTTTTCGAATATCACCGCTGGGATACTATGTCCATGGTCCAAGTGCAGCGACACATCGATCCCCTAATAAATTATGTTGTGAGCTAATAAATGCTATCCGAATTAAAAAAGACGTATCTGTTGCAAAAACTCCAATACATATGCAAACTTATTTAGTGTTACTTGGAGTTGAATGCAGGTTGGCTTTGAAAAGTCCGGTTCTTTGTTATTGTTGTTCCTTTATTATTTTCAAAATAACTATTAAATAGATAAAATTCTCCGATATAATGGCGACTTTTTCTTTCAGAGCAGATCTCTCTTAAAGGGCTGAATTAAACCTAGCCTATTTAAATTCGTTATATGAGCTTTCATTTAAAATATTTTTCAGATTTTGAGTATTTATAGTTTTGGCTGTAGGGGGCCACTTGACTCTAACCAAAATTAGCTTTATATTTCATAAACGGATCCCTTAATCGAAAAGCTGTTTTCGTAAACCCTACCCAACAACACCACACACTTTGGAGTAAACGAGAAAAAAATACATCCCCACGTTACGTATAGGGAAGGTACACTAAAATTATTATTTTTTGAAGTTTTTATTTTTCCACTTTGTTGACGTGACTAATATGTGCATTCATGCTAAATTACAGTTTTCTAGCTCTAAGGGTCTTTGAGCTAGGCTGCGCACGAACGGTAGTTTGACTACGAAACCCTAAAAAGGTAACTTGAGTCCTAATAAAGAAGTCATAGTACAAATTTATCTCATAAAGTTTGTCAATTCTCGAGAGATTCGCGATAAGTAAACGCTATTTTTTTTTTCGCTTTCACTAGTAAACCGCTGGACCAAATTTTGGTAACATTTGCCATGGCGCTAGCTTGAATCCTGTAAAAGGACAGGTTACTTTTTATCATGGAAAGAATTAGACTGTTTCCGAGGAAACAGCTGGTATAAGTCTCAGGCGGTCGTCTCGTTTCGTGGTAAGAGGCGTCGCGTGCTACGGCCGCCATTACATGTAAATCAGGCAACATTAACGGATTGTTGCCTTATAGTTATATCTGATAATACGAGTTTGAGTGTTCTCGCTCGGAGGTAATGTCACTAATGTGCCGTAACTAATGTTCTGTTGCTGGGATCTAATAACACGTTATAATACAGGTAAAAACATTAGTGGCCAAGTTTTTGTTACAGGGGCAAAATTTTACGAAATATAAATGGTATTTTTTTCCACTCTACTGAGTACTTTGAACTGCTAATTTTGATATCGTTAACGGTATTACAATGGTAACCATTTTGTAATGAAAAAAGTTTGCCATGGTAACAACAGTTACGTAATGACCATTATAGCATTGTTATTCCCGTTACTATCATTGTGGATATCAGAAATAGCATTCGCAGAACAATTGTTATCCTAATTCTTACATGACGGTACATTAATTATATTTGTATGTTAACTCTTAATAAACATATTATTATTGACAGACATGCTAAACAACAGTTTCAAAATAATGTTACATGATAATTTCTTCATCAACAAATGTTTTTTAGCACCGTTGGTAACACGTTAACCAACAATAATCATTACGACACCGGTTTTTCTCAGCTTTGATACACGACTCCAGGACGTAACGACCGACGGTGTGAAACAGAACGCTGCCATAAGGGTCTGACTCAGTTGGAAACGCACAGCAATTTTTCTGATTTCATTCACTGCCAAGAACTCGATAAGGAGCCAGTTTTACATGAAGGAAACCGGTCACTGATTTTGTACGTGAACCTGTTATAACATAGCAGGGACTCAATTCTAGTTACTTAATAAAACCTAATTGCTATTGACATTATTATCATTTTTTGTTTTTAACTCAGCCACCATTACTGTCTGCTGTCATAACGTTGACAATACGATAAGGTTTTGTCGAGCGGAACAGAGCCTCAGATAGTAAGTCGAATAAGGTCAAGAAAGATACTACAGCTGTGTAACAATCAGAATTCGTATCTGTAATAATATGGTGAGCTAAAGTATAAAAGTTATGTAAAGTTATTAAATCTGAGGTAACAAAGTATTTTTATTGGATTTCCCCAATTAAGGAAATAATTCCCTTACGTGTAATTAATGAGTTCAGAAACATTACGTACGCTCTTGTAAAACAAAATGGAGAAGTTTAGACACAAGTGCAAGTGCAATGGTACCTATCACAAAATTATCTCGAATGTATTTTATTCTATTTTGTACGTATGTACGGGCGTTATTTTAACTGATTGCCACACACCGGATTGACGGGGGCAAAAATGTACCAGTTCTAGTGATTCATTAAATATCGACAACTTTTTTCGTGACATAATAATGGATCATACATTTCTTGCAAAAGTTATTCGTTTATCTTTTATATCTGAATGATCAGCTTTCCATGTAGATAAACGACCTTTTTTCTTTCGAGGCATTTTTAGCTGACTTAAAAAAATAAACAGGTTCTGAATTCGTTGGAATGCTAAAGAATATTGCTGTTTTGAATGAATTTATTATTATGTAAATTCAATGGTTCAAAAAAATTCAAAATTCAAAATTCAAATCATTTATTCTGTAAGTAGGCCCTGTAGGCACTTTTACAAGTCTGAGTCTACCAGCGCTTCCAAAAGTGATGTCAGATACCGGTTGTTTATAGTTGCGATAACTATAAATAAAAGCGGTTTGCAAATAATTAAAAAATATTCAAATTTGACCAACACATAATAATAATGATGATTAAAAATTGCTTTTTATTGATATCCATAGATTTGGTCGACATTGACTGAATCACTAGCACTGGTACCTACATTTATGGTCCCGTCAATTCGGTGTATGCTGATTACAGTCAGTCAAAATTATCGACAAAACGAGCACCAAAGATTTCTAAGAAAATAAAACAAAGCTTGTTCCTCAAATGTTACCTCCAACGAAAGAATATACAGTTGTATATCTCGCGCTTCTCGGAGCGCCAGCGGCTCTTATTTCAAGAAGCAGATTATGTTCCCGGCTCATCCATCATCCTTTATGTTTCGTCACTCGCATATTTTTTGCCCAAAAAAACACTCTACGGTAAATGCTCTTAGGCAAGTTTGCTATCGCTATACAGAATGGTGGAGTTGATTTTGTATGCTGTGAATCTTGTGTACTTACGAACTACCGAAAACAAAAAAGGTACAATAGTTTTCATACGTTTATAATATAAAATAGACGGAAGATTGCGAAAGTTTCCAGCGTCAACGATTTATTGGTTAGTTGCTTTTTACTGTAGAACAGCTGGCCCATTGCCTGACGCACTCGCAATCACAATCGACTTCAAAGTGAAACAATTGTTTTCAACTTGTACGCAGGATCATCTTCGAATTCCAAAATGAAAACGATTGCGATTGCGAATGCGTTAGACAATAGCCCCCGCTTAATTATGCCTAGTCATTAGGCAATATTATCACCTATTTTCTATAAGTACTTCATTTTGTACATTTTCAATCTTGACCTAGGATTTAATTCAATGTGTTTTAACGCAAAATAAAAGCAAGGCACTATCATACAAAGTAACTTATTTTGTTCATACTCTTATCGAAAGAAGAAAATCAGCCTCCTTAATAATTATGGTCGCTTGTATCAGAAAGAGACATGTTTTATCCACATATCCATCGATAATCACGACTATAATAAACCCGCTGGTGTTTTGAATAGCCGGTAGTAATAGACATAATCTGCTGGGCAAAAGCCTCTTCTCTAAATTTAACAAATTTTTCCCTAACCAAATATTTTATGACCAATGATCGCCCGTTCAACTTCCCTTGGCTTACGTGGCACCTACTAAGAGAGAACCTGTGTCAACACGTCTGCTTAAGTTTCCTGCTTCTTACGCAGTCAAACAATAACCCATTTGCAACGTAAATCAAGCCACATAATAACAACACCCAACCCGATTACACCCGTAAACGTGATCAAACATAAAATGCAAATTGTTGCCGAACTCAGATTCTAAACTAGGAATCGGCTCAAACTGGTAACTTTAATTAAACCTAACTTCTGAGATGACGTCCCATTCGGCTTAACCCTCAGTTTCTTGGACTGAAGGGGGTTGATATAGGGGCGGTTTTGGCTTGGGGACTTTAAGGTTGGAGTCGTAAGCTTTGTTGCGTATAGACTGGGGGGTGGCTGCAAGGTGCTTTACTTTATTGAAACGGGGATAGTTTTTTTATTCAAGGTAAAGCTGACTTAAACTTGACTAGCCGCGGCGTAGATAGTCATTCGTAACGCAGTACTTATTACCCAACAGAAAAGTAGGTAAATTACCAGGTAGAATTATTCGGCCATTATTATTCGAAAACATGTTATCGCTTAAGCTGCCGTCTTAATTAATTCAGTATTCTTTCACCTGAAATCGGGAAAGAACATTGTAAAACATAGGCTGCTTTTGCTACCACTGATTTTCTTAGGTGTTGTATAAATAATATTAGTAGGTCCTGTAAAGAATGTGCAAATTTCCAGAATTCAAAAGTCATACCTGTTTCATACTTCCAAAATGTACTAAAAAATCACTACCGTCTCTTTATTAAATAGAGAAGTGGTGAGTTTGCTAAATTTTATAACAAAATGTATGTTTAACTTTTATTTTTATATTTGTCTAACGTAAGTTAAATTGTAGCGAACTCCTAGACTACATTGCGGCCTCGCTCGGACTCTCTGGGCTAGGACACGTCACGTTTAATTATCACGTAAGCTGCTGTCTTAATTAATTCAGCAGTCTTCGGCCGGACATCGGGATAAAGGTTATCGTGTTATACGGTAACGAGGTTGGCTTTGAACACGTGGGAGAGGGATGTGATCTTTTGTTAAGCCAATACAACTACTTATTATACATTTACTCCTATTGTTATCGTGTTGACAACGTCTTAAAGCTATTTACTTAACAGTTTAAGTTTAAAAACAGTTTAAGAAAAAGAAGAAAAATCAAGTGAAATTTTTCGAATCGAATCGGAGAAATACTGGAAAAGGGGCGAATCTTAAGTACTCGAAACCGACGTGCGTGCATGACTCGATGTATGAATGTAGAAGAAGCGAAATAAATTTGTCAGGATCGTAGCAAGTGGAAAAAAGTGGTCTCTGCCTACCCCTCTGGGAAACAGGCGTGATTTAATTAATGAATGAATGAAAGAAAAAAAATAACACAATTAATGCGACAGTAACAGCGCGGAGTGTGTCCTCGTGGTAGTAAATCGGACACCTACAGCCAGTACAGTCTCTTTATAATAATAATACGTGTAGAGACATAGTAGAATAGAAACCACCCACCTGTAAACTTCAGTTACCCTGGTATGATGCCGATTGCAACAGAGTCAAAATATCAGGAACTGAATCATTTTACACCGCGGTATGATTTCGTTTTTTAGTTGTTTAGTGGTGGTGTTCGCAGTTCGTCTGAATCTCTACCACAATAATGACCTTAAATTACCACAATCATCAATGTCACTTCATTCAAGACGAATCTAATGACACCACATTTTACGATTTTTTTCGAGCTGTTCATCTTACAAGACGTCGCAATGCAATAGACATAAACACATGCATACATAAATCCGCGCGTAAAACATGACTCTGCTTCAGTTTGTCTGTCCTTGGGTAAAAAGGGCATAGGTAGCAAAAATTCATCGGACTGATGCAATTGGGAATTGAAAAATCAGTCCCTAGTATTACTTAGAATAGTGCCACTGCATGTCCTCCCGTGGATGTCGTAAGAGACGACTAAGGGAATAAAGGCTTGTAGTACTGTTAGGCGATGGGCTTGCAACCTGTCACTAAATACACTGGTAAACCTCTTAGCCTAATTGTGCCAAATGTGGTTACAGAATTATTAACAAGTTTTTAGAGCTGTTAGTAATTCTGTAGCTCTGCCTACCCCACTCTGGGAATAAAGGCGTGAGCCTATGTATGTATGTATGTATAGTATTACTAAGATCCGGCTCGTCCGAACGCTCATATTCCCCATATTTTTATACGCTGCCACATGGACGCTTCGAGAAATTGAGAAGAAAAAGATAGACGCTCTAGAGATGTGGTGCTGGAGAAGAATGCTCGGAATATCATATCAGAATGTCCATCCTTGATGAGCTCGGTATCAAGCAGCGTCTATCTACACTAGTTCAGACTCGAATACTAAAATTCTTCGGCCATGTATCAAGGCGTGGCAATGACTCCGTTGAACGTCTGGTCGTCCAGGGCAAAGTAGAAGGAACAAGGCCACGTGGGAGGTCGCCCATGCGATGGACCGATCAAGTCAAATCTGCAGTGGGCGGACCCTTGCATGAATGTACCAGAATGTCTGCGAACCGGGAGAAGTGGCGAGATATCATACGGCGAGCGACATCTGTACCGGATAGTACTAGCAGTTGACCACGACCGTTCTGTAAAGAGTGCATCGACTGAGAAGAAGATAGTATTACTTCTCCGAAACTTCGCTCACAATTACATTTTAATAAAATATACATGACCTTATAATGACATAATAACATGTACTTTAATTCAAATGATCTCAGCACGCCAGCACGCATTGTTTTGCATTATTTACTCGCAACATCAAGGAGCAAGTTCTCGGTAACGGCACACGTCTTCCTTCATTTTGTTTTCAATTACCCCTCTCTGCATCATGGCTGATGACGCAATCTATTTACATAATTGTCTTCCCTACTTCCTCCTTTTCTCCCTTCTTTCCCCCCCACGATTAGCGCAACATCTCCACCATTACGATAATTGCCTTTTTTTATTTCCACGGGACTAACCCTTCATCCGTTTAAATTTTAAAGGCTTTATTTTGAAGTGCATGGATCTTGCGCTATAAATAGCTCGTCCGTTATATAGAGCTGTGTTTTAGGTAGCTTGTAATGGATGTAGGATTGTTTTGTACATACCAATTATTAGTGTTCTCAAATCACAAAGTCTCGCCACACTAACTTATTTTTCTTACGTTGATGCCACAGTGCAAGGTCAATTGGATTAGCGGAGTATGCTGTCTAGATATGGGGCCACATTTATGACATTTCCTCGTAAGATGGTTTCGTGACCGTGTGAGTACCGGTTAAGGTGCGTCCACTCTAAAGGGATCCATAGCATCGGACTGCGTGGCAAATCCATGTAGATTTGCCACGCAGTTCGAATCTTGTTACGCTAAAATGTAGATAGTTTAACATACGCGCGAGGGATAGGTCCTAATAGGACAAATGCCGCACGTACTCACAAGCAGTACTGACACGTGTTACTGGCATGGTCAAGGAATGAAATGGATGAAATGTTACAAATGTGAATCCACCTTTACAGGACCCAACTGAACCTAGCTACGGTTAATCTAAATTTAACTAGACTGCATCTAAATTCGTTTGTGTCGATAAATTGACAAAAATATACATACACAAACAAACACAGACACATAACTACAAACACACGGTAGCCTATAGAACCTTTCTTTTTAAAGAAGGTTAATACAAAACACCTACCTGAAAAAAACAAAATCCTCGGTAAAAAAAGCTCAAATACGCATCAAACTGTATGCGAAAACGCCTTTAAGCAATTATAGTTATTTCTCGATAACAAATCGACGTAAAACTGCAGTGTATTGTGTGGCGGTGTCACTGCATTGCAATACAATCACAACTCACGTTCAAACTCTTGGAGTCTCCCATCCCGTCTTACAAACTACCCGCAATATAGGTGATCACCATAAGGACTGACCATAAGACGTTCAATTTCAAACTTTGCACATCTCATCCCTCTTGCTCTTTATTCATGGTGAATAAGATAGAAAGAGGCAGAGTTTATGTATCTCTGGGCTCCAGTTTTTGGGGGTATAGCTTCAGTTTTGGCCGCAGAGCCCCGGACACTTGCATATTGGTTTGGCGCAACGCCACAAGCGTAATGGCCGAATACAATATTTCAATACAATCACAAACATAATGAAAATACCCGGGCATGCGTGCCAAAACTGTTTTTAATTATTTCCTATAAGACCTATGATCAGTGCTGGCGGATATTTTTACGAGTTGTTTGGTTGCGCAGATAGAATGATGAAATTGATTTGTTTTGTTCATTTGGATAGGATTTGAATAGCATAGACTTTTGATATTTTTTACTATAGAAACAAAAACAGGCTCGCTAGTCTAATCGGTAAAATCATATTGTTTTTGATATGTTATCGTATTGTCAACGTTATATCAAACAATATTGCTTTATGTAGGCGTTAGGGCCCCTGGGGTTCAATTTGTAGTTTCATAATTATGTCTAGAAGTATCTATAGTACAAAACCTAGAGTTTAGTTTGTGAGAAGGTCACTTTTACATTACGATTGTTGATATTGATTCTTAAATAACATCTTAAACAACACAAAACATAAAACAAAAAACAAACAAAAGACGTTGTTTTTGAAACACAAACGCCCTAAATACTAATTCGATTTCTTTCAAACCTTTAATGATATACAAGACAGCTGGTGATCTACAAATTGTGTCGTTACAGAAACAAAGAAACACCGTAAAGGTTTATTGAAATGGACAAACGAGGGGTTACTGCCAAATACGAATTTCGAAACAACACCATCTCTGTTCCACAATTATTCTTAACACAAAAGGGATAGCCAGAGTTTTTTGGTAACAGGACAACGGTGGTATTCTTGAAATATGTTAAATTGGACGTGTATCGAAGTTGAAACTAAATTGAGCTTAAATATTAAAGGTTAATTGGAAGAAAAAACCAAAATCAAAAGCACCCGCAACCGACGTATGTACGTGCATGAAGAGATTGATGAATGTAGAGGAAGCGAAAATTGTGTGTTTAGATCGGTGCACCTGGCGTTCCATAATCTCTGCCTACCCCATTAGGAGACAGGCGTGAAGGTATGTATGTATGTGTATGTAATTGGAAGAACTAGGGGCTTCATTTTACTTGGTAAAACCACATTGCTTTTGACAATTTCCTTGTATTGTTATAACTCGTCCGCCATTACTATCAAGTAAATAACAGCTATCGTTACACTGACAATACAATAAATAACAATAACAGAGACCGTGTTCTTTAAAAAACAGGAAACAATCTCACACAAATTGAAGTTAAGGAATTACCCCACAACCCGACTCCGGGCTGCGTTGCCAAACTTAAGTTGCCTAAACGTCGTTACCTGCTTATAATGCTCGCAGCCCAAAAAACATTCCCTGATTGCTGTGAGCAAAGTTTCTTGCGTTATCCGCAATAATGGTTTCTTAAGAAACGCCGGGGAATTGGTTTTACCTAGAAATGGAAAATATTATGGTATTTGACGTATAAATTATGAGTTGGATTGTGAAACCAATCGGTTCTGGATGTAAAGTTTTTTTAATGGAAATCAGAAGGCACACAAGCACACAGTCCCGCCTGGTGGTAAATGGATATTATGAGACCTATAGACATTTTAATTCTTAAGACAACAATCTCAAGTCTGCAATCCAACGACTCCAAATGCATTGCCAACCCCGAGGATTACGATGAAATGCCTCTATGCTGATAATTCACCAGTTGTTTTATCCCCACACCAGAACTCAACACGCATTGTTGCATGGTGGTACGCTGTAGGTTTTTTTCCTTCACGTACAGGGTGAAATAAAAAATTACTAAGGCTTTTTCATTTTCATTTTCATTAACGGTTTAAAGTCAATGATAAAATACTTGCACATAAGACTGAGAGCCAAGGAAAATACATGTAAAAGTGAACTAAAGGACTATGCGAATGAATTAGATGCTTTACAAACTTATATTTCGCGAGATAAAATTTCAACGTGCGCGCTCAGTGAGTGTAAATAAAAAGGGATTCCAACACCGCTACTTACTTTTTTCAGCGAGCATACATTTCGCTAGATTTTCGCGCTTCGCTGGCCGTACTTTTCAGTGACATGAAATTAAAAAAAACTACTACTATGCAAGTTGATGTTGTGTGAATGTAAAACTGCTGAAGCGTTCGTTGGGATGGTTAACAGAGATTCAGGTTAACTTATTTTAAAAGAATGAGTTTATTTTTTGCGGGCTTGTATGAAGGTATAGTACATTTTGTTTTTAATAGTCTAGTGAAATTACGACGTTACGAGACGTTAGTTATGAAGTGCCAATTGGTGACCATTATATTAAGAAAGAAAGAAAGAAACGTGTATTTACTTACGTCTAATACAAGTACAGAAGAACAAACTACAAAACAAAAACATAAACACAAAAATATCTCAACTAGTGCCCGACGGAGCAAAATGGTTGCTGCTCAGCATGTTACTGGTTTTTAGGCCAGAACTGTTCTTCCGCAGGAACTATTTGGTGACACCATATTATAATAAGGCTACACTTTATAAAAAAGAGCAAAGGTCTTTTTTTTTAAATAACAATACTTCGGTATAATATAATTTTAATGTCAAAATAAATTACCTATACTTGATTCTGTAACGCTTTTTGCTGTAAAATACTAAAACAAAACAACATTTAAGACTGCACCGAGCAAACGTCGAGCGTCCAGTGGCGCCCTCATTACTTTTATTGTGTTTTCTAATCAACTAAAAAAAATCCTTGCAATCAGACGATACGTTTTTGTAACGCAAGTAAAAACACAATTTATAGGATACGTAACAAACTTTAATAACAACCCTTTGAGTAGTCAGCTTAACGGAAAAAGGTAGGCACTTTTTTCCGTTAAGTTGACAACTCGAAGGTGAATTGTTATAAAACTAAGTGATTTGTGTTTTTATTTGTATTAGAAAACTCTACCGACCAATTTCAAGAAAATTCTTTACTTTATTAGAAATCACAATAATAGTAATGAGGCCGCCACTGTACATCCGGCGTACGCTCGGCGCAGTCTTAACGATGACGATAGCAAGTGCCTCCTAATATAGTAGTTTATGCAATAGTTGTATAAGAGAGGTCAAAATATATGAGTGGCGTGAGTTACGATGTGAGCCGAAGGCGAACATCGTAAAGGAAAGCGCCACGAGTGTTTTTTGACTTAGTTATACACCGTTGCATACAATACTTTTTCTACGACTAGGTTTCAAATGAAATGCAAAATTAAGCGAAAAAACTTACAAACGAACGAACGAAGTAAAGAACAACAAACGAGCGGGAAACAAGAAAATTATAAAATATGTGTCTATGGTTTACTTTGTTTTTAAATTGACGGAATGGAATAGTACATTGTGTATTAAGGGTGGTAAAGAAAGAATTACAAACGAGAGTCTGTTAGAAGCCCGAAGCCGAAGGCTGAGGACTTTAATGACTCGAGCTTTGTATTTCCTTTACCACCCGTGTAACATACAATGTTTTTCATCACAATTGCGAGGAAATGAAATAAAATCAGACAAAAGATCATATTTTTAACTTATTAGCGGCAGACCACAGATTATAGGATATGTCTCGGCAGACTACATCATTGTCTGTGACTTACCACAGCTAATGTCAAACTGGTTCGGAGTCCGATTCTAGTGACAGTCGAGATCAATAGTTAATATGCGAGATTTTTAGGAAATTGTATGCTACTGACATTTCATCTCGAATGAAACTTCATATCGAATGGCACAAGAATTGGGGTCATGACGTATTGTGATAGTTTGAGTCCACGTGTAATATTTAAAAAAAAAGCTATTACGTACGTTAGAAGCGTAATGGTAAAAAAAGGCCCGCGGGTATTATTTTGGATTTACGGTCGATTTTTCTAGCATGTTAGGACACTATTTACGAGCAAGTGTGATGAAAATATGATTAACAGGCTACACTTAGTAATCTGTGGCGTATCGTTAGGGCGACTTTACGACACCGAGAGCTGTTATGGGGAATAGAGTTATAGACTTTTCTGAAGTCATATTATCTATGTTCTTATAATAGTGTTCGTGACTATGTAAAAGACTAATAAAAGTACAGGAGTAGAAAAATGTAATTTACAAATCGAAAACCGTTTACGTAACGGAAACATAACGTCCTCTATCAGCGTGAAATGGTCAATTCGCAGTTGATTCGCAGTCGAAGAAACGTTCGGAGATATTCGCTAATACTCGGGAGTTTTCGGGTCTATTCCATCCAGCGGTAATGGCGTCCGTGAGATTCCGATCACACGTAAATGGCCAGATCGGGCTTCGACCGCAGACGCAAACAGCTGCCTCAATAGAAGACTAGGTGTACGGTCACGAGCGTTAATTTGGGACCCATTTCAAGAAAAATATGCTTGAAGTCGTCAATGTCATTAGAGATGTCAAGTCATTTGGATCTTGTAGGAAACGCAACGTTATTGTTGTGGAATGTCAGATTGACTTTGGACCTAAGGTGGGTACCAAATTTAATCTCGTGACTGTACAACTATAATTCCCGTAGCACGAATATTTTGATCATACGTCACGTTATCGAATCGCATTTACTATTCGAAAGCGTGTTCAGGGGTCGGAGCCAAGATGCAAACGCTACTTTTTCTATTCTATCACTCAAAACGTTGGGATGACACTATCGTGCGTAACAATAAACCACGTGGTCAGTTATCATTCTATACATGTTGGCTAGGGCCTCTGAACCTATCCGTAGCACGAATCCTATAATAAACTGACGTTCTTACATATTTTTTTACTTATAGTTCGTCTTTACACGATGGCGATACGGACATTAATGTCAATGTCATCCGGCTATCAAAGTTTCGTTCTACTTATGTAGAGGGGGCTGATATCTACTGCCATTTGTTTTTTTGCTTTGACGATACGTTAACGTTACTTTATCGATAGAAACGTTTATTAAATAGAATGTCGTTTGCAGTGGTGGTAGGACATTGTGCAGGATCCGTCCGGATCGCTACCACCTTCATATTATTTAGCCTACCCTCAAGCAGCAGTGCGTACATTGCTGTGTTCCGGCGTAGGGATAAAACTACTGGTGAAAAGACTGGAATAGAGGCATTCATTATCTTCAAGGTTAGCAACTCATTAGCATCAGTCTGTGCAATCGCACATAAAAGATACAAAATCTACACTTAATAGAGCTAATACGAAAAAATATCGATTCAACAAATAAATCAATGTTATTTTGATCACCAACCTAATTTTGCCATTCTTCTAAAATACCAATAAAATAATTCCTACTTTTGCAATGTAATTATGTATTGCAAAAGTACCTACTCGTGCATTCGTCATAAAAATCAAAACCATAAAACGTGAAACTGAAAGTCGTCGTCCAAATAGCCGCGTTGTAGAATAGAAAGGAGTCCATTTATATAATTACGTTATTCACTCCGACATTTAATTTCTGCTAATGAGCGGAGTTGAGGAACTTTTAATATTAACCGAGAGACTGCGTTTCGTGGAGTTTTCAAGTATTTATTATACACGTGTATCTTTTTTTGCTACAGAACTTTATGCACCTAGGTACAACATCATTAAGTTGTCAAATTTAGATTCTTGAGTGATTTTTTTTCATTCCTTAAAACGAATCCTATTTAAAAAAGGTGTGTACGTATCCATTTTTTATTTGTTTCTTGGAAAGGCTTAGTTTTTATTATAATTACAACATATAAAAAAAATAGGACCAAGATTAGGGGACATTTTTAGGCTCACAATCCTCCGATGTAAAATACATCAAGAAGTAACTAGAACGTTGTAAAAATCTAATGTTTAATCTTTGGCCTATCAACCTGTACTCCAAACATGAACTAAGGTTTACCCCGTTCTATCGAGTGAATAACGTTAACGTGTCTTGATACATAAAATGTCTACGGCGATTGCTATCACTGTCCGTTAACGTCTGAAATTTGATGGCAAGTTGACACTGACGTTGACTTTTGTATCATCATCAGGAGTGTGAACGCACCGCTGGTTAACGGTGCGCATATGTGCGTCAAAAACGGCACTATGTTGTTAATATGACCCCGTCTTTTGTTTAAGCAACGACACCGTGTCTTACGCAGCGGTGAGGTCGCACCTTTAATAATACGTAAAACAATATGAACGCGTGAATTCAGGGTTCATGCTACACAGAGGGGATATTGCTTAACGCATTCGCAATCGCAATTGTTTTCATTTCGAAAATCGAAGGCTTGTCTGCATACCAAATGAAAACAATTATTTCGCTTTGAAGCCAATTGAGATTAGGAGTGCGTTAGGCAATAGCGAAGCCGGTCGCGTCAAACGTCACGTTTTCGAATAAGTAGTAAAAACAATTCAAAAACGTGTCGTATACGGTGGAAATGTTCATGCTCGAGCTACTGATGTGTAAAAGAACCTTTATGTGGCGGATTTACAGAATTTTGATTTGATTTTTGTTTAATTTGGCTTATTATAGTACAAAAAATTCGAATGGAAAAGTATTCTCTGCATCAATATCGGATTGAAGTACCTCGTGGTATTATTGCTATTGTTTCAGTGAAGCTGCTATTGATTCTTTCTTTTGGATTGCTCCAATTATGTATCAAATGTTTGTAATGCACCTACGTTGCATAAGTCCTGTTAGCGACGCGCTCATTACTTATATGTAATATTAATGTTAGTTTTATTTAACGGATAATAACGGGCGTCATAGGCTTGTTATAACTGAATGCACGCTGTGAGTTCAGCCAGTCTAACGAAACCATCCGAGCGCAACACCGCACAAAATACTAGCCTAATTTTGAGCACGTTTTGAGTAATGTAATAGTGTGTGTTGCGAAATATAAAGGGTTTATTTATTTCACCCAAGACGCTAGACAAGTAACAGTCACGTTGTTTATATCTAAGACTAGCGACCCACCCTCGCTTCGCTTCGGTTTATTTGAGTAGAGTTTCTATAACACACGTACATAAAACAAAATTTATTATACATAAAAACCTTCCTGTTGAATCACTCTCTCTACTAAAAAAAACCGCATCAAAATCCGTTGCGTAGTTTTAAAGATCTAAGCATACATAGGGACAGACAGCGGGAAGCGACTTTGTTTTATACTATGTAGTGATGTTTTTTACAGTTATAAATAAATAATCATGAATCATACTTAAAATACTGAGGTAATCTTATCCCTACACTCCATCAGAAAAACTAACATCCAAATTCCAAAGGCGGTCTTCTCAATCATCTCCTCTAATTGTTTAAGCAAAGGCTCAATCCGAGTAAACGCACCGACCCGCGTAATCTTGACGAACCATGACCCGTCACGCAAACAAAAGAAAGGCTTCAAACAACTAAAAAGGGAATCCTCTAATTTATTCCGTCAGATGCAAAAACAAGTTCTTGTGAATTTTAAATTACGAATACAATAAATTTAAACCTGCAATCCGTGGTACCGCAACGTCCGGAAATCAAACAGGATCGTGGGAACAAATGGTGCCTCAATGCCCATTGTATACTGCAATCTTAAGGACTCACTTTTCAACTCAACGAATTATTAACCGGCAAGTTTAAGTTGTCACTTTAGTTAGAGCGTACAAACAATACTTCAGGATGTGTAATCTCAATTAGGTAAATTAACTCACGCTCGTGTTAGTTCTCTCACACTATGAACAATAGATTAGAGAGAGAGAGTAGATTGTTTAATAAAAAGCCGTTTTTAAGAAAATAATTCAGCTGTAAAATTAACTACAAATAGATGTATCTACTCGTATGTTGTTGCTCTTCGAGTGTTAACAAAGTTTTTTTGTTTGAATCCTGACCCACCATAGAACTGTGTCACAGTGACGTTATGATTCAAGTCGTAAGAAGTGTTGAATTGTTTCAGGAAACAGTTTTTCAAAAATCTGTGAATGCAGTCTTACTTGTTTTTTTGAATAAAATAATGTCTTCATAATGCAAAATCCTCTATCTACAATATTTAAGGTACTTTCCCTTCATGTTGCATAGCCGTGGGACGCCCTGTATATATTATTTTCTTTGAACGCGCTGGCCTAGTGGGTGCCTACGATGCTACGATGCTAGGTCCTGGGTTCGAATCCCGGTAAGGGCAGATATTTGTGTGATGAGCGCGAATATTTGTTCCTGAGTCATGGATGTTTTCTAATGTATTTATGTATATATTTCTCTATATAAGTACTTATATCGTTGTCTAGTACCCATAGTACAAGCCTAGAGCTTAGTTTGGGACTAGGTCAATTGGTGTGAGATTGTCCCCTTATATGTATGTATGTATGTAAACACTTTATTGTACAAAAGAAAAACCATAACAATACAATTAATATAAAAATATGTACAAAGGCGAACTTATCCCTTTAAGGGATCTCTTCCAGCTAACCCTTGAGAGATTGAGATGAGTGAACGGTTGTGCAACGAGTAAACAAGTGTACAAGAAGAAGACCAATAAAACGTAGGTATATAATTAAATTTAAAATAAAACTACATGCAAATACCTACATAAATAGATATAGGAATATACATATTAATAGTTAAATATACATACATAAACTACATTTTACGTATCTAGATTATAATTGATATTTAGGAGATAGAGTCAAGCCAGAACTTCTTTAATTTGCCTTTTAGGGAGTCTACCGTTTGTGATTGCCTAATGCCAGTCGGTAGCCGATTCCATAATCTAACCGAATGTACCGAGAAGGATTTAGAATAGGATTATATATATATATATATTTTTTTTATTTGTCTTAAATTAGCATAGAAGGATTGTAAAAGCGATAGATACGCAAGTACCTACCAATAATACTCGGGTTTTATAGTATAACTATGTTTAAAGTCGTCAGAAAAGTAGTATTTCGAATATGATTGTTATTCAGAACGTTAAAGGGCTAAGTTGAAAGTTTTAAGAGTCATCCAAACTCCTAAAATCGGACCGTAAAGGTAATAACGCCGATTTGAAGAGGTCTTTTCATGTGGGTAAATTCCTTTATGTTCTAACTTTTAAATTTAATCAAACTACGCTTTTACAGCGGAACGGGGACGATGGAGCTTAAATGTGCAAATAGTAATGATATGAAATTATGAGAAAAGTTGTGGAGTCGAGTTTGCATCCACCAATTAAGTCCTACTCGTACATTCGTGTAAAATTCAAGTAAAGTACGTAATAGAGATTAACAAGGGAGATTCATAAGGGTTAGCTGGAAGATATGCCTTAAAGAAATAAGTTCGCGTTTATACATATAATTTTGAAATCTTTGTTGTATTGCTTTTGTTTTTCTATTGTACAATAAAGTGTTTAAACATTTTGGAATTAGAGTGTTTACTTTCGATTTTTAACAATATCAAATATATAAGGTACTCAGCTTATTCAGCCTCCTAGAAAAGTTAGGACCAGGCATCCTAGAGAAGTCGTAAGCGTTTGCCTTTGACATTTTCTTTTAGTCCCATCTCGTAGCCAGATTTGGTAGCCAGATTAGGTAGCCAGCTTCAAAGTGGGAAATAAATTTTCCCGTTTCGTAGCCAGATATGAAATGGGAATGTTTTTCCCATCTCGTAGCCAGGTTTGGTAGCCAGCTTCAAATCGGAAAATGCATTTTCCCGTCTCGTAACCAGATATAAAATGGGTATAATTTTCCCATCTCGGAGCCAGTTTTGGTAGCCTCTAGTGTTCAGATGGGACTAAAGAATTCCCATTTCGTAACCAGCTTCCAACTGATATTATTTGTCCTATTTCGAAGCTGGCTACCAAACCAGGCTACGAGATGGGACCAATGGATACCCGTTTTGTAGCCAGCTTTGAATCGGGATTATTTTCCCATTACGGATCCAGCTACTAAACTTGGTTACGAAATGGGACTAAAGGGACATTTTAGTTTTCTAAATACACTATGATTATTTTGTTATTTAAATAAAATAAATAAATAAACATCTCGGATTCGAATGTGGGAGGACCGCCATACTAGAATGGAACTGGGCTGTCTGGTCTGCCGTATGCATCCGGACCATTGGAGCAAGATCACGACTGACTGGATCCCGAGTAACACCAGCCGGAGTAGAGGAAGAACAATAAGAAGATGGCGGGAGGATTTGGATAAGTTCAAACCAGACTGGCAAAGAATAACCAGATCGAGAGATGGCTGGAGAAGGAAGGGGAGGCTATATGCAGGATGTATTTGTTAAGTGCAGGCAGACGATTATTCTGTACATATAACAAGTAGGTATCAGACAAGTTTAAACTGATGTCGAAAGTACGTTACCCAATGAGTAAAATCATACTAATAACTTTATTTCGTGTCAAGTATAATAAATGTCTATAACTACGACTAAGAGCGTGTCAAATATTTTTGAGTCCAATATTGCATGACTATTATTGCTGGCGACTGTACCGGGGCCGTATCTCACGTTACTGCGACCAAAGAGGGAACAGGGGGGATAATGGAAGCCCACACGTGACGAGTTATTTCGAGCTACGAGCTAACTGGAGATACCGCGGGCTATCTTATGCTTATAGGAAATTCAGCCATTTTTCCGTCATGTTTACACGCCACCTAGCGAGTGCAGTGTGCATCTAGTGGTATCATTAAGTGACATACGTAGACTGCTGAAATCATAACATGCTCTTTAGCTTGCCTTAATTGGTTAAAAAATAAATAGTTAAGGGTTTAAGGTTACGAATTGCAAAAGTTGATTGTTGCCTTCGTTACCTTACTTTAACTTTTAAGTTAGTAAAAACCAGCAAAATTGTGTGTCGTACTTTAGAACTAAACATAGTCAGCTTCTGCGATTTTTATTTCCAGTCTTATTCGCGCTTGAATCTTTCTCATAATATAAATCAAAAGTGTTCATTTGTTTTCCATACTAGTTAAAGGGGTTTGGGTAAAAGTGTTGTCATAAGTAAAAGTGATACATTTCAAGGTGAGCGGCCATTCGTAAAAGTGGTAAATTGTGAGAGAATGATTCAAAACAAACATGTTTTTTTAGGTAATGTAATACTCTTAAGTGCATCGGAGCCGAGATATTATTCATACCTGGGCGTACTTTTAGTATCAAAACTGAATTGACTTCTTAACAGCCGCGCACTATAATGCCCTTTACTCTTCAATGCCTTCAACCGTTCGACAAATTCAAATTCAAATTCAAATCATTTATTCTGTAAGTAGGCCCTGTAGGCACTTTTACAAGTCTGAGTCTACCAGCGCTTCCAAAGAGACCACTGTTGAGAAGAAGCGCCGCAAGAAACTCAACAGTAAGCCATTTTTTTTAAATAAAACACTTATTACAATACTAAACACGAGAAACAGAAATAATGAATAGCCTAGAGACGGAGTCGTAGGCAAAATCTAGCCTTTTATAATAATTTCAGCGCCCTTGGAGGTTCCAGCTACCCACGGAAAGGTCAGGGCAGGCAGTCTTGAATAGTGTGACCAGACGTCCCAATTTTCACGGTCTACGGACGTGTCCGGTTTACCCTTGATCGGAAGGTCCCGATTTTCAAGGGTGTGATTCGCTCAAAAGCGCGGTCGGACAAACGGATGAGTGAATATTGCACCGGCGAATTCGTAACGAACGTATAAGTCTGCCTAATTGAGAATGCACGCGCTAAATTGTGTTTTATTCGCTCTGACAGGACCACTTAAACTCGCCGCTGCGACATTCACTCGTTCGTTAGTCCGACCGCGATTTTGACAGAATAACACCCCAGAAACACATCGCCAGAGGGTTCATGTAATAAGGTAACAATTTGTAACAACCGAGAAGGCAAAAACCGGTTTATCACGACGTTGCAAGAGGTCTATAATTCACGCGAGTTTTGTACTGTTCCTGTTTGACAACCACAATTCCGATTTTTTACTAAAGCCGTCCCTATTTATAATAGACGAATCGACCTGACAACACTAGTCTTGAAGCTATATCTACATATATCTAACATAAATACCGCACTCAGCCCGCTATACAAATATCGGGCAATATGTACACAGCGGTTGCGGGTACTTTAGTATTGACTTAGAACCGATATTAAGATATCTACAGTACCCTTACCATGAGTTACAAATTAACGTACTCGCTAGCGAGTTGAAGCTCTGTCCCTCGCAGACATCGCTAGTGTTCTTATAGAGTGCAAGGGACAGAGCATTTGACTCGCTAGCGAGCACGGTAATTGTAACTCATAATAAAGGTACTGTTACAAATAATCGTCGGCTCGAGGTCCTTTAAAAACACGCTACAATAAGGTGATAAAATACCTAATTGGGATTGTTCATTTTTTTTTATTTCCTCTAACTACAAAACCATTTGGAGTTTATCAGTCATAGAACCAATTTCTTTAATTATATCTTAAAAATAATCTCTGATTATTGTTATTTTTGTAAACAAACTTATGACCTTTGTTTGACCTTCATTTTGCCGCTTTGTGGCTGAAATATTAGAATTCTGTGCCTTAAAACAAATCGTTGATTATTCTAGTTTGTTTATGCTCAACTGTCAGCTCTGATTTAAGATATTAACGACATTTCGTTCATTGTTTACGTTGATTGAATTCCTTATAATATTACTTCTCTGCTATCCTATTTGAATTTGTACACTTAATACAATGGACTATAAGAAGTGCTTTATTCCTACATGTAAAAATGACTCGATCAATAGCCCAAACAAGCTCATTGTAAGAATAAGGGAAGACCTAAAGAAAGAATGGTGTCGACAAGCTAACGTGGAATACTTCTCAGTTTACACCATGTATTGTTGCGAAGACCATTTTGATGTAAGTATTATAGGCGTTTTATTGTGGGTTGTATTCTATATTTAAAATAAATTTGTTTGCTCCCTTGTACTGACATACTTATCACTGTTAGTTAACTCATCTAAATAATAACAATTTTTACAGGTAAAGGAAAACTTAAGGAACTTCAACACATTTAAGTTGAAAAACCGAAGACCAATTTTTAAGACAACAGCCAAACTTCGTTTAGGCACCAATTTCGTGGATCAGGTACCTACTTATTTTAAAGTTATAGGTATTGAAGGGAAAGTCGTGGTAATGGGAATAATAGACACCATGTCATGTAGGTACCTACATACTGTGAATAGGATTTTAAAATTAATGATTGTTCTGTTTTTATAGTGTATACAGCAATAACATTAGTAACCAAAAGAAATATTTTTATTATAGTTTTTAATTCAAATCCTCAAACATTACCTATATACTTATATAATATTAGTATATAGATTTATGTAATGCTTTAATTCCAGGTTCCCAATGAATTGAATGAAACACAACCAAATGGTTCTGAACTTCTGAAAGTGTTACTAGACAAATCAACAGTAGCGGGTAGCAAAAGGAAATATGATGATATAAACATGCCTAGCACGTCTGGTGTAACTGTTCCAGTCAAGGTATATTAAGATGTGACTAAAAAATTAAAGATCTTACACTGAGTGTATAGGTAGTTTCAACTCAGTTGAGGCCACGCACACATAACACTGTCATGTAATGACAACGAGATTTTGAAATTAGTGTTCTTATCTCGTTGTCATTACATGACAGTGTTATGTGTGCGTGGCCTCAACTGAGTTGAAACTACCTATAAGATTGCGGTTGAAATAATTCCTAATAATTCGCAATAATGTCATTGCCACATTCTATCCCCATCTACCACCACTATCCTTCTACCCATCCGTAAATTCAACCTTCTATCTAGCACTCTCATGAAGCACACATACTTATTGTAGTAAAAATCAAAATCAGTCCAGTACTTTCTGAGTTCAGCCCGAATATATTGATTAGAATGATGTGAAATGTTGGATTATAATAAACTTTAAAAATTAATTACTTGTCTCCAGGTACAGGTTGCTGTTCAAGCTTCTGTTAAAATGGTTGACAAGGTAACCAATACTAAAGTTAAGAAAACCACTGTTGGAACTGCAGAGAAATACATGCATTTGTCAGATGATTTATCGGCAACCACAACTGAAACGGCTTCCTTGTTTGGCTGGACTTCCAAAACAGAAACCACAGATGCTGCACCACATAGAGACTACCAAAAAAGGAAAATAATGTTGGACATGATCTTAAAGAAACCCAAAATGTATTTAGGCTTACCTAAACCGTACCTTTGGCTCATTGAGCACATAATCGAGAAAAGCTCACCTAAAATTGATTACCTTAGCGTAATTGTGACCTTGTTGAAAATAAGGCAGAATGATACTCTTGAACGAATGAGTGATCAATTAGAAATTTCCAGGACAACACTATCAAATATGATTCTAACTGGTGTAGAAACTTTAAGTAACTTCTTTCAAAACTTAATTGTATGCCCATCACCAAGTCAAATAAAAAAAAAATTGCCCTTAGTATTTAAAATAAGATATACTAATGTACAAATGATAATAGATTGTTTTGAAATACAAATTTCAAAACCATCCAACCCATTAAGCCAGGCACAAACGTGATCCCAATATAAAAATTGCAATACAGTCAAATATTTGATAGGTTGTACACCTCAGGGACTAATAAGTTTTATTTCGAAAGGCTATGGTGGAAGAATATCTGATAAAGCGATTGTTGAAAAAAGTAACTTGTTAGATATTCTTCAACCAAATGCTGTTGTACTAGCTGACAGAGGTTTTAAGGAAATTGAAAGTCTTTTAAATTCTCATGGTGTTAAACTTTTAAGGCCACCTAGTGTATTCACTGGAGTAAAGCAGACTCTAACTGAATCCTTGCAAAGCAAAGTAATAGCCAGTTTGAGAGTACATGTTGAAAGAGTCATAAGACGTGTTAGAGAATTTTCAATCTTAAAACCACACTCGACAGTCACCTATAAATATGTGCCTTATTTAGATGAAACTGTGGATTAATTAATCTTCAAGGAGAAATAATAAAAAGTGCTTGATATATACTGTTTATTTCATTAATTCATCATTACCTATTTAAATAGTATATTTTTCATTATTTATGACATATAAAAATGTAAATTAAGGTGTAGGTATACATGTTAATTTACATTATTTAAATATCATAAACAATAAAAAATATGCCATTTAAAACACAAATCTCAAACCAAATGCTCTTCAATTTGAAACTACAAAATATGTTAGCTAACAGGAAAAGTTTTGATAAACTTTATGTTACTTATACCAAAAGCAGAACATTTTTTGGCAATATATATTTTTATTAGGTATATATTTCTAGCTTTTAGCAATTTTTAATAGTTTTGGAAATATATATCTTTCCCAAAAATGTTCTGCTTTTGACAAAACATTTGTTATATAAACTTCATCAAAGGTTTCCCATATTAAATTAACTTTTTTTGTAGTTTCAAATTGAGGGTCAGCAACACAAAAAAGACCCTTATATTTTTTGCATGCTAGCATTTGGCATTGGATTTGTGTTTTAAATTTGTTTTGAATGGCATTATTTTTAATATAAGTTTTAACTGCCTTTTCCGTTGCGGGACATTTTATTTCTATGACAAAATCATCAGTGATTCCATCAGGGGATGCTCCTGTGATTCCATTAATCAGTACAATGCCTGATTTGTTAATCTTAACATCCAGTAATTTTTCAGTTTCATTAAGTACAGCAGTTTCTAATTTTCTTCCACATCGTATTTCTTTGGTTTCGGGAACTTTGTACCCACCCAAAATTTGTTCCACTAGTGATCCATCTGCGGTATTGCAGTGGGCAGCTTCACGCAATTTTGATGCTGTCAATCTTCCCTGTCTTATGCTATGCCAGTATTTGTTGTCAGATTGCCCTGTGGTATAAGTAGTTTTTGAAACTTGTGTAGTCATGTTGTGCTGTTATTTCCACAAATTCTACTGTTAAATCAAATATATTCAAGCTTTGATTGAGCTGATTTGAAGACTTTGGATTGTGTTCATCACAACCCAGAATGAGAGTTTACCATTTTCCGTTTTTGACATTCCTCAATAAAACTTATCAAAACATTGGGGTCTTTAGGGCTCAATTTTGGTCTTTTGGCCTTGGGGAAAATGTCCTTGCTGGAAATATGTTCTGTGCGGGCCGTGGCGAGTGCGGGCTTGTTCCAATAGCACACCGTAGATGTAGAAGCTGGCTCAGATGTTTTATTTGCCAACCAAAATAGAAGCAGCAAGGAGTGCTTACATCCACCTGTACACAAGTAAAATTTTGTTACATTTCTGCTAAATGCTACATTCGAAATCATACATATTTGTACATCAGTCAAATATACATGTATATCAAATATGTATACTAAACTTAATTGTCAATAGTATGTATATTAGACCACTTACAAAATACAGAACAATTTAAAGAAGATGCATTAATTACTATCGAATTTAAAACAATACACACATTAATTTACGTATATATACATATTATTATATGTATAATCTGTAAAATACTTTCTGTCAAGTCCTTTCTAAGGCTAAAAAAACAGGAGTACTAGCGACCCGCCCTCGCTTCGCTTCGGTTTATGTGAGTTTTCTGTAACCCCCGTACATAAAACAGATTTATTATACATAAAAACCTTCCTCTCGAATCACTCTATCTATTACAAAAAACCGCATCAAAATCCGTTGCGTAGTTTTAAAGATCTAAGCATACATAGGGACATACATAGGGACAGACAGCGGGAAGCGCCTTTGTTTTATACTATGTAGTGATATAATATCACAAGATCAAATTAATATACATTATAAAGGGATAATGTTGGTGATCTTGTGATATTGTTGTCAGCAACACAATTTATGATTAAAAATACATATAATAATATTTATTCACCTGCTGATGCTGCACAATCAGCACAAATGGACTCAATTATAGACTCATTAGCTTCATCGATTTTGCACATAACTGTGTACGGTTTCGTTGTGATTTTGTGTTCAGGAACAATTCTCGCCTGAACTGTGCACTCGCTTCCTTTTCGTCGCACTTGTACATATCCGCGTATATAGCGTTTTTAAGATAGGAATCACGTGACGATCTGGAACATGATACACATTATTGGAACTGTTATAATAACACATTATTTAATATGAATATAGGCGTATAGTACTGTTAGGCGATGGGCTTTCAACCTGTCACTAATACACTGGTAAACATCTTAGCCTAAGTGTGCAAAATGTGGTTACAGAATTATCAACAAGTTTGTAGAGTCGTTGGTAATTCTGTAGCTCTGCCTACCCCACTCTGGGAATAAAGGCGTGAGTTTATGTATGTATGTATGTAATGTTAATATGAATATATTTCGCGTTTTACTAACTTCAGTGCACATTACTTACATGAGAATTTTTGCTCCTCTTATTTCAGCCAAATTGTGTTTATTGCTTGAAGCGATGTACTCCATTATAGCCACGTGTCTCACCATCGGCAAGTTACGAGAGTCGGCTTTAATAAAGTCACTTTCGGTCATATTTTTTAGGATTATTAACAATTAAAACTGATTCAAACTTTGAAATTGTAACGCACAAAGTCCGTGACAAGACGTTGACGTTGACAAACCAGCAACAGCTATTTTTTCAATAGACTTAGACGAGACTAAGGCGTTGCAATGTATTCCTAAAAACGATTAATGTAAAAAAAATAGAAAAAAATATTTAAATTAAACGAAGCCACAAAATTCATAAATATTCAAATTAGTACCTTAAAATATATTGTATTTTCAAGTTAATGAACAAAAACCACACATCAAAAATAATGAACAATCCCAATTGTAAGTGACTTGAATTGTTTATTTTTACCTGTAATACCGTTTCAATTCAAGGCACAATGCTTCAAGGGGCCATTTCAGGGCGCTGTTTTAGTTTATTATATAGCCACAATTAGTGTTTAATTGGTGTTCATTGTGGTTGGCTTTTAAGAGTATATTAATTCGTTTTATAACCTTATGAAGATTTAATATAAATGGTTAACCATATTTATTTTCGGTAAGTACCTATTTAAGAATTGTAATATACAAATATAAAGTAAAAATTTTCAAAAACAAGATGTGTCCCCAATTGTTTATTATTTTACTGACATACAACTAAAGAAAAGCAAGCAATTTTGGTACCTTTATTGAAATTTTGTGGTTTTTTACTTTAGATCTAAAATATTTTGAACATTTAAACAAATCTGTCCCTATTTTTAAGTCCTCTTGAACCTTTATGTACTTTTCAATTCTTTTAAAGTGTTTTCGTCAAGTCGAGGGTTAAGGAGGAAGTTAAATAGATAATAAAGTTAAGTAAAACGGTTTGGACGACCACTTGATCAATGCATTTATTATACATTAGATAAGCCCAGCTTATATTGATATTGTATTCACACTGTTGCCGTAACTACAGCTCTTATTATCAAATGAATAAGAGGTACCAATTAATAAAAACCATTACGATATCAAAGCAAGATAGGCTTAACTAAAGTAGAATACAGCATATGATAACTTCAGTGCTCGGAAGTCTATAGAAGTTTCTGCATGCCAAATCTATTCCTGATGCATCTGAGTCAAGTTTGTAAACTTATGCACCTTCTGACACCTTTTTCTCATTTATGTCCATAACCTTTAAATACATTTTGGCAAACATGTCTGAAAGCCTTTAAGTAAATTATGAAATAGTTACAATATCAGAGAGGGCTGATTGCTTGAACAGGATAAATGAGTTTAAATATTTTAGTTTATGACAATGCTATGGCTAAATTTTATGTAAAAATCGGAAATGGAAGGTATAAGATAAATAAATAAATAAGTATCTGGGGATCAATCGTACACAAATTTACCTAATCTAAAACTAATTAGGTAACGATAATCATCATCATCTTCTCTATGTCTTAGGGATAATCTCTGAAATTACTGAACCGATTTTAAAAATTCTTTTACTGACAAAAAGCCACGTTGTTTGTAAGTGCCATAGGCAATACATATATATTTTTCCCAATGAAGTGGGCACGGGAACAGATAGCTATAGAAAAATAAAGTAATATCCAAAATACAGGAATAAATAATCGCCCACATCACGCAAAAATATTTAAAAAAAAATTATGAAGGGAGAACACACTCAAATAGATTGAGTCTATACTAAGCTTTAGACTTGTGTTATACGCACTAGACCACTATAAACTTACTTATATTGAGAAATACAAACTTAAATAGGTACATAGAAAATATGTTAGATTCAGGAACACACTCGCGCTCATCACACAAATATCGGCCCTTACTGGGATTAGAACCTGAGACTGCCTACCAACTAGGCTACCGTGTCGTCAATTTTACGGTATCAAAACACTAGTAAGCATAATAACACAGATATACATCACGAGACTAAATTTGCTAGCCACCTTAGGTCCAAAGTCAATCTGACATTCTACAATAATAAAAAAGGTAGAAATAACTTGACATAAATATGTAATGACATTGACGACTTCAAGCATATTTTTCTTAAAATGGGTCCCAAATCAACGCTCGTGACCGTACATACATGCCTTCACACCTTTAATCCTAAAGTGGGGTAGGCAGGGCTATAGAATTACCTTCAACTTTAAAAACTTGTTGATAATTCTGTAACCACATTTTGCACAAATAGGCTAAGATGTTGACCAGCGTATTAGTGACAAGTTGCAAGCCCATCGCCTAACAGCACTACAAGCCTATATTCCCTTAGTCCCCTCCTACGACAACTCCATTCTATTCTAACATTCTAACCCGGCAACACCGATATAAAATATGTAAATTTCCCTACAATCGGAAATAATGGATACGGAATAACCCAAACTGACGACCAAAAAGCGTAAAAGCTGAAATTAAAATCGATTGACAAAGGTTCCCCGATGCCAGCAGAAAGCGTCAAAGAGGTGACTCCACTTGTAATCCTGAGTTTTCATTTAAATCTAAATGACCCTTGGCGAATTGCTTTATTAAATCAAAACGTGCTCGCCAATAATGCGTTCCGCAATCCTCGGCGCAAACCATTTGATAAATGCCCAACGTTTTTACGGGGCTCGGTAAATTCTCGCTCGGCGTCGGTCAGCTGTTATTACCAGCCAAAAGAAGAAAGCTTAACAGTTTATGAAATTATGTACGTACGTGATTTCAAATAGGACGTGTTACGTGAAAAATAAAAAAAATGACTTAACTTTGTTTATGAAAATTAAAAAATCCTCTGTGTAAAATATGAGTTAAAGCCATGACATTTCAAAATAAACATCCTGTATTATTTTGGATAGGTATACCTGTAATAAGTTTTATTCTAGCTACTAGTTTTTACCCGTGAAGAAGTCGTTCGCTGCTCCCTTGGGAACTGTAATTTTTTTCGGGATAAAAACTATCACATGTCCTATTCCGGGACCTAACCTATTATGTGTACCAAGTTTCATCCCGATCCGTTCAGTGATTGAAGCGTGATTGAGTAAGAAACATCCTATCTTTCGCATCGTTTAGGTTCACTTCTTCAACATTCCCATTTCATACATATTCCCATTTCTTCCTTTTCCCATTTTAACCACATTCCCATTTCGCCCATATTTCCAGTTCGTCCACAATCCCACTTCGTCCACATTCCAAGCTTAATTAACTAACACGTGTATAGTAAAATCATAAGCAGAATAAAAACAAATATAAAATGAAAATAAAACGTGGACGACGTGGGCTTGTGAAATGGGAATAGGGACGATATGGGAATGTTGAAAAAATAAAAAGTGGACGAATTGGGAATGGCTTCTGGACAAAATGGGATTGCTTGGGCGAATTGAACCTAAACGTTTCTCATTTATAATATTAGTAAGGATAATCGTGAGAGAACATAATGCTTCAATTTAATGTATTACGAGTATTCAATTATTTTATTTTGTAATAACAAAAAAGTACTAAAGTCAACTTGTAGGGCAGAAATAATAACACTTCAGTGTTATATTTAATGTAGTGTTGCTAACACAAACATGTTAACCCTTCAAATGCGCGCTGTTAAAGCAAACGTGGTAACTCGTTAGGGCTCCGATTAGTTGTTACAACGAATAAACAAAACTTATGATTGTTCCAACTGAGCTGGCGGGAGCTGTCGGTTGTAATATGTAAAGTGATCGCAATAGGCAAAACTTTAAAATAAAACATTAAGTGGTAAAGGTTTTGCTTAATCCAAATATCTGCAGTTTTGAAAAGCTTTTATTTAACTTGCAATATTATGTAAGGGTCAAATCTTGCAAGTAAAATTTGCCCACTTCTCGGTCACCGATGAAACTGAAAATTTGCGTACGCCTCTAGTTCTACCTGACTTAACCTGACTTAATCTATAATAATATAAAGAATGGGATAACCTAAAAATTATATGGTTTCAGCAGAAATTAAATTTCGATGAAATGAAATTCGGTGAAATGACACATTTGATGAAATGTTTGTAGATATTTCAAGTGGACCCCCTATGAAATGTATAGCTAAACCTTTATTTTATAGCTGATATGGTTTTTAAGCATTTTAACCAAAATAACTCAGATATGTGTGCAAATTTTGCTACTTCCCCGTACTTCCTTACAATACAAAGCGGTTACTAAGTTTTCTCTTTATTATAAGTGCTAGCGCTCAATCTTTGGCTGGCCAATAAGGCGATGGCCGCGGCAGTAAATCAGCCTGTGGTGTTGGGTCAGGTGTGCGGGCGCGATAAATCAGCCAATGACGCGAAACAACGCCTCGTAACGGCTGAGGGTGGAAATAGTCTCTTAGGCCCGTAGCAAGAAACTGGTCTTCACTCCTCGGGTGGGCTCGGAAACATAGTTAATTGTTATACTTTGATTGCCACCGACCCGCTAGGTGGGTCCATTTTGTATGAAAATCAGAGCCCTTGGCAATGTAAGTGTTAACCAGCTCGTCAGAAACGCCATACATTTAAAATATAGCATCTTTATTGATTCGACTCCGAGCGAGCGTTTACGTAAAACCTGGTTTAGAACCATAATTAATCGGTAATTTTCTAACCGCTGCCAAGTTCTACTCCTCACGATGTCGGTGGGTGGTTGTACAATAAAGGATAGGGTAGACCGGGAGCAATAGTACTACTTTCGAAATAATAACCTATAACTCAGAAACTGAAGCTACCACGTTAAAATGGTACTATTGAGCCGTGATACGCTATGCTTACATAAATACTAAGGGCAATATTAATTAACTGATCTCGAGCGAGACCACAGTCTTAAGATACGTCCAAAGTAATGTCAAGTCATACAAAAAAATGTCACTGATTAATTAATATGGCACAAAACATACATACATACACATACATAAGCTCACGCCTTTATTCCCAGAGTGGGTTAGGCAGAGCTATAGAATTACTAAGAACTCTAAAAACTTGTTAATAATTCTGTAATCACTTTTTGCACAATTAGGCTAAGATGTTTACCAGTGTATTAGTGACAGGTTCAGGCCATCGCCTAACAGGTACTACACAGCCTTTATTCCCTTAGTCGTTACGACATCCACGCGGAGTACAAAATGGCACAAAATTGGCAATCAAACCAAAAACATACATCCATTCGGAACATAAAAGGCCCTAACTTAAGCCATTCCTCTTTCTGATCGGGGCGGGGGTTAGAAATATGTTCTAAAATGCCAACTAGCAGCGTTTGAGCTGTATAAAGGTAACATTCCAGCGGTTGTCAATCCAATTTCACGGCAATATGGCGGGTGTCATGTCACGAGGGAAATGAACAGTTTTTTGCGTTCAGCAATAAATGGTAGAGGCGGTAAGAAATCCTGATAGGTGATGGACGTTTGTAGGTTTTTATAGTTAAACTAGAATTTGTTAAAGTCAGACAACTTTTTTTGTACAATTTGCATTTTTGACAGGTTACTGACAGTAACTAAGCAGTCAGTCTTAGCATTGGTGTATTCGTGTTTTGTATGGGTCAGACAGATTTATAAATCCAGCTATAGTAAAAATGATAACAATATTATAAAAAACAAAATGATTGAAATGAACAAAATGTTATGTGAAAAAATGCCCTCCCCCCGTTACACGGATTGTGCATTTTGAAATTTTAATTGGTCGCTTAATAATATGTAAACCATTAATACATACATAACTTCACGCCTGTCTTCCAATGGGGTAGGCAAAGAGTATGGAACGCTAGGTGCACTGATCTAAACATACAACTTTTTCTTCCTCTACATTCATCAATCTCTTCATGCACGTACGTCAGTTTCGGGTGCTTTCGATTTGGCCCTTACTCAGTACATCGCGAATCTGATCACCGGACGTCCGTCAAGGACGTAACTCTTTTTTCATCCATCCTTTATAAATGACCAAACCATCTTAGCATACTCTTTTCGATTTTGGTCACTACATCTTCTTTCAATCCACATCGTTCTCTGATCTCGCTATTTCTTACTCTATCTATAACTCTAACTCCACACACACTTCTTAGAGCCCTCATTTCAACTGCATCAATCCTGCTTTCCTTCTTATGCCATAATACCCATGATTCACTACCATGCATGTAAACCATTACCTTGTTTTTTCATCTTTGTTTTTCAACGTCACTCACATGTCGTATATCTTTCGAGTGCTATACGTTCTAGGTACTTATGTACTTGTCCCAAAATCTTGTTGGTTTAATTTTCCGTTAAAGTTTATTGCTATTGTTATTATCGTATTAATATACTATAATATTCTGAAGAAAAAGGTTAAGGTTTCGTTGTTTACCTAATTTTTAATGCTAAAAAATCGAAATATAGAGTAAAATTACAATCACAAATTACATTGTATTTAAACAATGGCCAACTTTAACATATTCCTCTTCATATACTTAGACTACTACAAACACTTGACTCAACTGCATCTCAAGACCATCTGTTTTGATCAAAGTGAGGCGAGTTGCTAACACGTGCGGGCAACTAAGTTGCAAGTTGCAAGTGTTACATTCTGATATGAGCAGTGGTTTTACACTCGGCGAGTTACTGGAACAAGGCGCTAGTTAGCTAGGATATGCTAAACGCGGATATGTATACTAGGTACCTATATAACACGGTTTATTATCACGCCAGCAGTTTTTGTGATATAGACACGGTGTATAATCACACAGGAAATTTAATACATTATTTATTCCAGTCCGAAGTCGGGGTCTCCAAAATGGCCGTTTTGTATGCCTCAACGGCTTCTTCAGGCGTCTGGTACCGTTGACCACGAAGTCGTTGCTTGATTTTTGGAAAAGTAAAAAAATCGTTAGGGCTTAAGTCTGGACTGTACGGCGGGTGTTCCAGAATTTCGACGTTTTGCTCTTTTAAAAACGCAATTGTTTGCCGGGCGGTGTGCGAGCTCGCATTATCGTGGTGCAGTCTTATACGACGTCTTGGGTTATTTTTTCGAAACTCGCCGATGACTTCTGGTAAACAGACAGTGGTATACCAGTCAGCATTAACCGTTTTACGATCCTCGAGCACGATGGTGGCAACGTGGCCACTTTTCGCCACAAACGTGGCGACCATTTTTTTCGAAGTGCTCCGTGAGCGTATTACTTTGGTCGGTTTTGGCTCATCTTGGAACACCCAAACAGTCGACTGCTGTTTAGAATCGGGATCGTAGGCATATATCCAAGATTCGTCACCACTGATAATGTCGTAAACATGTTTCGAGTTTCCTCGGTTGAATTGCCGCAGAGTTTTGCGACACCATCGAACGCGAGCCGTTTTTTGGTCTTCACTGAGTAAATGTGGTATCCAGCGTGAGATCAACTTTTTTACGCCTAAGTGATCATGCAAAATACTGTGAACACTGGTCCCTGAAATACTTAAGGAAGCTTCTATCTCACGGTATGTCGCATGGCGATCTTCGACGATCAGTTGCCGTACAGCATCAATGTTCTCCTGGGTTACGGCGGTTTTTGGTCGACCTTCACGATGTCTATCACCAAGACTAGAGCAACCACGTTGAAATTCTAAATACCAGCGTTCCACAGTCCGGAGGCATGGTGCTTTATCATTGAAAACCGTAGTCAACTCTTTGAAGCACTGAAGTCGCGTTAAGCCCCTTTTGAAGTTGTAAAAAATTATCGCACGTAAATTTTCCTTCGAAATTTCCATTTTCACAACTGACTTGTCAACTTTGAACGAACGCTGCACTAAAACGGTTGGGCCGATTTCGAGTCATTCTTTTGTTTTCGAATTCTAAATTCAAATATTTCAAGATGACACTAATACTTTTTTATGCAATCACGGGAGGTTTGCAAACGACAGAACTTAAAAGGCAGCCCTCGTAAATACTACAAAGAGAAATACATACCTACTTAAAATACATAGAAAACATCATGACTCAGGAAAAAATATTCGCGCTCATCACACAAATATCTGCCCTTTCCGGGATTTGAACCCAGACCGCTAGCTTCGTAGGTAGGGTCACTACCAACTAGGCCAGCAAGTTGCCTGAGGTTAAAATACATATCAACATTGCAAATAGGTTGCCTATATTGAAGACGCGCTGGCCTAGTTAGTAGTGACCTGCCTACGGAGCTGTCGGTCCCGGTTTCGATTCCCAGTAAGGGTAAATATTTGTGTGATGAGCATGAGTATTTGTTTCTGAGCCTTGGATGTTTTCTTTGTATTTAAGTACATATGTATTTCTCTATATAAGTATTTATATTGTTGTCTTGTACCCATAGTAAGAGCCTAGAGCTTAGTTTGGGACTAAGTCAATTTGTGTGAGATCATCCCTCGATACCTACCTATTTATTATTATTTATATGCCAGGTCATTCACCTATTTTCTATTTGTTTTTTTTTTAAACGTTAAAACTTTTGAACTCAATGATATTTCAAATAATAGTTAGAAAAGAAGTTGTACCCTTGGGTAGTAATTATATATTATTGTATTAAGGGCTGATTTTTGAAAATTGTAGCTCTGTCCTTTTCTTTGTCATAACAAGATAAGGACAGAGCTACAATTTACCTGACAGATAGTTTTATCTGGAGGTTGTAAAATCAGCCCTATGTAGCTAAATATGATCTTAAAGTAATCGCTGTTAGAGTAACTCATCGCACCAGTCAAGTACCCAACCTTATCAAAACGTAACTAAACTCACACGATCAAATTCATGGGTACGATCTCGGGGAACAGAGAACATCTTGTTGAACAGTAAAGTTCCAACTCTAGACAAACGTGAAATTGTTAAGTGAGTATAGGGTAAAGTCACCAGTGGTCCGCCAGAGACCAGGGTCATTATTCGAGCGTTTCAACCGCCTCACTTTTGTGGTAATTTATTTGGAGAATAGGGCGTATTTTTTTGATATCTGTTAGATGTCCGGTAAATTTAGATACCTAACCAGAAACGAAATCGAAATCTGCAGCCACTTCTACAAAAATGTGACCACGAAAGTGATTCGGAACAAACGCCTAAATAATGACCCACCAGTAGTCGACCTTATATGAGTGTAAAGAATGGGAAGTATATCTTTCGTACTCTTCCCACTAGTAAAAAGTAGAGGAAGAGGCGACTACAGGGTTATTATGACATAGCTATGCAGTTCTATTTACGCTGAGAGAAAAGGGCAAAACAATATAATGGCTATAGCTCTGTCCTTTACGCTCACCGTCAAATGAACCGCATAGCCATGACATAATAACCCCCCAGGTCTCTGGGTGACCGCTGGTGACTTTATCCTACACATTATTAAGATTTCACGGTCTTACAGCTACTAAAAACATTAAAATAATTATACGTGTCAAGATATACACTTACATAATCGTTACAAAACTTACGACAAATTTGGTTGTTACCAAAACGTTTGTTTCGTTTTGTTAGGAATCTTTAATTGATATACTTACATATCAACAAAGTTAACGGTCTCAAACAAGTCTCGTAAAAGCATTTACTATTCAAGACTTTTTTTACATCACTACATGTAAGATTATTTTTGATGTTTTCATATACTTTGCAATCGCTCTAAGGTTACCTGGGTAGTAATTCTCCCAACAACGACGGCCGGAAGGACGAACGAGCGAAATCGCAGCGGCGAGTTTAAGTAGTCCCGTCAGAGCGGACAGAACTCATTTTAGCGCGTGGGTCATACACAGATTTAGGTTCGCGTCTTTCCTGTGGACATACCCGAAGTTAACGTGTTTAAGGCCTAATTTTCTGGCTGAACCTACATCCGCATAAACGGCGCCACGTTTACTTTAGTCCTATCAAATAAAAACATAACTTATATGCACACAAGCCCTTAACTATTGACCACAGGAGAGACAACTTTTGTTTTTGTGATTGTGTATGACCCGCGTGCATTTTCAATTTAGCAGCATGGTTTCTGCCCATGGATCGAACGTATAAGGCTGCTTAATTGAAAATGCACGCGCTAAAATGTGTTTTGTTCTCTCTGATGGGACTACTTAAACTCGCCGCTGCGATTTTGCTCGTTCGTCCGACCGTCCGTTGTTTTTGGGAGAATAACACCCCTGGAATCTGGAATCAAATTGAAGATCAGTAACGTACTTGTATATACTGCTCGTATTTTATGCCATGTGAATAATCACATCCTTTATTAGAGATTGCTCAGGATCAAAATTTAATCGATAGGCATTGTTTTGGTAGTCACAATAGTCTAACGTAATTAATGTTTAAGATATCCTAGAAATATATCATACAGTTTATATGAAGTGAAATTCTACAACATACATACTCTCAAGACGAATAAGTCTATACGAGCTCATCATTTCGTTGAAAGGAAACTTCGATTCTACATTATTTTGTCACGACATTTCCGCAATCAAAACAAATAAAGCTTCCAGTTCATGACAACGTTCACTCGCATCTTAGCGCTCGTCACGCAGAAATAACCATATCTCACGAATCTATTCAGACAAATCACACTTTGACGATCGAGGGAAACAATACTCTGCTCCCTCTTAACGCCACAAAACAAGTTACCTCCGTCTCTTTTAGATACACGCATTAACAAAGGACAAGTAGACGTATTATCGGTAAATTGGGGATGTTAGTTCGCTGGCCGGTGGCCAAGTACGCCGGGGCAAGTGTCGGCTCGCCATTCACAGACATGATTTATTCGCCACGCTGAGGAAATGCAGATCTCCAGAATGTAATCAGGACAGTGCGAGATATACGCCCCCTGGTGTGGAACTGGGGCACGGTTCGGGGGTAGAATTAGTCGTAGCACTCGCCTGTAATCTAATGGAGGGTCGCTGATGAGATTTTACAAGTTCTAAGTGCGGTTATTGCATTTGGGTAGACTTGCATTGACACTTGCATCAATCCTGAATCAAATACTAGCGTTTGTGTTAGGTTTAAAACTTTGGTCTGGCTGTGTCGGTTGTTCTTTTTTCCAACAACCAGTACTTTGACCGCTAACTTATAACTTATATTGATTAAGTAACGTTAAAATATTGTCGGCGAGAAAATGTGTATGTAAATTGGTAGTAGTAAGTAGTAACTTTACTACTTGATGACAGAAAATAGTTGTATTGCAAGTAAATGCCCACTGCCCCGACAAACTGGAAACGGTTTGGCCTCTAAAATAATGTTTTCTAAGTCAATCTTCTTTTGCTCAATTTCTTATGTTCAGGCCTTTTTTTAAGTTTAAGTGTCGCTTAACATTTTATAAACAAAACCGTTTCAAACAAAAAAAAACTTGATTTTATTATACTTATAATATGTATTTGTGACGAACCGAAACAAGTTTCATTTCACTACTTATAGAAAAACCTCGTTTATTTCGTTTCTATTCTTTATTTTTACACTTTTTTTTTCAAATATTTTTTCTATCAAATTGATCAAATACGAAATTGATTCACATAATTTCTACTTTTCCGAATCGTCACGTGAACACTTTTTTGAAAAATGCCAAAAGATAAAGTAAGCCATGAAAACGTAAGGCTGCTAGGATTGGTTCAGAACACGTTTTCGAAAAGTAAAGTCGATACGAAAACGTGACGTATCTATAAAAAGTCGTGCTCGAGCTACAGGACCCAAATAAGTTAAGTGATATAAAAAGTGAGATAGATTTAAACAAAGTAGACAAAATTAAATATCAAGGTCTTTCGAAGTTGGAATAAGTTTCGGATCTGTAATCAACGCGTAAAAGGTCACGCATAAATAGCCCGTAGCCATCCAATCTGAATCTTCGTAATCAAAATCAATGATCACGATCCAGATTGTTAATTGATTGATGTTTGACGGATTAATTCATGTTATTACAATAATCTAGGTCTAGATCATCTGCAATTGAGTAATTTTTCTTTGGCGTGGAGAAGACACATGATCACTCAGGCCACCTGCAGCCCGCATGGTGACCGGGTAAGAATAGTGCCACTCCATGTCCTCCCGTGGATGTCGTAAGAGACGACTAAGGAAATAAACCTGGCTTGCAACCTGTTACTAATACACTGGAGAGCATCTTAGCCTAATTGTACAAAATGTGGTTACAGAACTATAATTAACAATTTTTTATTGTTGGTAATTCTGTAGCTCTGTCTGCCCCACTCTGAGAATAAAGGCTTGAGCTTATGACGTAATGGACAGAGCTATAGCAGTTATATATATATAGCTCCGTCCTTTTTCTCTCAGCGTAAACTGAACTGCATTTCTATGTCATAATAACCCCCCTGATGCCAATTCCATCAGGTGGCCTATGTGCTCCTTCTCTTAGTCATAAAACAAAAGATTTAGGCCCGTATTAATAAACTCATCTTGGCAGAGATGCGCGTCACAAGATACGTCAAAGTAAACGTCAAACCATAGAGCACTGTAATTTTTGACACATCTCGAGACGAGCATTAGAGTTGAGATTATTAATACGGGCCGTAGTATCTTACTCGACCCCAACAGTTTCAGTGTCTCGAGCACGAACTTGAGTAAGTAAAGTTATTGAAACAGCGCTTACACCCACGTTTTCGATTCGAAAACGAGAAGTTCAATTGAAATGTTCTTGCTCGAGCACCAACGTCAGTCAAGATCGACTGTTTACATCACAAATCGTAACCTGTTAGTTTAGGCTTGTTGTCAGACCTTCTATCCACAAGTGTATGGCTGATTTGGTCGTGAGTGACTGGCTGGCCGGGACCTGTCGATACAGCGTCGCGGCTTCACTTGCAGCCGAGACAGATCACTCATGTACCTACTGCCCTTCTCAATATGCATGTGTATGCATGTGGCATGCGGCATTTGATAGTCAAAGCACATTTAGCCCCCGATCTTAAGAAATAAGGTTACTTATACATACGCGATTCAACGAGACATGTTCCCTTTTTTCTTAGTTGGGCAGTGTAGGCCAGGATAGAAATCATGCTGACGTTTTTGTTTTCTGTCGACTCGGCATGTATCATCAGCTTACGCCAATCCTATACATTTGTAAATTTTCGAAAATAGCTAACTTATCGTTATGCATCTTGACAAGCCCTCATATTTAGATAAGATAACATAAAAGATATTTATTCAGTAAGTAGGCCGCACGGGCACTTGTACATATCAAGAATCTACCAACGCTTCTCAATAGACCACTACTGCTGAGAAGAAACGCCGCAAGAATCTCAGCAGACGCGCTAAAAGATGTTTTGTTCGCACTGACAGGACTACTTAAACTCGCCCCTTGGACATTCACTCGTCCGTCCGTCCGACCGTCGTTGTTCAGAGAATCACTACCCTGGAATACAACAGTGCAACTAACTACTACTGTTTGGCGATAAGATAAGTTAGCAATTACGCCGTGTGGCCCTGGCTGCAGCACATGCTGAGCTGAGTCCAGTTTGACCTAATCTTATCTTATCTTATTGTTTAGGGATCCGTGCTCGAAAGGAGTCCAACGGGACCCTATGTTATAGCCCTAACTTAAAACAGTTGTATCTGTTGAACCGTACTAGATAGCGTATTGTTTTTTTCTTAAATATAGTTATGTGTATTAACGGCAAGTTTAGTTACTGAGAAATATAAAAAAAATGTAAAATAATAAAGGTTTTTTTTAACGGTTTTTTTTTTTTGTTTTAGGGTAAAAACGGTAAAACACAAGCTGCAAATTTTAGAAAAACCCTGAAGAAAAACAGGCTTGCGCTGATTAGATTCCAAATCAAGTTCATATTGGACGTGCGGTGGTATGGAACCATAAGGGCGCGAGTCCGATTCGCACTTGACCGATTTTTTTGTAGTTTATCGGTTGTATTTTAGTGATATTATGAGTTCAAGTTTGAAATAAGATGATGGTAGTGAACTAGTGATCCTCCACAAGGTCGTATCTTATTGAAGCTGTTGGGGATATAAAACCGAATGTATCACTTAAAGTATCGTGTAGTCTGTATGCTCTGACTTCTATTTACTCTCACTAAGAGACTGTTTGTTGTTAGTAAACCTTGTAGCACTTTAACTCCTAGCTAGATTTTACCCGCGACTCCTTCTGGGTAGTGATTCTGTAAACAACGCCGGTCGTGCGGACTGTCGAGTGATATCCAAGCGGCAAGATTAAGTAGTCCCGTCAGTGCGAACAAAACACATTGTAGCGCGTGCATTTTCAATTTAGCAACCTTATACGTTCGACACATCGTGCTGCTAAATTGAAAATGCACGCACTACAATGTGTTTTGTTCGCACTGACGGGACTACTTAATCTCGCCGGTTGGATATCACTCGACAGTCCGCACGACCGGGGTTGTTTACAGAATCACTACCCAGCATAAAAGTCTTCTCTGGGTGAACTATCTATAATCCTGTCACGTTGATTCATTAAGGCGTTGAGTATGAAAATAGTGATTATAACGCAAACGTTTTATACAAATAAAAATGTACTTGTAGAAACAATTTGATCTAGTTATAAATTAATATGTTCTAGTAATTGTGTTGTCAAAGTTACGATAGCTCTTAATCTATTCGTTAATAAACATTGCTTTTGACATGTTATACCTATAGTATATATTGTATGATTTTATTTATTTGAAAGTTACAACGGCCTAGTTTAAAACTATATCATTACATGTCAAAAGCAATATGGCTGGTGATATAAAATCTTAGCTTTATTACAAAAACGAAAGTTTGGACGTTTGTTACTCAATCACGCCAGAACGGCTGAACAGAGGGGTTATTATGACATAACTATGCAGTTTATTTTACGGTGAGTGTAAGGGACAGAGCTATGGCAGTTATATAGCTCTGTCCTTTTCTCTCAGCGTAAACAGAATTGCATAACTATGTCATAATAACCCCCCAGGTCTAGACTAGCACATAGGCTACTTTCATTTCCGAAAATTTAAGAGTTCCCGAGGGAATAACGATAAACATCTTCTGCGCGGACGGACTCACGTGCTTAATGCATACTTTAGACACAACAAATTAGACGTAACCAACTACCAGTTAAACAAATAGCCCACAAATTCCCCACATTAATCCTAGAACGAGAATCGTCCCCGTGGAAGACAAAATTGATCTAAACTCTTATTTAGGTCAGGTTGCGGCGCCGGAGCGGCTAGAGCCCGCATTACGGGACTTTTCTAACGAATTTATAATTCCAGGGGAAAATAAAAACATAATCCAGGACCATGGCCGCATAATTAAGCAGTTAGCCCGTACTCACGGATTACCGAACACCCAGGTTAGCTTCGCGGTCGACAACACCCTTCATAACCAGGGAATAAAGACAATTTTTCCAGAATTCAAAGGTAACCGACCCAATACTGCTGTTAAAGGCGCTCTCTATAAAATAATTCTCAACGCTGTCCGATGCTCGTTTTGCGTTGGCGTCCTTTTTGTAAGCTATACTTAAAAATAAAAGCTATTGAGAGAACTACTTTAGTACCGATTTTAAATGTAAAATTAGAGAGGATTCCAACGATTTTGCATCGTAATTTATATTGTTGTTGGTGTTTTACCAACGCTTTACGATAGGTCTACATATTAGACAAAAACAGCAGTTCCCGTATTTTTTTATCGTGAATAAGACCGACAAGCACACGCAGTTAACTTTATTGTAAGAACGGCCTAAGGCCCATGGACTCAAAACTCATTTGTTATTCTCAACTTTGAGGACTAAGATGGAATTGCCTCTATGACATTTATTTAACCTGCGATCATACCTCTATGTATATTGGAGCACATTCATGCAAGCACATGCGGACATTTTTTGAAAATAAGCCTTTTGACTCTGATTAGAAATACGAAAAATACGATTTTTGCCACAAATTATGGTATGTCAAATAAACAAATTAATCAAAGGTAAGTCTAGTAAACAAGTAAAGTCTTAACAGAGTACCTACGTACCTAGTAGAAATACCTGCTCTAAGATTAATTAAAAACTTTGAATAGACGTCTTAGTTCTGTAAGGCCTAATCCTACGTAAACCCCTTCTCTCCATTAAATTGAGATAAAGTCTACTGGGCTAAGTAGATGGGTTCTTTTAGACCTTAATTTCACTATAATTTAACGTTATTATGCAAAGCAAATAGTTTTTAGAATCTCTAAATTTTTAACATAATTTCATTGTCTGTATAAATTGCCGTGGACATTATGATTAAAAATATACTTTAATAAATTAATAACATGATTTAACAACACGCGAATAATTGAAAGATGTCTGTTTATGTATTTTATCTATAGATATTTATAGATATTCAGTGTTGTACTTATTTTGCTATTTGTTGTAATTAATTATTTCTCAATCGCTCAAAGGTTATAAGTTCGCCTTTGTACATCCCAGTTATATTTTTGTTTCGTTTATAATTGTTATCTGTTTTGTTTGTATAATAAAGTGTTTACATACATACATTTTTTATTTGAATAAAAATGCTACAGTTAACCTTCAGACAAAGATCTACTCAAAACAAAAGCCTGTCGCAGACATCTCAACACTAGCGACATCTATCGATATTTCAATAGAACCCATTGCAAAAGTTCCGAAAAACTTGTAAATCTAAATGGAATAGTCAAGATAAGGAGATACGCCGGAACATTGAGCCGGATGAAGTTCTCCTAACGATCTCTATTTACGAACTTGGCCCAGTTTCGCGCCAAGCCCGATCTTAAGGTTGGGTAAACATTCTGGTTTAAAAGTATTATCTATGGAAAGATAAAATGAATGTATAAAACTCTACTTCATTCATCACGTAGATAAACTGTTGAGCACTCTAGTGCTTTGTCATTTTAAACTTTAAACTGAACATCAAACGACTAGTGTGATAGTGATAATAAAAATTACAATAACAAGGTTCTAAGTATGCTTTATCTTTTTATTGGGTTACTGTAAAGTTGAAAGCACTAAATATCTGTACATCCGTTGACCTCTGTGTTCTACCCACGAATATGAACAACTTTCACTACGGAACCTAACCTGCAATCATGAAAAAAAAATCGCGTAAAAAATATTCGTGGGTGGAGTACCAGAGGTGATCATTTGATTCAAGACTTAGTTTACACCCTGTAGACTGCTTATTTTTATGGCTATACGATCGTGTAGATATTTTTGACGGCTTTGGAACGTGTACATGTTTATGTAATATTTGAGTAGTGACAATGATACTTTTTTCTTTTTGTTTCTGAATATTGGTTGGTTTTTTTTTCTATCTACTTATAGTGCTTACAATCAACGAAGTCTCGCCCTACAACTTTACTTTTCATACAGGGACGCAAATCGTCATTACTTTGATAAAACCTCATATCTCATAATTCGTGACGTACGATTTTAAACTGAAAACACACCTGTTTTATTCAGAGGTCTTCTGGAAAAAAATACATTGTGGCAGGTGATCTACATTACTGTTTTAGACTGTTAAGTGCACACTATGATATTAGGAATATGCAGCAATGTATCTCGTATCATTTGCATTTCCGATCTCTCCCGATGAATGTCGAGAATTACCGCGTGTCAAAGTCGAACTAATCGTACCTACTGTACAGATGTAGTGAATAATCCTTTCCTATCGTTTTTTGTCGGATATGTCCGTATTTCTCTAGCTTTCTCAATTAGCTTCAGTACCCATCAATATGCCAACTGAGAAAGCAAGATAAATACGAAGTTATCCGACCAAAAACGATGGGAAAGGATTATTCTCTACATCTGTACCTCCGAGTATTAAACAGATACAAAAGAATTATTTATTTGAAACAACAATTTCTCAATCCACGTTCAAGTAACAGTTCAGCGTTCGTTGCAACTTTCCTTTCACTGTTTTATTCAATGACTTGAACAACGCTAGTGATAATTACTCTTAGTTAGCTCACGGCTCGTTAGGTATCGTCCTGTTTTTACAGCATGCAGTTTGCACCAGTGTAAAAGTGCAGCGTCTTTATTAGGTCTGTAGGTAACGGTTACCGGGAAATCGTTTATTTGTTAAATAAGGGAGTAAACGGGGACGTGATGGTTATCGCCGTGTTGTCTGTTAAAGTCTAGAGGTAAACGCAAACTTGCTGCGTCGCTGGCATTTATGGAATAAAAGGACAAAAAAAGTTTAATAGATAGATAGATAGATAGAGAATATTAGGTCGACAGGTAGAGGTTATCATCAGGCATCAGGTTCACCATTCAATTGGTTTAAACCCCTTTAGGTGCCCCCTAACTGTACAAGATTATTTTAAATAAATTCCCACTAATTATCTACCAAACAACGTCGTGTTAGTACCACGTTTGGTGTATATTTACTTCCTTTAGTTTTATCGCGGTAAGACCTATCCCGTAGTTAGTTTGAAATCCTTGAATTCCTTTGAATAAATTAAGTGACGCATTTACCCCTCTGTCAGAATAGCCCAGCTTGACTGTATGTGAATAATGACGGGTTCCTATATTCAAACCGCGGACAGTTAAGGCTTACTTCGGGTAAAAATTTGACATTTAACAATAAAAAATGTGTCAAATGTTTGACGACGCAATAGCTTAGTTGGTAGTGACCCTGCCTACCAAGCTATAGGCCCTGGGTTCAAATCCCGGTAAGGGCAGATATTTGTGTGATGAGCGCAAATATTGGTTCTTGAGTCATGGATGTTTTCTATGTATTTAAGTATTATATTTCTCTATATAAGTATTTGTATCGTTGTCTAGTACCCATAGTACAAGCCTAGAGCTTAGTTTGGGACTAGGTCAATTGGTGTGACATTGTCCCCTGATATTTATTATTTATTATTTATTTGAACACGTTCGAATAAATTAAGTGACGCATTTACCCCTCTGTCAGAATAGCCTCGCTTGACCTTATGTGAATAAGAAGGTTAACTTAATAAGTAGGTACCTATATTAATAACTTGTTTTAGCTTTACTATGCCTATTGTTAGTGTTTTTAACAACGGCTACTTCAGTAAAGGCATCAACTCGGAAGAACGATATGATTTAGCGCTTCCCGTGCGGCCTTCCGACGCCGCTACACCAATTTACGACGAACCTTCACAGCTTCCTTGTTAACTGCTTTACTTCGGCTATTTTATGGGCTTTTACGTAAATAATGTTCCGGTAAACAAGTGATTATGATTGAGCTTTCAACATTTTAGGAACATTTGGCGACTAAGCGAATTCATTGCTGAAATTTTACTTTAATATTATGAACGAGAGAGTTTGGATGTGTGGATGTTTGTTACTCAATCACGCTTCAACCACTGAACGGATCGGGATGTAACTTGGCACACTTATAGTTTAGGTCCTAGACGAGGTCATAGTGTAGCTTACATCCCGGAAAATTGGACTGTTTCCGAGGGAGCAGCGATTAACGACTTCTACGCGGATGGAGTGGCGGGCAAACGCTACTAATATGTAGAGAATATTTAAACTACTAAATATCTAAAATGAAACAAAATAAATATCCGAGCCCCAAATTTAACTCCAGTCTTGATAGCATACGAGTATTTAAATACATAGGTACATAGAAAATATCCAAGACACAGAAACAAATACTACTTATTTGCCCACCGCTAGCTGTGTGGGTACATAGGGCTTAACGCGAAATTAAAAATTGCAAAACTAATAAATAAATATGAAAAAATACAGACTAGATTTCTGGGCTCTTAGCGAAAAAGGTCTCCTGAAGATTAAGTGAAAAATGGTTCAAGTCTAGTATCCTCCGTTTACGTACCTATATACCCTTTTTAGTACGAGTTAAGTCGACTTAGGGTGATGGCACTGGCAGGCAGCAGTAATGGACACTTCACTCTTAATTCAAATCTCATACGGTGCTAAATTGATTATTGCAAAAGAAATAAATAACCCTTATCTTCAATAAATAAAAAGCAAGTCTCCATTTTTGGTGCCTTGTCCATTACTGGTTCCCTATAATTGTGAAAAAGTCACTAGATCACCAGATTTGAACCACAAACAAACAGGTGACGGGCCGGCATCATCATACTCGTAAACAAATCGCCTTTAGCTCAAGACCCAGTGTAAATACCCTGTTGCTCATAAGGGGCAGTTTGTGCGCGTAATTGTGTTTGTCATAGTTAACAGCGGCCTCGGCCGCGGGCGATACATGCTACAGTACTATATCGACCGCAGGGCACGGGTTAAGACATGGAAGGAAGCGATGGCGTTGCTTAACTCTTTCTTTTACCTTCTAGTTATGCTGCTACGGTAATGCCACCAATTGTGGAAACTTTTAGATGACAGGCACCAGTAATGGACACTTCACTCTTAATTCAAACTGCATACGGTCTTAATTTGATTGTTGCAAAATATATGAATATCTCCTGTAAAATAAGAATCAAGTGCCCATCATTGGTCCTTGTCCATAACTGGTTCCGTCATCCTAATGTTCAACTAATTTTATAAACGCGTAAGTTTCTGTGTTACTTTCTTTCGTTGCAGCGACTGAACGGTTAACACACAGGCTACCTTTCATCCCAGGTCTTTTAGAAGTTCCCGATATAATAACGATAATCGAAATCTACGCTGACAAAGTCGCGGGCAGAAGCTAGTAAATACTCGTAATAAATGAATGTCGAGGGACAAACTGACACAAATTGCCTAGTCCTAAGCCCTAGGCTTGTACTATGGGTACTAGGCATCGATAAACATACTTACTTGCATAAAGAAATAAATAATTATATGCACAGAAAACACCCAAGACTAGCACTTATCACACAAATATTTGTCCTGACCGGGAATCGAACCCACTAGTCCGTCATCGTTATAAGTTTGCCGACCGATTTGGACACATTTTTTTTGCTTTAGCCTGTTATTTGCATTTCGTAATCTACACTGTACTTAAAATACTCGTAAACCCACCAAATTGTGATTAGTTGACAAGCATACGATGGCATAGCCAAAAAAGAACAGTTTGCAACAAAATCTTGACCCGAAATGTTTTTTGCACCTGCAAATTAAAGTACGCTATGTGCAATTTTCGTCATTTTGATGTCATCGGCACCAAAAGTTCAACCACTGGATCGTAGTATATGGCGCGCAGTAGTGCCACGTCAGCTTTATTCTGTGGAAAGGAAACTATTTCGCATCTTGTGACTTGTACCACACTTCTCCTCTTTGACATTATTGGCTTTATTTAGGATAAATCCGCTTTGCGTCCTGGTAAATAATACAATATATGAACCGGATTCGGCTCATCGCGGTTCATAACCGATAACTTCGTCTCGGTAAACACCGGAATCGTTTGAGTTTTACAATACCAAATTGTTGTGTTGTTTTACGCGACTGTGGTAGTTGGATGGGAGGGTTATGGTTTTAGCTGTCTAATGTATATTATAATAATTATGTTTGTGGGTGAGTGAAGGAAGATAGGTAGGTATAGCTGGGAAAAAGAGTACAGAAAATCTAATATCTAGAAATAAAATGACATGACGATAATGAAAGTTAGAAAAAAAATTTTTTTTTTTGGTTGTTGACTTTTTGCTTTACCCTACTACCGAGAATCAGGGTTCCAGAGTCTTCGGGCAGTATTAATAAACTAATCTCAACTCTAATGCTCGTCTCGGGATGCGTCAAAAATTACAGTGTTCTATGGTGTGACGTATCTTCTGACGGGGCGTCTAAGCCAAGATGAGTTTATTGGTCCGTATTAGCCTTGAATCTTAAGATTATAGTTGTGGCATGTGTGTTCGTTTGCCTTATCCATGGCAAAAAAACCTTCGCTGTAAGGTACTGCAGGTACCAACCCTGATATTTTTTATGTACTTTACAAATACACAGTACACAGTTATGTACACACAGTTTCTGACAATAAATGAATCTTATCTTATCTTATCTTATAAATAGTTGTTGAACGTGGTAAAAACGTATCAAATCTCAACATTGTAACTTTAACAGTAGGGATTGCACTGTAATTGGCCTTTAGTTTTAGTTTATAAAGTATACTTTAAATTTGTGTTTAGCTTTTAGTATTTGTGTTGAGTTATCGGAGCATGGAAAACAAATAATAATTTTATATAATTTCTCAACGAAGCGAAATGTAATTTCTTTTTGCGGGTGGTACCTAGGACCTTGTGCAAGGTCCGTCCGGATCGCTACCACCATCTTATCCATTAACTTACCGCCAAATAGCAGTGTTCGCATTGTTGTGTTCCGGTTTGGGGATAAGACAGCCGGTGAAATGACTAGCATAGAGGCATTCCATCTTAGTCCTCAGGGTTGGCAACGCATTTGCAGTCTCAAGATTGCATTGCATTCTTGTGAATGCGAATGTCTATGGGTCACAGTTTCCACTTACCATCAGGTGGCCTGTGTACTCGTTTGTCTACTCTATGCCATAATAAAAAAAAAAAAAAAAAAAATCTTTAATCCGAATACCTAATTACTTAGAAACTTAGAAAATTTACTACAACATGCAGACAGATCGACATACGTTCATGGTAAAACTTTAAAAGTTCCTAGTTTAATTTTAAATCCCTAAAAAAGTTGTTCCGTCGTTGAAACCAGATACGTATGGTTTTTCTAGTTTCTCGATTAAATGATAACATTTTGTTTGAAACCAATATTCAATTTTTTTCCAGTTTTAGTGAAAATATTTCTCCCGTATGTGCAATATTCCAAAATTTTAATCAACCGGATGAAAAACGTACGTTTGCGTATTCAATTGCGGTAAAAAATCTGTAGGTATCGAAATAATAAAAATGGCGACTAACAAAAATGAAACCAAACGAGTTTTCGTAATTAGTGAACTATGTACGGGCCAATATTCTACTGGATAGAGCCATATTGCCTTCGACATGATAGCGTATGGTTTTACTCACATGCCATTACTGTCAAGAAAATAAGAGCTATCGTAACGTCAACACTTCAAAAGCAAATGGCCATACCGAGTAGAATAGAGGCCCAGGTACTGCCCCTTAGGGCCACTTGCACGCAGAATTTAACCCTGGGTTAAGGCACTAACTTGAGTTAGTAGACGTTAGATTCATACGAAAACTGTCATTTTAACTCGAGTTAGTGTCTTAACCCAGGGTTAAACTTTTCGTGCAAGTGGCCCTTACACAAATAGCCTTCAGCTGTCTATTACCATCTCACCCGCACTCGCATCAGGCAGTATAATTAAAATAAATTAATATCAGGGGATACAATGTCACCCAAATCGACCTAGTCCCAAACTAAGCAATAGTATATTTACTTTTAAAATAAAATAAAAAAATGTATTATTTACCAACGGCAGCGGCTGCGAAAATGTATGAAATTTCATTACGTACCGTTTTACTTTTTAATACCATGTTTGAACTAGGATAACAAACTCCAAACAGCCACACTCGTGCAATTAAAATGAAATCCTTACTTGTATATTTTATATTTTACTTTATATCTACTTTACTTTTTAAATGTCATAGACTAAAAAGCTAAACGTTTTCAAACAACGTTTGCAGCGAAATTAAAAGTGTATAGTAGTTTTTTTTTTCATTGAAATTGCGTTCATATACAAAACACATTGCCGAAATAACAAAATTCAATTAATGTTATAATTTGAACTAAAATGTTTTATTGAAACTGAACGTTTAAATTTGTGATTTAATTTAATGTTTTATTTCAGTTTCATATTTTAATCTTACCTGTATCGAATGTACACTCTCTGTCAGATGCAAATTTCATACTGACAGATAAGGACATAGTATATTTTAAGCATATTTTAACTATTTACGAGGGTAAGAAGTTAAGAATAGATAACTTTACATTTTTAGACGAAACAGCACCCCCTTATGCCATCTTTCTTAGAAAATTATTCACTATCGAATGACTATATCGATAAAGATAAACTCAAAAGCCCCGTTAAAAGTCAGTGTCTCACTATTTTTAGATAGAAGGAGTCAAGCCAGCGTCCTTCAATAAGCACTCAACTTTTATGGGGGGGCTAATCGTGCCCCTCAGATAGTGTGGCAACATTTAGTGTTTGCTGGGAGGAAACATGCTGAATCTAGAATGGCAACAAAGCTTAAGCTTGGTGTTAGAGTCGCGTTTAAGATTACTCGTATACGCGATCGTGCGGTATTCAAGGATTAAATTTGTAGTATCATAACCGCTATTATAGCTTAGCAAAAAGGATTTAAAATGTTTCTATGAAACAAAAAATCCGAGACCAGGGGGGTTAATATGACATAGCAATGCAGTTCTGTTTACGCTGAGAGAAAAGGACAGAGGGGTTATTATGACATAACTATGCAGTTCATTTTACGGTGAGTGTAAGGGACAGAGCTATGGCATTTATATAGCTCTGTCCTTTCCTCTCAGCGTAAACAGAATTGCGTAAATATGTCATAATAACCCCCCAGGAGGGTTATTATGACATAGCTATACAATTCATTTTACGGTGAGCGTAAAGGACAGTGGGGCTATTTTGTATTATGACGTATCTGTGCAATTCATTTTACGCTGAAAGAAAAGGACACAGTTATGTAACTGCTATAGCTCCGTCCCTTTCGCTCACTGTATAATGAACTGCATAGTCATGTCATAATAACCCCCCGGACCTATACCACTTACATAGCTCTGTCCTTTTCTCTCAGCATAAGCAGACCTGCATAGCTATGTCATTATAACCCCCCCAGAGCCTTATAGCTGCTATAGCTCGGTCCTTTACGCTCGCCGTGAAATGAACTGCATAGCCATGTCATAGTAACCCCCCAACTCTTGTTAATAATTGGTAAATTTTTGGTACAGGCAACAGGTATGTTTATTGAGAACCTACCAGTGAATTCGAATGCGGAAGGTCTATGGTAAGTATGGCGGAGAGCGTTGGCGGCCTAGTGGCTTAGGGTGTCGACTCGTGATCGTAAGGTACTGAGTTCGAACCCCCGCGGTCATAGACCAATGAGTTTTTCTAACTGAAGTGATGCTCTTACGGTGAAGGAAAAACATCTGCACATTCGAACAGATCAGTGTGTAAGAGAAAAAGATCCTAAGGGGTGAAAGTTTATCCATCTGTAAGATGACAAGATAAGTATGGCGGAGATCCTGATGCCAGCTCCGGATTTTATCATCGGATCAGCTCCTTGATACCATAATATTGGATTATCATCGGGTTAACAAAAATGTGCACATTCCAAGTTTCTATCCATTCTGATAGCGTGAAGTGGTTCTTAGTTGACTTGCAAGATTCGACACCATTTATTCCCAAATTGTGGCTAAAGGGCATTGGCTAAATTTGTTTGAAGAATATTGTCTTTTTTTTTCAGCGGCCACGGATGATTTTTACACAGTTATTTTGAGGACCTCGAAATACACATAGATATTAGTTTTTGGTGTTAAATAATATCGCAGCGAAGATAATATTAAAGATTTAAATATACCGTTTTGATACTAAAAGTACGCCCATGAATATTTAAATATCTCGGCTCCGATACACTTAAGAGCAATTACATTATATGACAAAATATGTTTATTTTGAATAATTCTATCACAATTTACCACTTTTACGAATGGCCGCTCACCTTAAAAATGTATGGCTTTTACAAATGACAACCCAAGCCCCTTTGCTGGGTACTTTTGAGAATACTCGTTACACTGACCAAGAATTTTGCCCAACTTTATTAGCCCGTTTTGACTTTTTCTAAACAAAATCAAGCGTAAAAACCACTTATAAACCTACAGGGTGCCTCTGATGCAACGATCAATTCTACACGCTACTACTTCATCTAATTATTATTAAAATCTAATTATAAACTCAGTGTATTAAAACATGGCCATAATTAATCACTATCTCATGGTAAGGGGGCAACGGTTCCTTGGTACGAGGGCTAAAAGAAAATGGAGAATTGGATCGCGTACATTGAAAATTACATTTAACTAATATTTTTAACAACTTACAGAACAAAAGAAATTCAGTTTTAGGAGTAGAAACGATCCATGCATTTACCTACCTAAATTGAAACTCAGTTAAACCAGACGTAACAGAAAAGCAAAATAATTCCCGATTAAAATAACGCCTCGAGCAGAATTCACAAACACTCCGTCAGAGATATCACAGATTCCTAAGTCGGCGTCGATTTGAAGCACTTAGCAAACACAAACAATATTATACCGATACACTCGTCCCTCGGAGTAAACAGACATGCAGAATGTATTTACGTAAAACTTGATGATTGAATCCTCATTTTGGGTAGGGTTCGGTAGTGCTCGGTCAAGTTCGGAGCGAGAGAAGTAATATCGAGGAAGAGAGATATAAAGTTGCTTCTCAAACTTCCAATCGTTGCCCTAAAGTTCTCTTTTTGAACAATCAATGACGAAGGAAGACCTGCACCAGTGAAAAACATGTCGAATACAGAATAGTTATTTGTTCAACAAGAGAGCAAAGTTGGTTTTTGCTGCGAGTGATGTTTTGAATCCCGAGTAAGCGAAGGATTCTATTATTGAATCACGAGCGTAGCGAGTGATTCTAGGTTAGAATCCTGAGCGTAGCGAGGGATTCAAAGATACGAGACGTAAAAAACTTTGGTCTCGTGTGAGACATACAACTTTTCACCTCAGCAGCGAGAACAACACAGCGTGAAGCTGGTAGGGCCAACGCAGGTCTTCCGTTGTGACCATTTGGTGAATACACGACTAAATAACGACACGATCGCATATGCATCAAGCACAAGCATTTTTGCAAAATACTAATAAAATAAAAAGTGGAAAAAATAAACATGAAACAGATAAAACCTGTCACTCAACTTGATAATGCCGTAGTGCAAACACAACTTTATACAGCTTTATGTTGTCTGTGGCTTTAAAAAAAACCTAACTAGGCCTTGTCTATGGCTATGGTTGGTTATGCGTGCATCCGAACGTGCGTTTCTTTTTGGGCCTACTATGTGTGGAATTTGAAAATCGAACTTCGAATCAAGTTGTTTCTATCTCTCGCTTTTTTCCTATCGAAGTGAAAGTGACAAAACAAAGTGAAGTTCAATTTTTTCCAATGTTGTGAGTAGCCCCAGCACAGCTCACGGCATTTAAAAAAAATAATTAAAAAGCTACTTTGCCTCTCGCTCGCAGCAAAATTGAATTTTGCTCACTGTTTTTAAGCAGCAAAACCTGCTTGTTTGAGCTGCTGAAGTGAAAAAGTATGTTCAGAAATATACGTTTTGTAGGTATTATATCATAAAAAATTAAGTGCTACTTTAGTTCTTAATACGCTGGTAAACATCTTAGCATATTTGCGCAAAATGTGGTTACAGAATTATCAACAAGTTTTTCAAGGTGTAGGCAATTCTGTAGCTCTGCCTAGGCCACTCTAGGATTACAGGCGTGAAGGTACATGTAGTATGTCTGTGTGTAAGTGCTACTTTAGATGGTTTTTAGTACATATACAGTAGGCTCTAAAAGTGCATGGACAATTGAGACTTAAAATGCTATGCAGGTGAATGTCGACGCCATCTGTCTGCTTGTGGGGCGTTAGCAGCTATTAGTAAATCTTACTGGTTCAGTCAGATCTCACTAGATGGCGCTGCATTACCTTATAATATGAAAAATATTTTTTTCCACAAGAACCAAGCAGTTGCATAGTTGTCAACTTTATTATTCTTAGTCCACACTTCCAAACTCGGATTATTGATTAGATTATTAAAAAACACATTCAAAATCCATTTTACCCGAGCGGAATCGAACTATGAACCTCTTGTATCATAGGCAATGCCAAATGCCGTTCGACCATCGAACGTTTTGATAACCTGTCAAAATATATTATCAGTTTATGTTTATAGTCGGCTCTGCTTACTTTCTAAGAAATACGTTAGTATCAGAAGAGGGTAGAATGAAAATTTATAAATACCGGTTTCGTTTTTACATTTAACTTATGCACAATCCTTTGTTCACTGTTCCTCGTACGGTTACTGAGTTTTTAATTGCGTTATTAAGTATTTCATCAAAATGAGTTCACGTTGTAATATTGATTCAGTTACAAGATCGCAAATAATTGCCTTGCATAACGAAGGCAAGAATTTATCAGATATAGCCAGAGAGACAGGAGTAAACGTAAGTATTTTTGATGTGTTTTGTTCAAACAAAACTTAATATTCATAGGTTAACTATTCTTTTTTTTGTTATAGCGGAAAACCGTGGTTCTTTGGGTACGCCGATTTGAAGAAGAAGGATCTTTGCTACACCGTCAAAGAACAGGCAGACCACGGCTTATAGACGCGCCGCAGCGTCTAGCCATGGTGGTGGATTACGAGGAGAATGGTTTTATACCGACTAACCACTACGCCAGTTTATTTGACACAAGCGTGGACACCGTCCGTCGAGCTCTTCACAGTGAGGGTCTGCATTATCGTAGACACGCAGTCAAACCATCGCTGACAGATAATCACAAAAGAGCAAGGTTAGAGTTTGCTTTGGAGCTTTTGGATTTAGATTGGTCTAATGTCATCTTTACTGATGAAAAAACGTTTAAATCGAGTCAACATGGACGTCTAAGTCTGTGGCGTCGCAATAATACGCGGTGGAATAGCGGCCACGTAGTGCCCAACATGGAGCCTGGTCGCATCAGCGTGAACATGTGGGGGTGGATGAGTGGAGCTGACCCGGGAGAACTAGTGAGGCTACCCAGTCGAGCCAATAGTGCGAACTATGTGGAAGTGCTGGAGGAGACCATGTTGCCCACTGTTCGGAATGTGTATCCTGAAGAGCAGTTGCCAATTATATCTTTCGTGCAAGATAATTGTCCGATACACCGTTCGCGTATTGTGCGGGAGTGGTTTAGCCAGCACGAAAATAACATTAAAGTTATTCCTTGGCCTGCTAGATCGCCGGATTTAAATCCCATTGAAAATTTGTGGGGCGTTATCGTCCAACGATGGGATAAACAGAATGAGCGAACACCAGAAACTTTAGAGGCTCATTGTTTAAAAATATGGGACAGTATTCGCGGGTCAGATCTGTGTAGAAATCTCGTCGGCTCAATGCGCTCCCGTTTGCAAGCTGTGATCGAACAAGGTGGGGGCTACACTAGATATTAAGTTTAAGCAAATAATTACACTTATATATATATTTTGTGTGATATATTTAGTGGAGACCGGGTTTTGATTAACGTATCACGTCATCATCATCATCATCCATCACTGCGTAAAACATTAATAATAATAAACGAAATGAATGTTTATTTTGCCGTTTTTAAGTTTCTGAGCTATGTTATGATATTTAATCATATATTTTAACGAAATACTTTATTGCCCCCTTTGTCACACGCCCGAGTTAATTTGTTTTTATTTTAAATTGTCAACTTTATTTCTTTGTTAACTTTTTTGGTGTGTGTTTGGTTTAATAAATGTGTTTGGTTTATTTCATGGAGCTAGCAGAACTTTTAATTTATTGATGACTGATCATGATCAAAACTGTAAAAGACAGCTATTACAATGCGTTTAACCTTTAGGCACGCGGTTGTTTTATGCGCAGCGCAGGTGCAGGTGTTTAACGCATTTGCGTTGACGTTCCCTATTTTAATTCAATACATCGAAGCAATTACTACGCTTTGTTTTTGGGTCATACGCACGCAGCTCCAATCGCAGAGTTCAATTCATTAAAAAAAAATGTTTACAGTATAAAACAACCGCGCACTTTACGTTAACCCGGTCCCTATTTTTGTGAATTATATTTGTTATTACTAGTTATTGTGGGAAAGCTTCAATCATCTTTCCGATGTCGGAAATGAATACTTAAGCTAAGACCTCAATAGTTAGATGGAAAATTGTTATAATGTTGTAAATAATTAGTCAAATTGAGATAAACTGATTATACTCAAATATTTTATAAGAAGTAAATGATTTTAAACCACAAAAGTAGTATCATTTTTAAGAATGACGAATTTTTCCTGCTTTAAATAATGCATTTATTATGTTCCATCATTGTAAACGTAAGCAAATAATATTTAAAAAAAAAAACAAAAATATGCTTGCCACTAACGAGATTCGAACTCCCATCCATTGAGCACACCTACGCATGAAGCTTATAAACTGTGCCACCATCTCATATGGTTGACAAGACGAAATATCGATTCTAGTGCTGTGTAGTTAAGAAATTGCAGTAATAAGCAATTGAACTAGATCAGTAAACTGCGCCATCTAGTTTATTTGTTGCGAACTTGAAATCGAGTGCTCATAGGATTATCGACGTTAAGGTGTCCATGCAATTTTACAGCTGACTGTACATTCACGTTTTAGTTGCCATAACAACTAATAAAGTTTGCTTACTCAACCAGTAAACTCTGGCGACAATACCACTTTTTAAAGAATCCGCAAATATTAAGATGTATTTAGGTACGTATAACATACCCAATTTTTTTTTAAGAGTTATCCAAAGCGAAACATCTCTGTATATACCCTGAAATATACAGTTCCTTCATCTGCAAACGTTTAGCCAAAACAAAAGCCATATCTGATAGAATCTAGTAAAATTTTACCGGTTCTCAGAACAGGGTTAAGTAATACGATTTGACAGATCGAGAAATCTCGGGACATCCAAGGCATTCCAGTGCCTTATTTTAAATGGAAAACTGATACATTTCACATTTCACTCGCATCTCGCATAAAAGTATCAAAGAAGCAGCAAACGTCACTACTTTAAGCAATTCTTGACAATAAACAAGTTGAGTATACGACATGTTTTGCCTGTAGAATCCCACTACTGGGACCTATGACAGGTTGGGACAAGTCAGCCGGTTGTACTGGTTCAGCGAAACCCAAGTTTGAGCCATTGTGTTAAGAACTAAAATCTCCTACACGTTAAACATTTGGTTATCATACAAACGGCAGACAAAAAGAAAACCTTCACAAATAAGATTAAGGCTGGCTTTCCGGCGGGGAGCGACATGTATCTCAAAGGAGCGATTTAAAACGCGTTCCGAACGTTTGCGGTGAAAGCTTTCTTGGCAAAGTTTCTTGCTTAGTTTTATTTTTAAATTGCGATTCATGCACGGATTCAAGGTAGTTTTTAAAATGTGGTTATAGTTCAGTCTATTTTTCTAATTTTCTCTAGTAGTAGCAGCTATAAAATATTTTACTTTAGTTTTAGTACTTCAGTCAACTAAACTATAACTATATCATATCTATATCAAGGTTATGTAATGATTTAAATCCTAAGGCCTGTATTAATAAACTCATCTTGGCTGAGATGCGCGTCACAAGATACGTCAACGCATAGAACACTGTCATTTTTAACACATCTCGAGACGAGCATTAGAGTTGAGATTAGTTTATTAATACGGACCTAAGAGACTTCTAAAGATTTGAATTATAACGTCACTTTGACATGGTTTTATTGTTGCCTATGAATAGAATCGGTCCGGATAGTTAAAACCATCTATTCCGTAAACCTCCAACCAGGCAGTGTTCGTATTGTTGTGTTCCATTTTAGCATTATATCTTAGTGTTTATGTTTGGCAGTTTTGAAATTATAAATATCTGTAATAGGTCTTACACTGCTAATCCTGACAAGTCGCACAACCAAAAGTTCCCAACTACCGTCAGGTGGCCCTAGCTACTTAAAACATAATTTTAGGTCAAATGCAAAATACCCTATAACTATGCAGGTTTTGTTTTATTTACAAAAGTTAAAATATAGCCGTATTCTTTTGATTTTGAAGAGGTGGTTCTATGTTCTCTTGTTTGTATATTGTTTATGTATGTTCTCCGATTGTTTCGTAGACTCATTCAGATATTTTTTTGTTTCATACTCGATACCTCTACGACTTCCTGAAATTAGGATCTTGACAAACGAACGGACAACAAAGTGATCCATGTTTTGGTCAAGCAAGTAGATTAGAGACATTTTAATAATGTTTAATCTTAGGTATATAAGCTGTAAAATTACTGAAACAAATAATTTTGATTTTCTTTAATTTTTTACAAGGGATCCTCTTTTCGTTTTGGTTTACGGGACCCTACATACATACATACATTAAATCACGCCTGTTTTCCAAGGGGGGTAGGCAGAGACCACTTCTTTCCACTTGCTCCGATCTTGACCAATTTCTTTCGCTTCTTCCACATTCATACATCGAGTCAAGCACGCACGTTGGTTTCGGGTACGTAAGATTCGGCCCTTTTCCAGTATTTCACCGATTTGACTCGAAAAAGTACGCCTAGGGCGGCCCCTTCCGACCCGTCCACTCACTTCCACTCACTTTCGATCTATCGACGGAACCCTAAAAAGAGTATAATTTAGAACAATGCCATCGTAAGGAAAATACCATGCCAAGCGACCGGCTTGCATGGCCAATCGTAGCGGAAACGCAAAGGCCGTGAAATTAGTCCCGTGGGGTGTCCCGCGACCTACCTAATACTGTAGCAGTAATAACCTAACGCGGGAATATTAAATGCTTGGTTTAACTCGAAAAGCAGCAAAAAAAAAGGAAAAAAGCGGACAAGTGAGAGTTAAACACGTTTGGAAACGGTTTTGTACGTTTTTGATGAATTTTCCTTTTTTTTACTTTAAATAAGATACCTATTTGTTTTTATTTCAAAACTAATAGATAAGGGAGGGATGACTAGTTCGCTTCGCCTATTGTGTTAAAAAACTTCAAAACTATTTATCTTAAAATTAAAAAAAAAACTATCACACTTTATACTTTTTACCTCTTAGAAGTTGCCTCCATGTTAAAAATAATATTTTATTTACTACTAGCTTCTGCCCGCGACTCGGTCCGCGTGGAGCTCGTTTATATCGTAGCTCCATCGGGTTATGACCCCCATTTCACCGCTATAGGGGATAAATTTCGGGAAAAAAACTATGTAGTTTCCCAGGATTCAAACTATATTTGGACCAAATTTCACCAAAATCAGTTCAGCGGTTTAAGCGTGAAGAAGTAACAGACAGACAGACATACTTTCGCATTTTTATTATTAGTATGGGCACGTCCGTCTTTGAATCACCGTCAACTAATTCGGTCTAGTAGTTCCGACTTGCGAGAGGTCCTATTAAGGGTTCCGTCCTTCCAAACGCGTTGATAGCTCAGTAACCCATATCATTTGAACCCTTTAAAAGGGTTCCCGACGCAACGGGAAAAACGAAACCCTTTTTTCAAACGGTCTGTCTGTCCGTCTGTCAAGATCATTGTTGCCCAAAACTGGTAGAGGTATTATGTTAAAATTATAACAAAATACACATCTCCAATAGCTATCAAAACATTTGGCCGTATATGTCGAATAATTATTTTGATAATCCCAAACTCTCTCGTAAAAACTACAGGAAACTTCCTATTGCTCGATATCATTAAATTTAGTAAAAAGCAACGTCGTAGAGCGCTAGTACAAAAATAATCGTGAATTCATAGTTAAATCACACATATCAAAAAACTGTGATTCACAAGTTAAAAAAAAATTTGGATAAGTACAAACGAAATGGTACCGAAATGGTAATGGTTAAAAGGAACGTTATTTCTAGTATTACTTTAAAAGTCGATAGATAGCACTTTTGTGGTTCTAATCTAACTGCATTATTAAGTATAATAAAAAGTCCTAACAGCAAAGTAATTTCAATTCAAATTCCAATGGAAAGACAATATCAAAGGATCACCAAATAACATCTAAAAAATATCGTAACCCTACAAACGTCTTAGCAAAAACTGCCTCCTTTAGCTTCGCTGCTGTAAGATATTGGACTCTAGGCGGCAGCGGCAGGGTTGCTCCGTGACTTGGGGATGAGTCCATCCAGTGTTCGCATATCGACTTGAGACGGATCGCTCTTCGGGCATGTTTTATTCATGGGTTGGTGTTTGTCTAAATTTCTCGTGCCCTAGCCAGCGAGCTTGCCGGATTGAAATTTTGCCAAAAAACTTGTGCTATTTCCTAGTCGTCGGGAACGAGTTGTCCTGTGTAGATACTTGTCGTTCAGTAATATAGGAAACAACGATAGACCATTATAACTCCGAACAAATTCAAATTCAAATTCAAAATATTTATTCAGTACATAGGCCACATGAGGGCTCTTTTACACGTCGGTAATATGGAGTGAGTCTACCAGCGCTTCGGACAAGACCATTATTGCGGAGAAGAAGCGCCGAGTGACACTCCAGTATTTAGAAGGTCATAAGTAAAGTAAGTTACATAAGGTAATAAAGTAATAAATAATAAATTTCATAAAACTACCTTAAAATAAATACATTACAAATGTAAACGAACCTTAAACAAAAAAAAAAATATGATAGCAAAACGACGTGGTCTCTACATCAAAAGCCATAACTAGAATATTGAATTTAACAACAAGTCAAAAAAAAGCCTTAAAAGGTTATTAAAATGTAAATTGTTTTAGTATCCTATAAACTATATTTTGTTTACCAGTACCTACCTATCTTATATTGTCATCTTTAGTGTTTCTTCACTTCATTCGTATTGTTCTAGTTTAATTAAGCGCATTTTATTTTTAATTATTATGTGTATTCAGTAATGAACCTCCAGGTCTTTTCGTACTTATATTGTTTAGTACAAAGTACTTCTATATTGTATTCAAATATGACTGTATGTGTTCTAAATAAATAAAAAAAAAAAAAAAAAAGTCCTTGCAAGTGTGAACAGACCGGACCAATAACACAAATAACTGACCATTTGTGAATATTTGTCATCGTACAATAAGGCTCACGAATGGTCAGTTAACAGTGATGATGTTAGTACAGTGCAGACATCTTAAAAGGTCTTTCGGGTTTAGATAAAGTTGGTATGTCTTGTATGAGGGTGAACGAAAAAGAAGTAGGTATGAATCCCAAACCCGTCTTAAGCTCTCTTGTAATGTAGAAGAGCGCAAAAGCTTATCCACAAACAAAAAAGAGGGAGCACACAACTAAGTCTAGTTTCATGGCAAAGGGCCCGTATTATTGCGCCTTTATCGCGGTAGATAAAACATCCGTCACTCTCGCACTTACATACTGGTCAGAAAGTGACAGATGTATTCTCCACGTTTATCCACATCAATAAACACGAGTATAATAAAGACCAAGGACATGTGGAATATCGAGAAAGAAAATTCTACGAAAGGACAACTGAGATATTATGGGGAAAAAAATCCCAGTTTTCTACAGTGTGGACAAATGAGAATAGCCTTAAACGGGGTGAGTAGAAATTAAGGGGTGAGTAGAAATTAAGGGGTGAGTAGGGACACAACCTAAAATGAAGGATATGTTACTAATTATAAGACTGAAATTATTTCCAATAGACTTAACGTTATGCTCCATTTAATTATTGTTGTTATTTGTAACAAGTTATGACTTATTTTAGGTTGTTTCCGTACTCTTTATCCCTACTTACACATATTCTGGTATAACTACCATCTATATTTGTAACTATTTGGTAAATTCAAATCGATTGAATCATGGTTTAAATCCCTCATAACATAGCTGAATAAGCCAGATTCCGTCCAAATATTTTCCCTTGCCGTGAGTGAGGCCGTTACCGCAACACCTGGATATTGTACGTAGGGATTACATTGAATACGTACGTAACGTAAATATTAAGCTGAACATGTTCCTGGACAAAACGTTGAGTCTCGCAAATCCTCGCGTTTTCGCAGACGAATAATTTGACCGGCGAGTTTTAGTGGTCCTGCATTCTCGTAGGCATATTTAACTGATGTCCATAGAGTCTGTAATGTCCAGTGACTTACTAAGGCATGTAGAGCGGAACAATCTTGTAACCGACGCCCAGTTCGCCTACAGATTGGGAAAATCAACCACAACAGCAACAAAAAAGTTCATGGAAACTGTAATATTGTGCCTAGAAAATAAGAAAAAGGTTGCGGGTATTTTTCTGGACCTGTCAAAGGCGTTTAATTCTGTCAATCACGCTTTAATTTTAGCTAAACTCCAAGCATACGGAATAAGAGGTCATAGTGTAGACTTATTAAAATCATTTTTAGCAGAAAGGCAGCAAACTGTGGAAATAAAAGTCGACGGAAAGCGGCATAGGTCAAAACCACAGACAGTGACAATAGGAGTACCACAAGGCTCAGCACTAGGAAATACATTATTCTCAATATTTTTAAATGATATAGTAAAATTAGACATAGATGGTGAGATAATATTATACGCAGATGACACAACAATAATTGTAAGTGATGATACCTATTATAATCTAGAAAATAAAATAAATGACATAATAAATAAATTAGAATTCTGGTTCAAGATCAATGGACTCAAATTAAACTCGGAAAAGACATGTATCATGAAATTTAGCCCGCAGCATAGAAATACAGATACGCTTAAAGTAGCTTTACCCAATGGGACGATACTGCAAAGTGTAGAACACGTAAAACTGCTAGGTTTCGACCTGGATACAAAATTATCGTGGAAAAAACACGTAGACTCAGTTTGTGGGAAACTAGCGACAGGGGTCTATGCCCTCAAACAACTAAGGCCACTTATTTCCGACGAGAGCCTCAAAGAAGCGTACTATGCTTATTTTCACTCAATCCTGTCTTATGGCATTATACTGTGGGGAAATTCAACCGACTTTGAACGTATCCTTAAAATGCAAAAGCGTGCAATTCGAGTTCTTGTCAAAGCTAAATATAATGAGAGCTGCAGAGAATATTTTAAAAGCCTTCACATATTAACTGCTGTATCAACTTATATTTTCGAATTACTAATGTACGTAAGAAATAATTCTAGTGAATTTAAAAAGATTGGTGATGACAGTAAGCGTCCGAGCAGATATCCCGATAACCTCAGACCTATTCAATGTAGACTGAACATAGCCAAGAAAAGCCCTAGAGTAATGGCGCAGAAAGTATACAATAAACTGCCGCAAACGATCAAAGCTGTGGCTAATATAAGTGCATTCCGCCAGCAAGTTAGAGAACTGCTCCTTAGAAACACACTGTACAATGTCAAAGAGTACCTAGGAAATGAATATTAGAATAGATACATATAAGTAGTGACATCAAGATTAAAACCACATCAGATTTACTTTATGATTATATTTTATTGCTGAATTTTTATTGTGTTTAGGTAGTATATTATTATTACATTATAAGATAATTTAGTTTGACGATCTCAGTATGTTTGCGTATTTTTTTGTCTTGTGCTAAGGTAATTTTATACTGCATGACTGTTGAGAAATAAATAAATATGATATGATATGATATGATGATGATGAACCACTATGGAATTCGGTCGCATAAAACCAACGATTAATTCCTATGTAATTTCTATCTTCGCTGTCATTTCACGTGACTCTGTCATTGCGATAACGTTCTATGGTGTATGAACATCTTAAGTACTTGATGGTAAAGTCACAGTAAGAAAAGGTTCGTCACTTTTGGACCTTAAGAGCGTTGAATTTACTGTGACGAACCTTTTTTTTACTGTGACTATACCTAGGAACTGTAATTCGGAAACAACATTGAGTTACTCCTGTTGAGGTGGGTACGACGTCTGTGGCCACTTTCATTTTAGGTTCAAATTTGACAAACTGCTAGAAAAAAAAGACTACTTAATGTAAAATTTTAATCTAAAGTAACTAAATCTCTTCGCAATTTTAATGCAAACTAGCACTAAGAGAGCAAAGCGACGGCACAAAGGGCATAAACAAGATGTAAAACGCTACAAATGTTTTTCTTTTCTATCGCTCAAAATTTATGCGATGACATTCTTGTGCGTTACTCGTTGTGGTCAACTGTCATCCTGTACATTTTGAGCAATTAAAAATTAAAAATTACAGAGGCACACGCACGAAATAACCTCAGTGACGTTTACAATTACGTTACGTTTTCAATGATCCACGGGCTTTTAAAAGAATAGCGCTTTATCAAACATTGAAAACCATGCTAAATCTAACATCAAACCGCAACCACCATTTCTCTGCACAGTACAATCATCTTCAAACAGACGCATGCAATTTCTAGCACTATCGTATCAACTTGTTTCACTCGAGAGCACGGTTTAGCATACTTATGTTCGCGGATGCGTGTACAGGGGCGTGCATTTATTCAGTTTGTCGCCGTCAGCGGGTTGCGACTCGGTTTCTGCGACCGCTTTATGTTCCGTTTACGATGCCATTTTGTTTTGTCTTCACTTACATTTTAAACGCCAGGAGCTCGATGTGGAGTCAATTTTATATGTGTATTAGACAGCTCGGTATTGAAAAGGTTGTGATCGATGACTGCTTCGCTGTTGATTGATTCCTCTTTTGGCCCCACGCTGGGCGCCATTTATTACCAATTTTTTTTTACAGAGAATATGGGTAGTTTATACTGCACCTAAGTATAGTACTTATTACCAGTTTCTCAGAATTTTATTGTGATTGGCAACCTCCCTTTTTTATGTAACACTAGTGACAATAAATTCACTAACAATTTACGAGTGCTAGTAGTTACATAATAATATGATCGCAAAAGCCGAAAGCTATTAAAAAGCCTGTATGTATTTTGGTTTGTGTAATTAAATACCGAAAAGTAAGGTTTATATTTACTACCTACTTAATAATAAATATCAAACAGACAGTCCAAAAATGGTTTATTGCAACTCATCCGTAACAAATGTCATGATATCGATACGTCATCAATCCTTGCGACCATTTAAAATCTCGGGACGCGTCGGCTCGGCCTAGATCTCACATATCAGTCCCTTTTATGAGACATCCATCATCCCCTCAGGACAGCTGCTGCTTGACTTGCCCTGACAACTCTATTACTGTAACAGGCCCTACCAAAACCGAAACTCGAAGTTACGAACCCTGTCCCTTTCTCTCAAACGCGTAACATTTACAAACTGAAAGGGGGAGTAACCTCGTTCTAAGTCAAGATAAACGAAAGCCCTCACTGTAGAAATTTCCTTGACCCTTTGATCGTTGAGATGACATGAGTATCAGCTACGTATAGTACAGTTGAAGGCAATGATAGATCTCTTTGGGTTTTTGGGCAAACAATATAAGCAAGTGGTGACTGGAAAAGTAATTGGCAAGAAAAAATAGATTTTTTTTTTCAGTCATAACCAATCCATATCCTAGATTATATAACTATATTTCAAATTAGCCGTCCAATAGACATTCTAAAACATTAATTTTTATTACAGATTTTAGTGACAAAAAAACAAGCATGTTTTTAAAACTCGATTGGTTTTTGTGCAATAATGAGTTTACTTAAATGAAAACTTTGGCTCGCAAAACTGGGTCAATAAATGTCTCTTTATTCAAAATAGCATGAAAACGGTTGAAAATGCCAAATCAAATTATGTCCCTGAGGAATTTTAATTTATTTCGGTGTTGAATGAGGAAACTCTTCACTATTTGAGTCACGTGCGGCCAATGCAGAGCGATTTGTCTTCATCCGGACGTCTTGCGCGAGTCGACAAAGGTTGACAGACGGACCGACGAATAAATACACTTGAAATTTTAAAACTGGCTTTTTGTACCAACATGTTTCATAGAAAAATCGCTTAAGTAGAAGAATTGAAAATGATAACATCACGACAATTGGGTCTTTACGCACGTTTGTTTCAGATCAAATACGTCTTGATGGTATTAAGCGATTTTCATGCAATTGGCGAGAAACCACGAAATAAACTTTCAAAAAAGTATTATTCTGATTTCTGTAAGACACTGAGTGCCCTTGATGATAAATACACTTGAAAAAAATCACAACGGACTGTGTTTTTGTTTCAAAATGGAAAATACTACAGGGTGGACGTGAAACTCTAAATTTAAACGCAAACGGATTGACCATTCATTCCCAGCTCCCATGCAGTAAAATAAAAAAGTTAATGAACTGTTTTCGTAACGAGCGACCGAGTTTTCCTCGTTCCTTGGGTCCCACCTAAGACGAGATATCCACGGTGTGGGCACAAAGAATCAATCGGACAGCGGTGAAGCTGTTTTCTTTTTCAATCAGTGGCCGTCCCCAGGGACCCGCGTACACACTAGTAACGCGAGCCCCCTGTATTTACACAGACGGAAAAATAAACAGCTACAACGTTTACAAACTCGCCTTCTCGCAGAGAATTGCTTTTGGTCCAACTACACTGTGTACCGAAACTCCGATGCAGTATAAGTTTAGGGTGTGATAGTTAGAAATAAATTGAATATTGGAGAGTGGCTGCGATCGGGTTCGTTTCGTTTCTAGATTGAGTGTGGCTTTATTTTGAACTCGTCGTAAAGTCCGAGGCGGGTGACGTACGATAAATGGTGTCTGTCGGGTCTGCGGGGCGCGGGTGGCGGGGGGCTATGGCAGCTCCCGGGCATTCGCTACTCGTCAAAATCGAATAAACCTAGAAATAGGTAGCGGTCGAGCGCATCGACTCGATAAATTCACTTCACACTTACTGGTGTGGGAAATAACAGAATCTGTTGCAGCTTGTAAAAAATAAAATGAAAACATTCATTTTATTTTCACTTTGTTTTTATCAAAGATGCAATTTTCAGAACAAAATAACGTCAGTGTTTTTTTATCGTGATTCGTTAATGAAGACAGGAAACTAAATGACGACTCCGAATTTACAAACATATGGCGCATGATATAAAAAAGGTTTCACTCGGAAATTAATAATTTTGCTAGAACCGTTATTATTTGTAAAATATACCTATACTGCATCTAGGTAGCAAAAGCTTCGTTATACCGCAAAACCATTACTAGATTTTTTGAAAAATCCTTTGCAGCAAAGGAACTTAATTCTTAGACCATTTTTAACTGTGTCATGGTGACGAAATCAATCAAAAAGTAAGAGACTTCTTATGATTTTATTTACTATGTAACTTTGCCATAGTCCTAAATGGTCTACGAATCAATTTCCTTCACTGTACAAACGGTCTTGCCGCTGTATAACTATCGCTTCCAGACAACCTTTCTTTGAATACTAATACGATGCGATTCTTTATGATGAAACGTATGAAATTCAAAAATATAATTTCAAAGTTTTTCTGGAATCCTGGCTCCATATTTACTATAGTATTTTTTGAGTATTATTGACCACCTAATTATAACCATAAATAATAAAGAAAGGAGCCACAAATTAGAGAACCAACAAAATCTGGTAGCCATCATAATGCAAATAAAGCAAGGGCTGAAACCGCGACCGCGGCAGGATGTCCGACAAATAAACAATGTATGAACAAAAATGAATATTTACTCGCGAATTTTGGAAACAAACTTTTTAACAGAAGCCATGCGGAAACGCGTCCGAGAGCGGAACGGATAGGTTTTCGAACGTTTTTTTCATTCGGAATAGAAAATGGTTGACTTTTTTGGCCGGTAATGCGGTTAGGGATTGTTACGCGTCGCAAGTGAAAAGTGGCACCATTTTAAACTTCAAAATCGATGTGACCTGAAAAAACAGCACCGTTTTGAGTACTATTATGGTTAAACTAGGGTGGACTCAGTTTTACGTTTGCCATGGCGTTATGTTAAGCCTTGCTAGAGAAAGTAAAAAATGTAGACGCACGCTCTTAGAAGCAGAACCAAATGAAATATTTTAAATATACGACGTTTACGGAGAACGTCCAAATATTTTTTTTTACTTTGCTAATTTCTAATTGAAAGCCATTTTGAACTAGTTCGCATAATTTGGCATACTTTAAGTATGCTTACGAACTAGCGTCGTCAGCACATTCATACATGCTTCAAATACAATACCTATGTATTTTCTTCAAAATTCAAAAAATAAAAATGTTCAGTAGGCCACATGAGAGGGCTCTTTTACACGTCGCGTCGGTAATATAGAGTGAATCTACCAGCGCTTCGGACAAGACAAATAATATGATTACAAATGTAACGTCAATAAACCTTAAACTCAAAATAAAGACTATGAGAACAACACAACGAGGTCTCTACGTCAAAAGCTATACTAGAATAATTGATTAAAGTCCTTGCAAACGTGAACAGACCGGACCCCACAAACAGCACAGCACCCGTTCACGAGTATATCTTATCTTCATATCTTCGAGACGTCCCTGATTCCTTGTTACTCAGATTCGGGAGATGTACCCTCGATCATTTTCATTATTAATACATTCCAAAGTTAACTGATTTTAATCCTGAAATAACGAGCTCGGCTTAGGACGCGTAATTTATAAATGGCTGCGAAGCGGATCGTATCGACATAATTAATGGATATTTCTCTAAAATAATCAGCGGATTTGGAGTTTGTGTCGACTCGGTACAAATTACTTCCTAATTTAATTGTGGTAAATAGTAGGCGTATTTACTTTTTAATTGGGTCTGTGTAACGACTTAAGACTTGATTAAAAATGTTTGAATATAACCTACCGACTACGCACTCCTCTACTCTAGTTTTGTAATGTTAAATATTACAAAAAAGAGAGCAGGTTGGTTTCATCATGCTACTTAAGCGAGCAACGGATAATTAAATTAATTTTACCCGGAACTACGGCAACTTCTGGAAAATTTAGCCGTTTCAAAAGAAAAAAGCCTCTATATTTTTTAGTGAATTATCATATTTCATACTAAAAATTAAAAAAAATCGCAGCATAATCCCAAAGGTATTTTTTTTAAATCTCCATTAGTAGAAAATTTTAAAAGTCAAATTTAGTTTTCATTCTACGAAGGCACGCCCCAATAGTCAAAATAAAAAAAATCACTTGCACAAATAGTTTTTTTTTTAAATAACGACTCCTAAACCTGCTTTAGAAGCATCGGTATTTATCAAAACGAGTAGTCGTAAGGAACCGTGTCGCCGCTAAGTCAAGGCGGTGTTGTGGTGTGTAAAGCAGCCGAGCCGGCAGGCTGGAAGAGCGCCAGCCTGGAGACAATGTTACCTTGACGCTGAAAACATTATGAGTTTACTAATTGACTCCACTAACTCGTCCACAGTAATTTTGCCCTGAATTTTATTTTCCATTTACAATAGAATAGGCAAATAGTTCCTGATGGAAAATGGTTACATTGGTCTTTTGGTATTAGGCAGCCTGGCTTCTGTCGATGGGATCGAACGTATAAGGTTGCCTAATTGAGAATGCACGCGGTAAAATGTGTTTTATTCGTTCTGGCTGGACTTCTTAAACTCCCCGCTACGATATTCACTCTTTGGTTCGTCCCACCGCGTTTTTGAGAGAATCAAACGCCTGCTTAGTTCGTATTTGGCAGTGTGCTTACCACTTTAAAAGCTACTAACCGCTGTATAACGTTTGCGAGCATATGTACAGATCATTGAATAATTGCGGCTAAGTTACCTGTATTTCTTAAAAAGATAGCATTTCAGGTTTATGTCGCTCTCATGCACATATTATACGCATTGACAATTTCACAGGCGACATCTAAAACCTTTCTTGAAGAAACCGCGTTTGAAACTTGTCTCGTATTAATTATAACGCATCACGGAAATGACCAACGTTGTAAAAGGCAGTTTGAAATCGTTCAACTGGTTGCGTCTCACACAGCAAAGAATCAACAAGGTAAAACTACCTACATCAAAACGGCTTAGGGTTACATCACTAGGATCTAAGGTTTGGCCGCGCTTTACAAGAAAATAACGCCTCTGCTATTCTTACTGCAATATAAGTCACGGCCACTGGCAAGGATTTGTATGTAATTTGAACCCACAAAGCGTGTCGCTGGCATAGAATGTGTTAATGGCTCCTTGGCAGCGCGGGCGCAAGTTTTACGGCGCCCGTAAACTCGCCGCGACGTTTCTCGCAGGTTGGCGACATTTGAATTGCAGCGAGCGTTGTAGACAATCGTGTTCGAGTAAAATTGGGCCAAGAATGTTGGCAGCTGCTTTACTGCCGGCAATATCATGATAAGTTTTTTTTAATGCATAGTTAAAGAAGAGATTATGTGTCTCTCGAAACCGAGGATTACTGTTGTATACTTTAGACGCGAAATGATAAGTTGGAGATCGATTTAAATAATGACATTTGAATACCGTCTGAAGAGTCGTTTTTTTAGAATTACTTATGTATGATTTTCTTCAGAACAAGTTTTGAATATTATTATTTTTTGTAAAATACGCATTTATAGTCATCTTTATCAGCCATAAAATTGATACTAATAAATATATACGTTGAGAACTGCTTTAGTTAGGGAAATTAAATTCTAAAAGGGAGTATAAAAGATTTTTCTCAAACATGCAATGAAATATTCATGTTATGTTCCTTATATAGGCTGCGAAGTATGACGTTTCAAGTGCGGCTAGAACTTTTTTATTTCCATTCCACATAAATTTGAGGCACAGGCTTGACATTCTGCCACTATGCGTATTTAAAAAAACACAATAAACGATTTGGTATGTACTTAGTGCAGTTTATTTTTAATTTAATTTAAACATGGCGGCTGTGTTCATGAACAGGCTGAATAGCTAAATTACATTTTTGACATTTTTGAGCGAAAGTTATAACGTCAAATACTAGGAGTGCATAAACGTTTGGGAGACATCCGCGCTATGTCGTGTGTGAACGCCGCCCGCCCGTCGGTGCTCCGCCTCGCGTGCGATCTAAGTTACTATACCTGATATGCCTCCTAATTACCGCTACGCTCCTGGTACTTTGTTTTAACGTTACTTTTCTTCCTTAGGGTGGACAATATAATCCTCTTACTTTTTAGAGTGATGTATTTTTTTTATTTCATTGCATAGATTTGAGAAAAGCACTATACATACCTCGCCGTGTAAAGGGACTGCCAGCCTCGTAACTATCCTTGTCTATAGCACTCGGCCTGCAACCCCCTACTTCCCGGCCTCTGTAGTAATGTACAATTTAGGTTAATGCTTAAAAATAGGAAACGGTAATGACTTGATTAACAAAACTCAAGCAACGACCCTTCCAGACATTTTCCTTTAACTTCGTTTTTATAGCACATTTTCCTTTATAGCGATCTCATCAAATAAAAACACAAAAAACAAACATCCTAATAGACAGCCAATACAGCGAATTCCAAATTCAATATCTCACTTAGCGGCTTAAATTCGGAAAACGATTCTCACATGGTTTACGATGCCTGCTTCGTAACTCTATAGCACCAAACAGAATTTCAAGAAGCCTATCTCTTTCACGCTACAGTTATAAGAGAATTGAGAGAAAAAGACAGTTACACAGAACCTAGTTTTTAAGATGGTATCAAGTGTTGATCGTGTGATTTGACGGGCCGCATTGATTTGATAGAATTGTGCTTACATTGGGAAAACATTACCGGAGACTGTAAAAAAAGGTTTACGACCCTCTGTTAAGTAAAGATATTTGACTTTGAAGGTACGTTTGTGGAAGCAGTAAACTCCTGCAAAGTACTGCAATGTTGGATTTTATGTGCCTGCTTTTCCTTATTACCTTCAACACTAACAAGTGAAACTTGGTGTTATTTATTCGAGTGTACGGCTTAATTTAAGAAAGTGGTTCACTTTATTTTAACTAACAGAACAAAACGTTTAAAACGAGTCTCTATTGACTGCCATATTTTTTTTTAGTAATAACGTGTTTTAGATCATAATTTTCGCAAGTCATAATGGTTTTTTTTCAGGAAACGGTTATTTTTCAGGTTTTTTATAAAACTAACCTAACTTAACCTAACTAATCTACACGATACACATTTATACAAAACTGTAACTTCATTCTGAAAGAAGTTATAACGAAAAAAAGTATGAATAACAATACATTATATTATGACCAACCATATGTTTGGCAGTCAAAGAGATCCGGTTTTAAACACTTTTAACGTCAAATTACAGCAGCTGATAAAGATGTTTTTTTTCACGGATTATTGTGTCCCATTTCATATGTCAACTGATGAAATGTGAGCGTAATGGAATTCAATCTTAATTCTGAGGGTTGGCGGTACGTTTACAGTCTTGGAATTGAAAAGACGCACGTCAATAATGCCTAAGTGTCTAACATAGCCCCACATTATTTATACATTTTGCTATGTACTCGTATTGCGTTGCAATACTTTCCAGAATATCGAAATATTTTTATTTTTTGATCGTTGGATATTTTTGATTATTGGCCGGGGCCCACATACACACAGCAACACATCTAGCTATACACTTCAGAAATCTGAAATATTGCATGAAAGAGAGTCGCACTAGAATGCGTATGTTGTTGACATAATACACATATATACATCTCTTTCTTTTTCTCTCTGCTCTGTCTTTAATGGTTAGTTAGGTGTGATGTTGTGTGTACCACCAGGTGGTCTGTGTGCTCGAATCTTTTGTTTTTATTTTTTTAGTTTTGTCAGGATCGGAGCAGAAGGAAAGAAGTGGTCTCTGCTTACCCCTCTGGGAAACAGGCGTGATTTAATGTATAATTTTTCAAGTTACTTCTAGGTAATAGCTGTAATCTTCCTACAGATTTGTCAGTAAAAAACCTCGATGTCGTCTCGCAACACTAAGCGGCCGCGAGCCGGAGAGCGCTCTACAAGTTAAAAATGAAATTAAAAGCCCCATTTGTGTATTTCATCAAGTTAAGAACTCTATTCTAACCGGCCGAGGCCGAAATATTAACGAGCGGCGCAAGTAATACGCTGTTGGCGAAGATAGTAGGTAGAGTCGGCCTTATAAGTGGCTGCACACTTTGGTATTTTGTCACTTAAACTGTGTACTATCAGGGGCGTTAAAGCAATAAGATATTAAAATATCTAGCGACATCTAGCGCATATGTGCATCAAACTGACTCGCCAGCGCCACCAGGATCAGACGGCGCACCTAAAGTGTTCTACATCGCGCTAACAAAGTTTGTCAGGTCACTTGACGTATATACAACTTTTAATTTCATCCTGATGGACTTCGGTCCCCAGGCATAACACCTAGAGAGAGAGAGAGATCTCTCTATATTGTCCTCGCCTCTCCTTCTATACTGGTGGCCACGACGTGATCGTCATTCTACATGTATGCAGGTATTCGGTGCAACGGACCATCACCACTTCATCATAGCGTGGGTGAGATGCGTTGCCGACCTTGAGAACTAAAATTAAATGCCCTATCCTAACCATTTCACCGGTCGTTGGCCACGGGTAAACGTCATGTTTCATGTTCGTGGTTTAACGGGTAAAATTATGGTAGCTACTAGCTTTTCAAGATAAGGAACCCTACAAAATAAGGCCAACTAGTAGAGAATACCAATAGGCATTAAGTTCACCTTTTGTATTTTTGTGCTATAAAGATTAAATAAATAATATAGCATTGCCGAAATCAGGCTTGCGTTCCTCTATATCTATTGCATAGTAATGTCCCGGGGGATATTAACGCTTCCCTCGCTCTTAATTCTGCAGGTGGCTATGATACATACATTCGAGGAATTTGATTGTTCAGCAGTTTGACATAGTAAGTCTATTTTCCGGGTTACACATTTTACACGTGTCATTAATTTGCCGTGTCACGTAGGAAAATGTATAACACGGCTATCACATCGCTACGGTAGACGAGGAAATAGCCACAGCCATTCCAAGAAATGCTAACGAACACACTTTAGCTTTTTTTTTATAAGGTTGCCAAAATCTTGATCCGACGCTTCAGCATTGGTATCATAGATATAATATTAGTGGCTGTTTCAGCATTGGTATCATAGATAATATAATGTTTGTTTACTATTGAAAGACACCTAATAGAGAGATTGAATATGTCTTTGGATAAGTTCTATTCATTAATTTAATATTGAAACTAGATTAAAAATTACTTGTTATGAAATTGTTATCGAGAGACATTCTTTATTGATCATTTTGACATACTTATACAATATGTTAACATTCACATTAATCAACGTAGGTAATCCATTTTATATCATTAATTTCGTTTAATTAATAGTTTTTTTTTTGTAAACTATATGAAACACAACAGTCGTAAGTCCGACTTTTACTAACATCGACCTCCCCGCTCGCCCCCGTCGCTTGCGCCGCCCGCAACAGCGCACAACTCTACTCTTTGACTTCAGAACAAATAGTTAATTACCTAGAGAGCTCGTTAGGCGTGGATTGTAGCAACTCCGGCTTCTGCCGCTGCCTTTTTCTGCCTCCACCATGCTGGGATAAGCGTCCGGAATCACCCCTAAATACTTTACTACCTATTAACAAACTTTATCACTTGAGCTGTTGTGGATTCTTGCAGCGAAATACTCGAGAGAAAACTAAATCATAGCAAAGCGGAGAATCTGCATTTCCAGTATTTGTTAACTTGTGTTGTTCTTTTAATTTGTAGCGTTTTATTTTGTTTGCTTTGCTGTTGTTGAATATGCTTTATAATCATAATCTTTAAACTAGCGTCAAGCAGCAGTATTCGCATTGTTATATTCCGGTGTGAACTGTGGGAATAAGACAAATGAATTTTCCAGGCATTGCGGTCTTAGGACAGCAGTCTTAAAATTCGAGTCTTGAAAATGAAAATGTCTATGGGACGCAGATTCCTCTAACCATTAAGTGGCTTGTGTACCGGTTCGCCTTCTCCATGGAATAAAAAAACATCGTATGTTTCAACGGAAATCGCTATTTCTGCCAGCCTGTCTGTTTGTCCGCTTAGGTCTTTGAAACATTTATCATAATTTGGAGGTAGTTTACACCCAGGTGAAGCCAGCGGGTCGCTGATATAACCTATTTAAATTCACTAACAGCGTTAATATTTTAAGACAAATGCCGACACCTTATACTAAAATATAATGAACCTTGTTAGGTACTCTTTTTATGAAAATTTAAACACGACTGTTGTTAATTTCCATATAGGAAATAGGGCTTCCTTTGGAGTATTACTAATTCACTTTTGTACCTCTAGATAAAAATCGTTAACTACAATACCAAACTACCTTAGTTTCTAGAGAATTTTATTTTGAGGAGGACCAGTTCAAGCAGGCTGGTAAGTACATCCACTAAATTGTCCAAGCTATCTGTTCCCAGATCATATCGTCGAGAGTCCCCCGTGACCGCAACTCAGAAATGTCGGTCAATACCCACCTTGGCAAGACGCCAGTGACTACCGATTTCAACCAAAATTGCTACAAATAATTCATACCGTATCATCATAAAGCACTAGCTCCTGCCTCTGACATTCACTGAATTTTTGCAAATTGACTTGTGTTTGACCAACCAAGCCTGAGAGCGTGACTATAGTTTTTATTAGGGACCCCTTCGAAAAATATTATTTTTTTACGCATAATATCATTTTGCATTTAATAATCGTCTATTTTGTAATAATAACGTATGGATACGTACGGTTAGTTTTTGTGAATAATTAAAACAAAACCCTTTTTCTATTGTAAACACCGGTTTAGGACAAACGATATTATGCGATATGATACATTATGCGTAATAAACATAATGGATTTTTTACCTAAAAGCGTGTCACGCTACACTATTTTCACAAGTTAACGCTCGCAACGCTCGTTCTTGCATAAAACTTGAGTCTCACTTAGTGCTCTCGATACCTTATCTTAATAATAAATTTATGACAGGTACAGTCACGAATTTAAATTTAGTACAGTACTTACAAAAATAAGGTTGAGTTTCCGAAACGGTCATTAGAGACATCGACGATTTCAATCATATTTTCCTTTAAATGGGTCCCAAATTAACACTCGTGACCGTACTTCGTGAATCTGTAATACTCGTACAATCAATATAAATATTATGATGTTGACCTGTTTACGTATGGTAATAATGGTTAATTTAATCAGAACTCGTTTATTACTACTCCCTCAAGGTTTCTAGCTATCTCCTTACCAAAGGGGTTTGGGTAAAACTGTTGTCAGTTGTAAAAGTCATTCATTTTCAAGGTAAACGGCCATTCGTGAAAGTGAAATTTTTTGATAGATCCATTCAAAATAAACATAATTATTTTGTTCCATAATGTTCTCTTAAGTGCATCGGAACCGAGATATTTAAATATTCATACTTGGGCGTACGTTTAGTATCAAAACCCGAATACTTAAATCCTTAATATCTCCGCTCCGATATTATTTAACGCCATAAATTACATATATCTATGTGTATTTAGGTCTTCTAAATAACTGTCTAATAATAATACGTGGCCGGTGAAAAAAATATGTCAATGTTCTTCATACAAACTTACCCAATGCCCTTTCACCACTATCTGACACCTTTCACAACACTAGTATGAATTCACCGACAGAAACTTTAATTATATTTTTAAGTTTAATGAGAAACAGTTGCACTTGAAGCATTAAGTTGATTCCTTCAGACAATTAGCACGCGAAGTTCTAGAACGTGTAATATGGAATTTCCCGAGTCGCAACGAACGTGGCAGTCGCAGGGAATTAGTCCATGCCACGGACCCGGTGCCACACACAAGCTACATTCAAATTTCGAATTTGGAATATGTATATTGAAGATATAATTTAAAATGATGGACCATGCTCAGAGTCGGGTTCCGAAGCCGTTGCAACCAGCACATAAAACTATCTCAAAAAACATGTACTTATGAACTAATTTACTAAAGTTATTTGGGGCTGTCTTAGATCATTTTTTGTAGCTAGGTATAATGTATGTAAGTATGTATGTAAACACTTCATTGTACAAAAGAAAAATCAGAACAATACAATTAATATAAAAATAATGTACAAAGGTGAACTTATGCCTTTAAGGGATCTCTTCCACCTGACCTTTGAGAGATTGAGAAGAGTCTCTGAGCTAGCCAGCGGATGGACGGACGACAAGAGGCAAAACTATAAGGGTTCGTAGTTTGACTATGGAACCCTAAAAAGGGGAGGGGAAAGCTAGCTAGCGAACAGTAACTCAACTACAAACATGGGTAATAAAATATTTTTTACTTTACTACATCGTGTGTGATATGTTGACAGATTGCTATTTAAAAACCATTGTGTGTGTCAATGTAAATTTTTAGTGTTACCTGTACAGTTGACTTTGAAGAGGTGTATCGACTTCTGGACGTTACAATGCAGTAAGGTGAAAAACCTCATACAGCCAAAAGTTTAAACACTAAAATCTGGAAAAAACTGAAATGAAAGCACGAATTTAAAACATACACGACTTGGATAGCTCTTGAGAAACAGGTGACAAAATTATTTATAACTAGCTGTTGCGCGCGATTCCGTCGACGCAGAAAAATAAAACAGATTTAGCCTATGTCATTTAAGGTGAATGTAGCTTTCCAATGGTGAAAGAATTTTTGAAATCGGCACAACAGTTTTTGAGTTTATTCATTACAACAATACACACAAAATACATTTTTTTTCTCTTAATAATATTAGTGTAGACTAGTAAAAATGATTTAAGACACCACCAAATTTAATATCTTAATTTATGAAGAAAATTCGTTCATTCTTACATGTTGTTTCTCAAGATAGATTTTTGTGTTTTTGTAGTACCTAACGGCGTCGAAATCCCACGCTGAGCATGTTCCGGCGTGTTCTTGCCCAGTTTGTTTTTAACCGACTTCAAAATAGGAGGAGGTTCTCATATGGTCGGGTTTGTTACGTGTGTTCCTGATTACTCAAAAACCTCGATTAAGGTAGTTGAGCGACAATGTCGAAGCACATTTAGGTATATGAGTACGACATTCCCGCGGCGTTGCCTGCGGCGAGCTTGATATGATCTATAGTTTCCCATTATTTGAGAAGAAGGACTACATAACAGCATAAAGTACGATCACTAAAATGTATGAACTCAAATAAATGTTTAAATACGAAAATTAGCCTTCAGAAATGCAAAAAATAATTTATTTTAAATTCGTAGGTTAATATTTTAAAATAAATGCCGAATTCAGGTGGACAGGCCAAAATAGATTTATTTTAAAAGAACTTATCTTTTGCATTTTCGAAAGCACGTTTAATCTTTTGAAGGGTATTTTTAACTAATAAGAACGTCAGTTGTGTGGCCGCCGACACTGCACGCTGCACGTTGTCTCATGTTGCAGTAATACGCCCGCTGCTAATTTACGTTCGTGTCTTTTTTAGTCTGTCGTCATACACAAAACATCTGCGTAACCTCGACTTTTGAGCGGCATTCCGTTTTGAGTCACTGCTGTGAAAGAGTCGAGAAAAGCAGTATTTTCTCTAGCGTGGTTAAACGAACCTATTTGTAATGAATTTCGTACATAATTACACTGGAAGTTTTTCTTCTTTTTTGCCTTCTTCTGACAAACAGATAGATAGAACAGGCTCATGATGGTAATATCTGAGACCTATAGACTTTTGCATTTTTGAGACTCTAAGAACTAATTGCTAACCCTGAGGACTAAGATGGAATGCCTTTACGCTAGTAATTTTACCAGTTGTCTCATCCCCACTCCGGAATAATGGGAACATTGACCAGTAGTTGTAACACATCTGTGTAAAGATGGTTTGACATTCTATATTTGAAATTTGACGTAAATACGGTATATGACTAAAGTTAAATCAGCTTCTTTTTACGAAACATCAAAACCGTTACTATGGAATTTATAGGGATTACTATCTTGTGACGTCACAATCAAACAACGTCCTTATTGTTGGATTTTATGAATTTAAAAATCTTAAAATAGCAAACACAAATAACACAAAAAAAAATTATATCATATTTGTATCTATTGTTAATGAAAAAACAATTTTCACCTCAGCAGCTCAAACAAGCAGGTTTTGCTGCTTAAAAACAGTGAGCAAAATTCAATTTTGCTGCGAGCGAGAGGCAAAGTAGCTTTTTAATTATTTTTTTTAAATGCCGTGAGGAGTGCTGGGGCTACTCACAACATTCGAAAAAAATCTTTCACTTTGTTCTGTCACTTTCACTTCGATAGGAAAAAAGCGAGAGATAGAAACAACTTGATTCGAAGTTCGATTTTCAAATTCCACACATAGTAGGCCCAAAAAGAAACGCACGTTCGGATGCACACATAACCGTAAAATTGCGAATAAAACTATCTGTTAAAGTTTGAAATGTGTTTATTATAACTATTTTATATAGTAGGTAAAATCATTTTTTTTTAACGTTTTGAAGACAAAATTCATGAAAAATAAGAAGTTTATCATGTATCTACATAATTTTGTTATCGTTTTAACAATCTTTAATTTCGTCACATAAACCGCGGGGGCAGTTTCAGAACGCATTTCAAAAATAGCGGGATTATTGTACTTAAAAAAAAAACGTTTTTTGTTACTTTTCTGTTACGCTACGTTATCTAATTTCGATAATAGTTGGTTATAATAAAAGTAATAATAAATAAATATGAGCGAGTCCAGTGACGAAGACAGCTATTTAATGTAAATGACGATGTAATTTTTTTTTATTTGTCCGCCATAGCCAATAGCCATAGACAAGGCCTAGTTAGGTTTTTTTTAAAGCCACAGACTACATAAGGCCGTATAAAGTTGTATATGCACTACGGCATTATCAAGTTGAGTGACAGGTTTTATCTGTTTCATGTTTATTTTTTCCACTTTTTATTTTATTAGTATTTTGCAAAAATGCTTGTAATTGATGCATATGCAATCGTGTCGTTATTTAGTCGTGTATTCACCAAATGGTCACAAAGGAAGACCTGCGTTGGCCGTACAGCTTCACGCTGTGTTGTTCTCGCTGCTGAGGTGAAAAGTTGTATGTCTCACACGAGACCAAAGTTTTTTACGTCTCGTATCTTTGAATCCTTCGCTTACTCGGGATTCAAAATCATCACTCGCAGCAAAAACCAACTTTGGTCTCTTGTTGAACAAATAACTATTAATTTCACTCTTGTCAAATACACTATTCCATATTAGTTTTGTACACAACTACATGCAAGAGGTCATTTACTTGAGATTTTCACCTGTAATTCAGGCCACTGCAGGTTGCAATTAAAATTACTAACATAACATGTTGACGAAACATTTTGTATAAATAAATATATACTTAACACTGAATAATAATAAAACGTTTATTCCACTGCACAATGACAGTTTGAGGATGTTAGGTTCACTTAATTGGCACGTGTTGATTAGTCTACTTTTCTAAGATAAATTTGAAGCAAAATGGGAGTATAATACAGAATCTGAATACTCTTCGCCCGGTTTCACGGATGTGACCGTCGACAAAATGCTTATCGCTAACTTAAACGATTATCGCAAACTATCAATATGTATAGAATTGACATATCACCAGATTCTTAATAGCGTTCGGCTCGCTATCGCTATAAATATATTAAAAGTAATAAATATATTGTCAGTTGCACGCTTATCATCAAAGAACGAAGATTCTCGATCGCTATTAAGAAAATGATAGTACTGTATTCTCGATAACGATAAGTTCTCGCAATATGTCTTGTCAAACCGCAGATATGAATGCGGCAAAACACGGGAGCGGTAAAGGTTGCCAGGCTACCAACCACGAGACGGAGATCATACCGAATGCGCGTTTATTATTCTGCTTTTTACTTTGGGCGGTAGAATTTACAGTAGTTCTGACTCTAACATTTTAAGCCGTCACGTTTTAGAATGTTCTCGAATACGTTTTACGAGTAGGTACGATGAGATTTTGAATTTGCTTTTGACATCTTAATTAGAATAGAATAGAATAGAATAGAATAACGTTTATTGTTTAACCGTGTACAGAGATGTTAATAAGTATATAACTAGAACCAACAGTTTATCCATCACGGACATACAATATTAAGTCGCTTATTACTAGACAGAATTTATTAATTCATGCACAATTTATTATCTATTATAATAATAATAATTCAATAAATAATAACGATTCTATTGTATGATATAGGGATGTACTACTAAAATTTACAAAAACAAAATAACGAAAATGATAATGAAAATGGACTCTAAACATAATCTTCTCCTCATGCCCCCTATTTATCTCTCCTTCCTACAATATTAACACTACAAGACCCCCAAATTCCGGCACGAAACCGCCCAAGCAGAAATGTAACTACTATATCATTTAGTTAAAGCATCAACCACTTCTCACTGCGGTTAAAATTCCCCCGACTTGCTCTTGGCGATTTAACCACAGCATAGAAATATTCAGTAGTTTGTTTTAGATACTGTGCATTGAGGCAGCTGATTATCAAGGTGTCTGTGTATGCTAGTTTAAAATGAACGTGTATTTCTGCATACATTTCTCGGTATTATGGAATCGTTGTCGAGGGCGTACATACATATTTAGAGGAAAGTGTCGATTATCTATGAATCGTTGAAATAAAACACAAGAAAATGTTTGATTTGTACTGCTGAATCGTAAGATCAGACAAAAGCATAAGACAACCACTTATGTGTTACGGTTATTTTATCACTTTTAGACAATGCAGTTAGCCTATCTGCCTACGAAGCTAGCGGTCCCGGGTTTGATTCCCGGTCAGGGCCAATATTTGTGTGATGAGCGCGAGTTTTAATTTCTGAGTCTTGGGTGTTTTCTAATGTATTTCTCTATATAAATTAAGTATGTAAATCATTGTCTATAGCTTATACTACAAGCCTTAGTTTGGGACTACGTCAATTTGTGTAAAATTGTCTCCCGATATTTTATTTAGGCTGCGTTTCCACCAGAGCTGTGCGAGGCAGCAAAGAGGTGTAGCGAGGAAAAATCTACCAATAGGATGATTTTGTTTTACCAACCTCATTATCCTATTGGTGGATTTTTCCTCGCAACACTGCTTCGCTGCCTCGCACAACTCTGGAGGAAACGTAGCTTTAATCATGTTTTTTTAAAAAATTCTTCTCCCTCCACCGTCTCTTATAATAATTAAGAGCATGAAGATGATTTTTCAGTAGGTAGGCCGTATGGGCACATTTACACGACAAAATGTACCAGCGCTTCAAGAAGCGAGACAGAAGCTCAAAGGTCACATAAAAGGCAAACCAGTACCTACATGCACTGGTCATGTGATGGTAAGAGGGGTCTGAGGCTTGTTCTCGATATTTGGAATCCAACCTCAAGGACTAAAATGGAACTTTCAATTTTCAATGCACTTCTCTTTGATTTATTTTTTCTACCTATGTACTTTCCACACTAGAACCCTGTACATAGATAAATGACAGGCCACGACACTAACTTGAGTTGTGTGGCATTTATCTCACTGCGACAGGATTCGAAAACATTTCATCATAAAGTTTTTAACTAGACACTTATTAATCTCAAGTAAAAAAAAGTTATTATAACTATAATACGATTACAAGGCAAAAAGCAATATGGTTTCACCATCTAGAATACAGCCACTGAACACCGTGACTTGAAACGCGATTTACAACCCAAGTTCCTCTGATAAGAACTGAAGCCGTCGAAGACGTAACTAGCAAAAAGTTTCCTCGGATGCAGCGCACTCTTAACGTACGTTTTTTGAAGAGTGGTTGCACTTTAGCGTTTGGAAGCTCATTCTGAAAATTCACTGTAAATGTCTAGGATTTACACTTGAATTAGACAAATATTGAGTGAGTTTAAAACTACGCTTTACCACATTCAGTACCAAAAGTAGCTGCTGCGTGTTGTACTTTATCATATTAACACATTTCATAATGTTGTCTAACATTGCTTACGCGACCGTAAAGCGATAATGCCAATAAGTTACAATAGGTGGGTGAATATTCGGGCGTTCCAACCGCCGTCATTATTGTCTTCAATACATTGACGAAAATAATGATAGCTACCAGTAATTTTTGATGTCAAAATCAGCGGACCCGGTGGTAGTATCGATTCCATTTAAAATAACAAGAAAGTTATTGAGTTTATATTGAATAATATGCGAAAACAATAATGACGGCGGTTGAAACGCCAAATATTCACCCAGGTAAGGTACTACATAACGATATTTTATAGACTCTTACTGATACAAGATCATGTATTTAGCGGGTCATTTTTTTTCAAGCAAATAGACGAACGAGCATTTGGTTTATCCACTTAAATAGATGGGACTTTTAAATATACATAAGTGGCAGTGGGTGGAGCACATCGCTCGCAGAAAAGATGGCCGATAGGGTCAAAGACTTCTCGAGTGGCGTCTGCGTACCGGAAGACGCAGTGAGGGTAGAACTCAGGTAGACCGATGACGTGGCTAAGGCTCCAGGAAACCGAAGGATTCAAGCGGTGAAGGACCGATCCCTGAGGCAAACCTTGGGGTATGCATGTCCAGCAGTCTTTCGGCTGAAATGATGATGATGATGATTTAGATACACATACTTATCTATTTGTTCTGGTGTTTATGGGTGGTGGTGATTACTTCTCATCAGGTAACCTATTGCCTCCGACATCTATTTAAACAAACTGGAATCTAATCCAGAACTAGGTAATGACCTCATAGATAGACTCACTACGCTATCAACTATTTTTAACGGTTGTACGTTATTTTACAGACTGAAGTTGTTTAGAATTTCATTTCATAGAAATTTTTTCTCGTATTATCATTTCATAGAATAATCAATATGTAGAATAATTACTTTGAAGACTTTTAAATCATCGTTTTTTATTTTAAATAAAATTCAATGTTTCTTTTTTCATATCATAGAATAGCAAATTAAATATTCTTTGTTCTCATATTATTTATTTAAAATATAACTTAATAACAATAAAATCAACTTATAGAGTAGGGTGCAGTTTGTGAAGGTGTGTGAAATGAAACGTTTGAAAAAAAGCATACGATTTTAATTTGCAGTCAAATGGTATCGCATAGCTTATTCAAGAGATATAAAAAAAATAACCTCGAAGGCTAAGGCGGGAGCTTGCTTCGCTTCGCTCCCGCCATAGCCTTCTAACCTAACCTATTCAAGTCGGTTCTGCCCAGAGAGGTCTTGCTCGCTCGCTTCGCTCGCTCGCTCACTCATATTTATATCATAATATAGTATTTATCTTATAACCCAACCTTCTAAAAAATGCACTGACCAAACAATATTCGTTGAAAAATAATTATATTGTTTGATAAGTATGTGTAATGAAAAAATAAAATTACAAAATTCATTGAATTGATTTTCTGTCGAATTTGTTTCTTTCAAGTAAATAGTTAAAAAAAAAAAAATATACGAAGCAAAAATACAAGGACCAAATAGTATATGAAACATTTTCTGTGAAACAAAATTCTGTAATTTTTCAGTCTGTAAAACAAGGGGACACCATTTTTAACGGATCATCGATATCATTAAATCTCCCCGTGTGGTTGCCGGGATAGAATAGTGCGACTTCATGTCTTCTCGGGGGTGTCGTAAGAGGCCGCTAAGGAAATATAGGCCTATCAGGCATAGTACTGTCAGGCGATGGGCTTGCAACCTGTCACTAATACGCTGGTAAACATCTAAACCTATTTCTGCACAATGTGGTTACTGAATTGTCAACCAGTTTTTAAAGTTGAAGGTAATTCTGTAGCTCTGCTTACCCCACTCTGGGATTACATTACAAGCGTGAAGGTATGTATGTGTCTGTATCAAAATCATTATACCATCAACGTATTCCTTCCACATTTATTTGTATTTGATGACGCGCTGGCCTAGTTGGTAGTGACCCTGCCTACGAAGCTGCGGCCCTGGGTTCAAATCCCGGTAAGGGCAGTATTTAAGTATATATTTCTCTATATAAGTATTTATATCGTTGTCTAGTACCCATAATACAAGCCTTGAGCTTAGTTTGGGACTAGGTCAATTGCTGTGACATTGTCGTCTGATATTTATTTTATTTTTTATTACATATTATAGTATTATAATAATATAGATACTAGGTGGGATACAGTTGATAATTATCTGCAATCACGAGGCCAGCGAATTCCGACCGCGTTAGACTGCTGAGCCAGCTCTTGCATCAAGCTTGCGTCGCTGGAAACTTCTAAAGAGCCAGCGCTTTATTAATTGGTATCCGCTATCGACTGAGCACTTTTTTAATGTTTATTATAAACGTATGCATTTTGTAGTTGTTATATTCATTTAATGAGAGTGAAGAACGTGAATCGAAAAACTTAGCTGCTCTAGGTGGAACTGGAGGCTTACCATGAGTTACAATTACCGTACTCGCTAGCGATTGAAATGCACTATCCCTCGCACTCTATAAGAACACTGCGAGGTCTTCGAGGGACAGAGAATTCGACTCGCTTCGAGTACTTTAATTGTAACTCATGGTAAAGATACTGGAGCAAAATATAATCGCTACATAATTGAGAGAGGAATTTTAACCAAAGTAGTTTATTTTTCAAAACTTGATTAGTAATGATTTTATAGGGTTTAACAATTACCTACATATCGTAGCAGTCAAAGTATATTAAAATCATACTGTATTTTTAAACTCCTGACGCAGAAAGAAGGGTGCTATGAGTCAGTGGTACCGTAGCTCCCAAACGAAAGGAACGATTCGGACGTGGTTTTATGTAAAATACTAGTTTTGAACAGTTGCGGTTCTTGGTTTGATAAAAATTGTTTGGGCAGTGTTAAAGTTACTAGCTCTGGGTTACTATTATGACCGCTTTATCGCGGTGGATAAAGCATCCGTCATTCTCGCACTTACATATTGGTCAGAAACTGACAGATGTTTTATCCACGTTTATCTACGTCGATGAACACGACCATAGGACTACTGAAAGTAGAGGTTACCACTATACAACGGTTTTTTATTTATATTTAATTATTAAGTCAAGCAATAAGTAAAAAGTAAAGTATTAAGTTAAGGCGTGAAGGTATGTATGTATGTATGTTAATTATTAAGTCAAAAAGGTCATTGTTTAATTTTTTTTTGCTAGGCATAAAGGGTCCGGTTCCTTGTATTATTTTCTTTGTTTTTCAATATCTTTATAACAAGAGAAAGACTACGTATTATTTTCTTTATCGTACAGAAAATAGTCTATAACTTTCATAGATAATAAGGCGAGGGTAGATAATTGGCATTGGTAAAAAACTTAAGTACTAGTTGTATCTAGATATTTCAGCAAACATACGTTAAAAAAAATCATATAACTCATTCTCATTATATCATTCCGACTTGAATACGTTACAACCCCGTATTGTACGAGTATCAACAAAGCGTCAAATATTTCCCTCTCGATTGCGCGGCGATAAGGCGCCATTACTCATCGTGGTCGCAGATTGCGCGCGATTTATGCGCACCATCGTACCCACACCTCGGGTCTTCCACGTATAATTAGCAAGAGCGTGAGTCCAATTCAACCGCCGAACGTTTTATAACGAGTGCTTCACAACCTTACGCTGCCAGAAAAAGATGTACTTAATTTAAATGACGTGAACTAAAACAGTTTTTTTGTCACTGTGTTAACCTCCTGTTGGTATTATTATGAGTGGCTTACAAAAGTTCGGACAGAGAGACGCGACGTGACGATTGAGAGGACTTAATCTTACAGGGATGTTTGCTCCTCATCCTCTTAATATAAGTGTGATTTTAGCGATGCTTAGCCTTGCACCAACAAAAAATCTCTCAAATTGTTAAGTTACCTATGAGTCTCGGTAACTTCTAGAATATTCTTAAAGTTCTAAATTTTTTTCGAGAATATACTGACTACATTTCTTAAAACTTGGGAATGTTCTGCAATTTGCACATTGATATACAGTGTGTAAATGGTATACGGGCGTTTATTAAAACTGGACATAGATTAAGACTCTACTAATCATTAACAGAAATAATTATTTTGATTACGCTAACGTATACACCGTTATTAATTTTTGAACATACTATCGACCCGCAATGTACATCGAAGTCCATCTATCAGGTAAGTACGTAATGTTTAATTAATTGCATTTTTCGTTATACATTGCGTGTTAAATTATTTTGTATGGTTTTTTTTTTAATTTAATTTTAACAAAAGCTGCCTGAATGTGCTCAGTAGGGGTTATACTAACCACAGTTAAAAGGAACGCCCGTATACCATTTACACACTGTATAGGAGCAATACATTTCTATGGATTACTTAAGTTAGCTGAGCCTAAAGAAATCTTAACATTATTAGTACCAGCGTATCATAAATCTTCAGAAAATGCATTCAAAATTATATTACTTAAAAAAGTACATACATGCATACATACCTTCAAGCATTCATCCCAGAGTGGGTTAGGCAGAGCTACAGAATTATCAACAACTCTAACAACTACTCGTTTTTTCTATAACCACATTTTTCACAAACAGGGCATGATTTTTATATTAGTAACAGGTTGCAAGCCCATCGCCTAACAATACTACAAGCCTTTAATTCCTTAGTCGTCGATTACGATTTCCTCAGGAAGACATGGAGTGGTACTATTCTAAGCCGAAAACCACACGGCATAAATAAAGATACACATACATATATACATAAGCTCACCCCTTTAGGTATACCCAGAGTGGGGTAGGTAGACCTACAGAATTACCAACAACTCTAAAAACTTATTGATAATTCTGTAACCACATTTTGCACCATTAGGTTAAGACCAGCGTATTAGTGACAGGTTGCAAGCCTATCGCCAAACAGTACTACACAGCCTTTAATCCCTTAGTCGTCTCTTACGACATCCACGGGAGGACATGGAGTGGCACTATTCTAACCCGGCAACCACACGGATAAAATTTGTTTATCTACTCTCATATGGTAAAGTTCGAATTATAAACTTCAAAACGAATTTATATTTGCTTACTTTATAAACACAATACCAAAATTAAAAAAAAAACACTTTATAACATTCTTTCTCTAACGAAATAATGTTATAATAGTACATTGTGTATTAAGGGTGGTAAAGAAAGAATTACAAACGAGAGTCTGTTAGAAGCCCGAAGCCGAAGGCTGAGGGCTTTAATGACTCGAGCTTTGTATTTCCTTTACCACCCGTGTAACATACAATGTTTTTCATCACTATTGCGAGGAAATGAAATAAAATCAGACAAAAGATCATATTTTTAACTTATTAGCGGCAGACTACATCATTGTCTGTGACTTACCACAGATAATGTCAAACGTGTTCGGAGTCCGATTCTAGTGACATATGAGATCAATAGTTTATTATGCGAGATTGTTAGGAAATAGTATTCAACTGACATTTCATCTCGAATGAAACTTCATATCGAATGGCACAAGAATTGGGGTCCTGACGTATTGTGATAGTTTGAGTCCACGTATAATATTTAAAAAAAAAGCTATTACGCACTTTAGTTACGTAATGTTAAAAAAAGGCCCGCGGGTATTATTTTGGATTTACGGTCCATTTTTCTAGCATGTTAGGACACTATTTACGAGCAAGTGTGATGAAAAGTAACTTTTGTACCATTACGATACAAGTTAATCCAAAAAGTTAATGTCACCAACGAGGTTCCATATCAATTATTTTTTTATAATGGAACCCACATGCGGTTCGCGTAATTTTTACAGCATTACAAAAAGTTTTCATTCCAATTTTTACTTGTCTGTGACAGCGCCCGCTTTAACGCATGCGCGTTGATGTGCTAGGTTTTGGCGCCATTCATTGAATACGCTTTGTTGTAATGTATGAGAGTAGATAAAGTAGTGTCTGAAACTGCACATAACTAGGTATTTTGCAACAATATCATAAACTACTATTATTCAGTTGGTAGGCCGCACGGACTCTATTATATGTCCAAAACCAGCGCTTCCTAAAAAGATAAAAAAAGATAAAAAAGATAAAAGATGTTTATTCAGTAAGTAGGCCGCACGGGCACTTTTACACGTCAAAAATCTACCAGCGCTTCGCAAGAGACCACTGCTGAGAAGAAGCGCCGCAAGAAACTCAACAGTTAGTCGTTTTTTAAATATAGGTACAATTTTAAAACTTAACCTAGCATTATATAAAACAATGAATCTAACATAAGATAAGAAATAAATGTATTCACGCGTAGTTGAGCAGGAAAATGTGCCAAAACTCTGAGTTTTCTCCAGAACTAATTGGTAGTAAGTAATAGAAAATAATTATGAAAAATTATACTTAATTATGATGGTGTAATACAACTACATAAAAAGTTTCGATACATTCTCTTACAGAAACCGTGTCCCCTAGACAATATACAATGTTTACATATTTCTTACGATGAAGTTATTATTAAGTTATTTGGGTGTTTAGTTTAGGCCAAGCACTTTTATCTGATAGATAGTCCTCGACCCTATAGTAAGCTTTAGACATCAGCGACTTTTTCAAGTAAGTTTTAAGTACTGGAAATGGTAACTTTAAAACTTCGTCAGGTAATTTATTATAGAAATGGATGCATTGACCTACAAATGATTTAAAAACCTTACGAACACGAAATTTTTTAGTAGCTATTTTATTTTTATTTCTTGTATTAATATTATGTATATCACAATTCTTAATAAAAGAGTCCTGATTTTTAATGACATAAATAATATTCTCATAAATAAATTGTGAAGCTACTGTCAAAATACTAATTTCTTTAAATAGTAATCTTAAAGAATCACGGGAGTTTAGGTTATATATAGAACGGATGGCTCTTTTTTGTAACACGAATATAGTCTGTATGTCAGCAGCTTTTCCCCAAACCAGAATACCGTATGACATAACACTATGAAAATAACTATAATAAACTAAGCGAGCTGTCTCAACATTCGTAAGTTGCCTGATTTTCCTAACAGCATAAGCTGCAGAACTTAATTTACCTGCTAGTACTGCTATGTGGGGACTCCATTGCAAGTTTTTGTCTATAGTTATCCCTAAGAAAAGCGCCTTATCTACCATTTCCAAACACTCGCCATTTAGAAATATACTAGATTCTACCGGTCTAACATTAGGCAAAGCGAACCTAACACATTTAGTTTTCCTAGCATTGAGTAGCAAATTGTTACTAGTAAACCAATTATGTACTTTACCTAGCGTGGCGTTTATCCTAGTGTAATTGACGGATTTTCGGTCTACCTTGAAAATCAATGATGTATCATCAGCAAATAGCACAATATCACAAATATTCTCTATCATGGGTGGTAAGTCATTAATGTAAACCAAAAATAAGAAAGGACCTAATATGGAGCCCTGAGGCACACCTAATTTAACAGCTGCTCCAATGGACTGTGTTCTGTTTACAACAACCGTTTGTGTCCTATCACTAAGATATGAGGACATGAGATTTAGAGAATTATTAGTCAGACCATAATGTTCTAATTTTAATATAAGAGTCGCATGATCTACGCAATCGAAAGCTTTGGAAAGGTCACAAAAAATTCCTATTGCATCACATGATTTCTCCCAAATATTGTATATATATTTAATGAGTACAGATGCTGCATCAGTTGTGGATCGTCCTCTGGTGAACCCGAACTGATTACTGTTAAGCAGTTTATTTCTATTGAAGTGACCTAACATATCATTTAACATTAACTTCTCAAAAACTTTACTTAAAACAGGTAGAATAGAAATGGGACGGAAATTCGTTAAATCACTCAAATCACCTGATTTAAAAAGTGGTATGACTTTACTATATTTCATAAGATTTGGAAAGACCCCCTCTGAAATGCAATTATTGTAGATTAAAGCTAAGTGAGGAGCAATTATATCTATGACATGATGGATGACTTTAACTGAAGTTCCCCATAAATCCTCAGTTTTTTTTTAAACTGAGCGATTTAAATACCTTAACAATAGTAGCTGAATCTACATAGCTAAAATCAAAGCTAACATTACATTTAGTAACATTAGCACAAAGTGATTTTTGAGCTTCAATCGCAGATGATTGAAGACATTTCGTGGTATTAATGGCTATGGTGGAGAAATAATCTTCGAACGCTAAGGCCACGTCTTTGTTTGAGGTGATTTGTTTGTCACCATTGTTTAGAGCGATTTTATTATCACGAGTTTTTGATTTACCTGTTTCTCTATTTATTATCTTCCACACAGTTTTTACCTTACTGTCAGAAGCTTTGAGTTTAAGACTTAGAAAGTTTGACTTAGCAGTCAAGCAAACTTGCTTGAAGGTTTTTGAATAATTCTTAACGTAAACTAAGAAGTCGGCGTTCTTGTTCTCCTCCCTCTCTCTGTAAAGTTCATAAAGCCTGTTTCTACTTTTATGAATGCCTACAGTAGCCCATTCACTAAACTTAGTTTTTGACCTAGAAATAGTTTTCATCTTAAAATGATTATTAAATTGATGAAGAATTACACCAAACAAATCTTTATAAATACTATTAGAATCATTATGTGAAAAGGATAACCCACAGAGATTACTCTGAACTTTATTTTTAAATAGTTCTAAACGATTGCAAGTTATGTGTCTGTATGTTATTGTCTGTGGTTCCTGATTAAAATCATTTAGAAAGGAAGAGGAGAAAACTGCTAAGAAGAAGCGCCGTAACAATCTCAATAGTCAATCATTCTCTAACATAACATAACTTATGATAATGATAACCACTCTGTGCCAGCCACTCTTAACTCCTTACAAAGTTGGCTTCACATCGCGTCATTGGAACCTCAAGCCCCTCGGAGGACGGGCCGATTACCCGCGCGTCTTACAGCAGTTCTGTTTAATTAACTTTCTAAAGTCCTGGAAATTAGTCTCAAGAATTACTGGCTTACCCCCGAGAATTGCCTCGATCTGACTTCGGAGCGACTATCCTTTTTACTCTACAGTTAATATGCTATCGAGAGATAAGGATAGAGCGAACGTAACTTTTAACTTTACTTTTTTAGTAGGGCACGGGAATGTTGGGTTCGCTTAAAGATTCTTTATAGACTACTCCTAATTATATATTTATTTTCGCTTTTAATGAGGATTTGTAATTAATATTTATCGTTAGTATTTACTTGAAATGTTTCATTATTACAAGACGAGAGCTACAACATTTTAGCCATACTAGTCATAGGACCAAAGACATATATTCAGGAGGACAATGTCACACCAATTGACCTAGTCCCAAACGAAGCTCTAGGCTTATACTATGGGTACTAGGCAACGATATAAATACTTATATAGATAAATATACCTATAATTAAATACATAGAAAACATCCATAATTTAGTTTAGTTTATTTATTGCATAGAACAATAATTACATTATAAATTACATTAAAATTTACATGCATTGATCTATGTTCGTCAAAAATTCAAACCAAATAAAAGTAGAAGTCATAACATAAATAATTAAATTTGAAAAATAACAGAAAACAGGAAAACTATACTAATACTAAGTCACGTGATACAAATACAACTACAATTTAAGGAACCTATAGTTTAATGTTAACAAATTCCTTAACTGAATAAAATGCAAATGACTCAAGAATAAATATTCGCGCTCATCACACAAATATCTGAACTTATCGGGATTTGAACCCAGAATCGCTAGTTTCGTAGGCAGAGTTTACAAGCTAAATGTCTTTGCAATTTTAAAAGCCAAGAACTCGTAATTTTCAAAGTAAAATATTTGCTGTACATGTGCTTTCGCTAATCAACTTTTCTTTTTAGGGTCTCGTACCCGAAGGAAGCCCGATGGAACCCTAATATGCCTTCACCTTCCGTCCGTCCATTAATTTGAAAGAGCTGTCTCTTTTGAACTGTTATAATGACACTCGAACTATAGGCACCCTCGCTCCGCTTGGGTGGCAATTTTTACTATTAACTTCTTAATACTTGGATACAGTTTATAAATAGACGTAATGTAATATTTTCATATTTAGTGTTCTATTTTTATCAACAATACTGCTTGAGCTGCCAATTTATGAATATCAAAATAGAACCTAATATTTTCCCCAAGATATCGTATAATACTTTTTCCGTTGCTCATTAACAATTATTAAAAATAGGTGGGTATCTGTACAATTATTATCCTGAGGTATTATTAAAAATCGCGGAGACTAATAATAGAATGAACTTACTTATTTTACTTTACTCTCAACTGGTCATTTCAAGACATGAAATTGTAACTTTATTCATTCAGCTTAGAGTATACTTTTTAACTTGATATCAAAGAAAGATAAGACTTGTAGTAAGTTAGCGGTTGGTTGTCGCGATGAATAGGCCTCCCCCCTCTTCTTTTCCAGCCCTCTGCCTGCTCCGCTACACTCATTAGGTTAATTTGAGCCGGTTTGGCTCCAAACTGCGTGAATACGCCACGGAAAATAGTTTACACGAAGTAAGTGGAAAGCATTAGTTACTAAACAGCCAGTAACACACGACTTGTTACTTTGCAGCTTTGGTATAACAAATTAAGATCTAGAATTTTGGAATCAAAATTAGTGATGTTTATCGTATGAGTCGTGAGATTTCAAACCAATTTTATCGAGTTTATTATTTCGTAGCTTACAACGTGGCAGCGTTCCCAGATGATTTTGATTCGACGATTGGACTCTTTTTTGATAGTAAGTCTAACTGGATTTTCTGTCCTATGTATCATTTTACGCAAACGGAGTTTGCATATAATTGGGTAAACACTCTGTCACTCTTCCCTTCGCATAATATACTTTTAAAATTAAGTTAATTGTGTTATATCTGTATGCAAACCTAATAAAGAAATAAATAAAAGAGTAGGCGCAACACGGGAATTAGACGTGATACTTGTGTGTTGTTATTTACGTCAAGACCCACTTGTTGAGAAACTCTTCCGTGCCGAATTCCAACCTTAAGTACCTACGCAAAACTATCCGTGGTGTTAATCCAAGTTTAGAACAAAGGCCCAATCTTAATCAAAATATTTTTTATAGGTTGAGAGTATACTGGGCACATATTTGACATAACTGAAACGCTCCATCTGTCGCATGACTGTTACATCTAAACTATAATAGCTAGAAATTTTCAGACTGTGTACTAGTTACTGCCAAGATAAACAAATAAAATGGCTTAATTTTAATATTGTACGGTATTCTGGAACCCATGTGTGCGAGTCTAACTTGCGCATCTCGGGTTTTTTCTTTTTTTCCGTACAAAAAAAGTAAGACAAACAAAGCGATATACATTTATTTATTTATTTATTTAGGTTAACAAACAGTAACACAATCTTGGCTTATGATTAAGTAGTGTACAGTGCAACAAGATATGCTATTGTGCCACCAACACCGTTAACCACAGATTACTAAAGAAAACATAAGTTCTTAGATGAATCATTGAAAATCATTGGAAATAATACTTTCACAGCTACCGTAAAATGTGCCTACTTTGCTACCCCCTGGGTAATTAGGCTCCATGCATTTTTTTAGGGCGAGTGCTTTGGTCAAGTTGTAACATCCAGTACTAAATACGCATAAACAAGGCTTAAGTCGTACCTATCTGTCATTTGCGCGGGAAGAGAAGTCTCTTCAGCACAATGGGTTCCCTGGATTTTTATTTTTAGACTTGTTACTCTTGATGTTTACTATAAATTTAGTTATATACAAGGTATGATCAGTTGCTCATTAAGTCGACTTTCTGAGTTTACACGAGGAGAGTTATAAGGTTCGATATCGTTTAAACTTTACTTAGGTACTGAATTCGATCTATTTTAAACAGGGTTTGTCTTTATTCTATTTCGAAATGAAGTTAAAATTGAGAAGGGGTAAAATGTAGAAGTATATAGCTATAAGTAGGTACGGTCGACGTCAAAGATTTGTTTACGTTTTTTTACCTTATTCCATTCAAATAAGGTGCAAAAATGTTAATTATATATTTGACGCCACCTATTTGCAGTCCTAGGATCGCAATCTTAAGATTGGAGTCTTAAGAATACAAATGTCTATGGATTGTACTTACCATCAGGTGGCATGACATGTATGGTCTGTTGCCTTCTGAATGCCATAAAAGAGTCTGGTTCCATGTCATTCTAACACAAACGCACTCCAAGCACTTATGCAACAATTATAAATATGAGCATAATTTACTTATACCATCTGATTGCTGACTAGAAGTGGCACTCACTACTCACTACAATTACCGTTTCGTATTTTTTTTATTATAAGCCTAATCTTGTGTCCCAAGGCCTCCCTTCTGTCTCTCCACTCGTCCCTCCGAAGAGCGTGCTCATGCCAATATAGGTCATCCCTCCATCTCCTTTTGGGTTTATTTCTATCTGGTACGATGTGTATTTCGTTGGTGGCGACCAGTGTTTTTGACCCAAGAGGCTTGCGTGGTCAAACCCGATAAGTCGACATAACTTGTGTCAAAAAGAATATTAATCAATCCATCAAGACAATTCAAATTTAAATAGTTATTTCGATTAATCGAGTTTGGCCACGCAACCATTGGCCATCGCACATATTATGACAGTCGTGTCCAGCCCATTGCTTTCATTTCAAGACCATTCCATACCAAAAACTTGTTCAAAATTTACTTGCTAGATCTAACCTAAAAGTACCTACTTGCAAACAATCAAATATCTATTTATTGTTAAATAAATGCTCCTAAAAATACGTTTACACATTGTAATGAGAATTTCGTAATTGATGAGTCCTTTTCCAAACGAATAAAGTATTTTCCCGCATGAATCCGTCGTCAGAGGCACTCGCGCGCACGTGCGGCCAATAAAAGCGACATTGCTGGCCTAATGCCGTTCCCAACCACGCTACATAAAACCTTATTTATAAGCCTTTATAAGAAAGCAGCTGCATCATCTGTGGACGGTTCTTTTTAAAACTAGTCCGGTGAGGGCAATGATTCAGGATAACATTCTGCCTGTGAGCTTGCAAACGTTAAATAATATTTCCGTATATGTAATTTCCTTGAAAATGGTGTTGTTCTTTAAAAAACAGGTTAAGTGCGAGTCTATTGTTATTATATTTACTATTTTTACGACAAATATAAAAAAAATCTTATTAGGTACCTATATGTTTATTATTTTCACTTTCTTAATTAATTTAAATTTTTAATAAAACATAATCTGAAGAAAAAAAAAAGCGCTATCTATTACGGTTTATAAGATATAGCTCTTTTAAGTTAGGACGGATGGATGGACGGGCAGCGTAGTCTTATCAATAGGGCCCGATGGGTTCCTTTCGGGTAAGGAACCCTAAAAACTACTCTTATCGATCGGTTGAACAACCGAATTGTAAGTTATCTATTCCGGGTATAAAACATAATTAGAACAAAACGAAGTAGCAAGGCACATTGACTTCGAATTATTTTTATTTTATTTTATACGTAAAATACAGCTAGGAAGCACTCTGAAGTCAAATTCCTCGCAAAAATCCAGTGTAAATGGAAGCTTCTTTATAAAACGACTTGTGATCCCGTCTTAATTCATGAATGTATACGAGAATCGCTTTGAAAATAAGCAATAAACACGTCATAAAGGAGGCTTAAATGAAAAAGGGCGATATTCGAAAGACGGGAATAAACACATTTACGGCTGTAATAAAAGGAATCGCAGCTTGGAGCGACTGCGATGAATATATATCGCGGCATATATTAGAGCCAATAGAATACCTGAGCCTTATATCTGACGTTACTTTAGCGATATTGTAAGTAATTGAAAAACATCATGTCTCATAATGTATACTCAAGGAAATTTATTGTTTACCAATTTGACATAATATGCAAAATGGCCGATACTCGGCGTTTCACGTGGAGCATGTTTTGTTCACTAATTTACCAAAGCACTTTCATGTCGCAAAGAGATACTTCCGGTCGCATTGTTTTTTTATATTTATCTGTGGTTAAAACTCTAACCTAACCTAACCTAGCTTATTTAATAAGCCCATGTAACCTTTGTAATATGTAACGGTTTAAGCACAAAAACGTTTTTGCGAAATGGAAGTTTTGTCAAATGATGATTATGTCAAAAGATGCCAAAATGTTTAACCCTGCAAATTGACGTATCACCTCACGGTTCCGTCCGGATCAATCATCAATACCACAGTACCACCATCTTATCCCTTAACCTACCACCAAGCAGCGTTCGCATTGTCGTGTTCCGGTGTGGGGATGAGACAACCGGTGAAATTACTAGCATAGATGCATTCCATCTTAACCCTCTAGGAGTAGCCACCTATTTGCAGTCCTAGGATTGCGATCTTAAGATTGGAGTCTTGAGAATACAAATGTCTATGGACCACAGATTATACTTCCCATCAGGTGGTATGTGTGCTCTGTTGCCTTCTGAATGCCATAGAAGAGTCTGGTTGTATGTCATTCTAACACAAACGCACTCCAACCACTTATGCAACAATTTTAAATATGAGTCCGTTTTATTGGCATTGCATTTGCAGCTCTAGGATTGTAATCTTAAGATTGTTGTCTTGGGAATGCAAATGCTATGGGTCACATATCCCACTTACAGTCAGGTGGCCTGTGTGTTTGTTTTCCTTTTGAAATCTGCACAAAAAATTGCCCTGAGGTTTCAAATGTCTAATAGGTCTAAGATTCTACTGTGCTTCTTCTTACAGGCTTCTGTGCTTCTCTTTACTTTTAGTGTTTTTGTGTTTGGTATGTGTCGTAAAATCGCATTTGTAATTGTAATTGTAATTTTTAACTAACCCGATTTGGATCTCGTTGTCCGAAATAAAAGTATTTTGATTTGATTTTGTCCATGCCACAAAATAACATCCTAGACCGAATGAAGTGCTGCAATGTTTCCAGACGCAAATAATAACAATTTGGCTGGCGCAGATTTTAATGCTGGGGATGAGAGTAGATAAATTCGAGGAGATTTTTCAGCGCACGCCGGGAGACTCCGTAATTTGTTTGCCTCGGCCTCCAGTTTCCCTAACAATGTATAAAAACCGGCCACGCGTGAGTCGAGCGCGAATTATTTTGGGTTCTGTACCACAAATAATGTAACGTTCAAATTGTATTACGATTTTGTGCAAATGTCATTTGTCACTATTACACCGGGAATTGCTCGATTTCCTGGAAAATAAGTAGGTAACCTATGTCTGTCTCCGAGTTTCTGAATTTAACATCCACTGGTTCAGATGAAGTACCTTGGAAATTGACGAAACAAAATTGAATAATTATCAAAAATTATGAATTGTCAAAGTTATGATAATTCTTATTTCCAAGACAGTAATGGCAGCCCAGTAATAAACAATACCATATCACGTCACGTCCAAAGCAATATGGTTTTGCCGACTAGAAATAGAGCCCGTGTGTACTTATTCGGCTTGCCATAAAAAAGGAATCCGGGAATTTCATGAAACACAAGTTTCACCGTTAATCTATCATGCGAGACTAGGCAAGTTACTTAACGCTACCGTAAACGGTTTTCGAAAACTGACTGGTTTTCGTATGGAATTGACGCAGGCGATCGACGCGACCGTCTAACACTTTACATTTTGTATAACGATAACGAACGCCATTATCATTCATTATTCATTTTCGTCGACATTATTTATAAGATAATTAAAATAATTTTTAAGTAATAAATGTTTTTATAGTTTAAGTGAACTTTTCAACAGTAAACTTGGTAACGAATAATTCTATCCTTGCCTCTTATTTTTTTTTTTTTTTAGCCTATTTGGTTGTCCCACTGCTGGGCAAAGGCCTCCCCTCTTTTCCGCCATTCATCCCGATTGAGTGCATGCTCCCGCCATTTGCTTTGAAACGCGTCTAAGTCGTCCCGCCATCTCCTGCAACTGCAACTGTTAATTCTGTGTGCAATATTTAAGTTAAGTATAATTGTATTTAATGTAACGTGTTAATAATAACCCACTCTGTCTTATGTTGCTATGCCCTTGCAGGGCGTCCTACCTTTTTATTATTCCATCTTCAAATACTTGTAATGTGATATGCAATAAACCATTTTACTTAATTTGAATTTGAACGCCGATGCATCTCGCCTAGGGCCTCTATTTACTTGATTGATGATTTTTATTTATTGCTTATGACTACGGAACCCTAAGACATGGTTCAGAGTATTCGGTCGAATTACCTGCAAAGCTGACGAGCCGTTATATCATTTTGATGATGCCGTAGTGCACACTTGTTTACACGTTGTTTGCGACGATAATACGAACGATTTTTTTCAATCGAGCCCGTAAATTGTTTTTATTTCATATTAATATGTGAAGCATCAAAAAAAAAACTACTCAAGGGTCCTGTACTTCAGGTTCCCGACTGTTTTAGCCTGTCAGACTATCCATCACACTTGTGTTTGAATTTAGACTGTCAGGCAGAACTTGAGTACCTGCAGAGCTGACGAGCCGTTACATCATTTTGATGATGCCGTAGTGCACACTTGTTTACACGTTGTTTGCGACGATAATACGAAAGTTTTTTTTTTAATCGAGCCTTCATTTAATTGTTTTTATTTCATATTAATATGTGAAGCATCAAAAAAAAAACTACTCAAGGATCCTGTTACTTGTTTTAGCCTGTCAGACTGAAAGAGAGATGGCTCTTGAGTTTGAATTTAGACTGTCAGGCAGGACTTGAGACCGCGCTGCTTAACTGGGGCTCAATTCTACTCGGCAAAACCATATTGGTTTTGACGTGTTCCGCCCTGTTAATTGGTAGGATAAACATTTTTGACGAAACAGTAAGTTTGGTAGTGACCTCGGTAGGTAAAAAAGAGTATGGTGTATTGTATTGTACTACATAATATTCACAAAAATATTGTTATTTATTCTCTTGTTAGGTACAATTATACAGTGTGTTAAAGACAAGAAGACGCTCCCTGTTAATAAAATTACTTGTCTAAAAGCGTTACACCCGTATTTAGTGACAAAAAATAACCTTAAAACTTCCTTAAAGCGCAAAAGAAACAAAAACATTGAGCACTGCACGTGAAACCAGACCGCTCGGAACTACACGTAAAGAGCCATCAGCGAGCTTCTCAAATTGACCGTTAAGGGCAATCTGTAGCAACAATTGGCCACACTTGCCCCGTACACTATAAAAGTTTAATGGCCGCCACCTCGGGATAGGGTTACCTAATTCCTAAAAGTCCAGAGAACATCCCAGACGGATTCATTGTCTGCGGAGTATAGTGAATATTGCAAGATGACGCATGTCACTTTACTGGATTAATTTAAAACACAATATACTCGTACCCACATCTAGCTACAGACTTTCAAAGATTAAAAAATTAACCTTGGAAATTTTCGTAGGTTAGGATACTATAGGCATTTAATCATCATCATCATCACAACTAAATAGATGTGCTCTTGTCGTTGGAATATCTGTCATTTCTCTCTATAACTTGCTAGTTGACATCTAGATGTGACCTTTTCCTCTTTCACCAGCTCAAAGTAACTTCGTCTGGGTCGCACTTTGTTTATTTTGCTTTAAACTAATCATTCTATGAACTATATTTTAATGAATTTTTCGTGTTGTATCAAGTGCTCTATCATCGTACTCTCAGTTCTCTATCGTCTTTAACAGGCTTCAAAATATTAACAACAATAAACACCCGTTTTTTTTTCTTCTCCATCTGACAAATTCCATCCATTCTTCTCCACTTTCATTACTAAGTAGGCTATCTTTTATTAAATATAGAAAAAACATTGACCTATTAATTTCATGTATAACGTTCCTTGGCCAGTAAATTTGTTAAAACACCTAATAAATATTCCAATCGAATGGCAACCCTACCTCGGGCGCTCTCAGGCTCGCTCGGCCTGACTCGGGTCTGACTCGAGTCTCCGGAAATCCATTCTCGGAGCCTGGAGGCTCTAATTTCCGCTCGCAAGCCGGCTCGGATAGATGGAGTGATTTCCGCGACGCGGCCAACTGTCCGTGCCGGTTTTTTTGTAATTAGACTTCCTGCCATTTACAGTCTAACCCTTACAATATTGTTATAACGAAGTATGTTTATTAAATTATTTATTTAATTGGCTATGCTGTGTGGGTTTAATGTGGCGATGCACGGATGGTGTTAGGGTCACATTGACACGCAACAATATAAATGTTTAAAGGGTTATAATATTGAGACAGCAATGAATTACAAACTGTATATCTTTTCGTTGAATCTCTTTGCTAATGTGTTGATGAATGTAACATACATCTACGTACAGTCACCATAAATATTATTATTATCTGACACGCGCTGTTATGCTTGTAGACGTGTCTGAGGCCCGAAACAAGATGCATGAATAAAGCTAACGTAAATGATTTTCGAAAACTGTCAAAACGTATGCAATTGACGTAGACTTCAGCAGCTTACGTCAAACCTATTATAGTTACATAATAATTTACAATTGCGAAAACTTAAAGATTCTCGTAAAGCATCTTGTCTAGACTTAATTAGGGTATCTAAACCTAATTTTTAGAATATAATTATTATGATTATAATAAACTGTTTAGAAAATTTGAGTCTTTAATTACTAAATTTAATGATAATATTTACTAATACATTGCGCTTATCTTATTGCCAGTTTTATTTAGAAGTGACGAAATTGAAAATTGATTCATTGAAAACTAAACTTGAGACTTTTTAAACCGAGAAACTATTCAAAGGAGGAAACTGTAATAATTAAGATGTCTTGGCAAATTTTTCATCGTCAGGTTTTATTATATTTTGATTTATTAGTACATTTATTATTACCAATTATTCTTTGAAGTCCAATCATCCGTTAAGATATAAAAAAAACAGCTAATTTAAATCAGCGCAAAATGCTAGCGAAATTGGGCCCTTAAAATTGTCTATCCTTCCGAATGTAAATATATGTAAAAAACATCGAAAGTAAAAAAGTGATAGTGTTTTTTCAGGTGTCCCAATTAGCTGCGTTTCGATGTCAGCAGTTTTAACGGATTTTTCTCTCTATATTTTATTGTTGTACATGGCAACCTTACGCAAGACTCAGGTCCGCGCCCTGCGGTGGCAGGGCGGGCGCCAGTGGTTTTTTATTACCGCCCTAATTACGCGGTGATGAATGAAACCTTACCCGAACGCGGTTTTACTCGGCTAAGAATTTCCGACAAGCTTCTTCATTGTATTTGATAAGACTAAGGAAATCTAATTAATTTATGAGGAATGTATGGGATCGAAGAAAGAGCTATAAAAGAAAGTTGTGGTTTTAAGAATTGTTTATTGCCCTACTTTTTTTTTATCTTGGTTGGACTTAGTACTTAACTATTATTTTTTTATTTAGATGTGCTCAGTTATCTTAGTAAGTTAAGGTAGGGTAAGGGAAATTGGAAACGGAAAAGAGTAGTTCGTAAATCAAATAAAGACTGCGGTCTACGATGTGTCTATCGATCTACATACAATTTAATTCCTACTTTATCTTCCGAGTTTTCCTCTATAGTTTTTGATTTAACAACTACTGCTTCGTGTCTTCAGTAATTCTTCTTACCTCACCTGTCCTTACTCTTAAGTGTGCAAATTATTAAAAAAAGACTCAAAACAAGTAATAGTATGAATCCGTTTTTTTTTACCAAATTAAAAAAAAAAACTAACGTAGTTTCAGCATATTTTGACAAGAAATGTAATCAACGTAAAAGTCTTGGAAGTAAAATAATGCAGACTCGTTATCACAAAAGTGACGATTTAATTCGAATAAACAGTTTCTTCCGAGGAGCTAATAAAACGAGCGAAGCGAGCGCGCCGCTTACCATAAGTAACTGCCTCTTTCGCACGTCTGTGGTTTATGGCTTTCATGAAATACTATGTGTCGTTACTTAATTTTTCTATGACTTTTTTATAGACATAAAGCCAAATTTACACAGGCCTTTTTAAAAGTTAGTAAGTAAATATTTTGAACGTACCGGTTTATTATATTCACGTTTGCCCAAATCAACAACAGCTTTGGTGTTATGGTCCAAACCCTAAACCATCCAAATAAGACGTAGTACGGAACCCTTGGGGCTCTAGTCCGACTTGCACTTGGCTAGTTTTTAATTTCCAGTTTAAAAAAACTATCATTTTTTATGTCCAGGGCCTCTATTCCATTGGGTAAACTATATTGATTGTGACATACTAACGTATTTTTTCAACAAAAGTAATTAAGAGCTACCATAACGTTGATAATACGATAAAAATATGTCAAAGGCAATATAGTTTTACTGAGTATAATAGAGCCCCAACGTGCTTGTACAGTGAGACTTAAATTTGGGACACTTAGGTCCAAAGTCAATCTGACATTTTACAACAATCAGGTTGAGTTTCCTAAACGTTACGAATGTTTTGACATCTCTAATCACATTGACGACTTCAAGCATATTTTTTAAAAAGTGCCAACACTGTAGTGCCATCTCTTCCCAATCAATCTAAGAAAAAAGGGACGACCTTTTTGGCCAGACTATAAGTCAAGATCAGTACATTATCCCCCTACTATTCTTTGATGCCTTACCAGCCATACTTTCTATTGGCACGTATAGCCGCAGTGTACAGCAAGCTTGTCAAAAGAGGCCGCTTGGTGTTCCCGAGGATTTCTTGCAACCTTGGGGACGGATAGACGGCGCGCGTTTTAATCATGCCCTTTGCGCTTCGATAGCACTGACGCCTCAATTTTGGCGCGCGAAGCGCTAGGCGGCGCGTACTACGCTGCGAGCGATAGCGGGGATTTAACTTACGAAGGTTGGTAATCAGCTGTGTAAAAGTACTTTTCTGTCCTCAAATCTCTCTTTTGAGAGCTGACTAACAAAAAAGACGTCCATAACTAAGTGGATTAAAATTATAGCTGGTTCCACATAGTTAGTACAGGTTGCAAAAAAATGTATACACGCACACACACATTGTGATAGATTTTAAAACTATCACAATGACACTCTTCTTGCATCAAACACGTGATGTTATAACTTTTACAATATCCAAACTGATAAGACTATAGTACCGCCGATGGTACTAATACTTGTACATCCACTCAAATAATATGTATTACAAACACATTAGTGTACCCCGTGTCCCGTGTGGTTGCTTGATTAGAATAGTGCCACTCCATGTCTTCCCGTGGATGTCGTAAGAGGCGACTAAGGGAATAAAGCCTTGAAGTACCGTAGACGATTGGCTTTCAACCTGTCTATCCTACTCTGGGAATGAAGGCGTGACTTTATGTGAATGTATGTATGTATTGCATGTGATTGTGATTACAAAGTAGAGTGTGCAAAAGCCATTTTCACTTTTTATTATAATAGAGCAAAAGTAATAGAGATGGCAGATATACATGGTATAATATGTACGGCACAAAGTGTATATGTACAGTATCTGCCACGCTGCCGCTCCCGCTTGCGCGCCCGCCCCGCTTCTCACCACAACCGCACCGCACTGCCATCTTACGCTAGCAGCTGCACAGTCCGTAGATTACTTTGCAATTGAAAACAAATAATAATAAATACGGCACGCCTCGCGCAAGTCCCGGCAAATTGGAAAAGGGAAAAAACGCATTCACTTGCTACGGAACCTGCTCTCAGGGAAATATTGGGAGATACCAGATGTTCGAATATGAGTTTTATTTTCTTAAAGCACCTCCTGTTACGTTGTTTTCGAATCTGCCCGCGATTGCTCTGAAATTTCACTCTCGTTGCGGAATCGGGGTTTGGAGTTGTTCATTTTTGCGGTGTTTTTATTAAAGACGCCGCCAGAGTACCTAATGAAAACGCCGTTAAACCTTACACTTACTGCTTAGAACACAATTATGACAGGACTGTTAAAAATGAATTGAAATATCTGTAAAACCTGTCTGTCCTGTCTTAAGTAACAACTGCGTCCTTCATGGATCTAAACCAAAATGTAACTGTCTTTGAAGCTGTTAATGTCAAACTATTGACACTTCTACCTCTCTTTCTCGAATCTCTCAGTGCTTCCCGTTTGTTAATACTAAGAGAGAAAATTTTACATACAAAATATTATTGTAATTTTGCTAGACTTCTAAGTAGTTAAATAAGATACAAGCTGACGCCCGCTTTCCACGCGGTGGTCTATTTTACTTTTATAAATCTCAGCCTATTAACATAATCACGCTGTGTACGGCGAAGGGTAGAGAATTGCCCTTTCCAGAACTTTCCAGAGATTCCCCGAAAGTAAACATATTTGGCGGACCGATATTAAATCTAATAAATGGTACCTGCTTGACCGAGCATCGATCCAGGCTGAGCTGATTTTTCTACAGGAGATTAAGTTCGTGTCTCGAAAAACCCTTGTAATAGGTTCAAGATTCAAGGAAGATGGCTGAAAATATTGATAGCGAATTTAATCTTGCGATTTTTTTACTACAATAACATAGGAATAATATTAATAGGAATTATAATTATGTAGTTATAAAGTTTACGCAACAACAGACTTGCCTCAGTGGAAAAAAACAATGTCCATTAAAATCAAACCGTTGTTCCTATTCATCACCGCCTATCCGATAATGACCCGATATTGATTTCTTATCTGGAATCTGAAATCTGGTTCTATTTCTTTCTCTTTTAAACTGCTACATTGCTATACCATTGCAATTTATGCATCAAACGTACCTACGGCGCATATAAACGATTTTAAAATCTATATCAATCTTACCCCGTCACCGTTCCATCTTACCCCATGGCTTTTTTAGTAATGAGCGTAACTTGAAATATTTTGTCTTCTTCAATAATAAAAATAATAGTAACTTCCTTGTTTTAGTATAAATATAAAGATTCATATGTGCTCTTTACCACAAGCATAGCTTCCTGTAACTAGTCTTCATGTTATTGGTATAATATCACTTTAAAGATCACCTCTCATCTCATATAAAATCCGTTCAATCTTACCCCAACGCAACTTATATTTCTATTTTCGTTTGTTTCAGCATGTGAACGTTATGATGTATAAATTGTATGGCGTTTACGGTAGGTATTTTGTGTTCTTCCGTTCTTGCTGTTGGTGGTGGTGGGTTTTCTCCTATTTTTCAATCAAAGCAAAAACTTAACTTCAAAAGCTATTACCTACTAGATGTTTAACAAATCGCATCTTTAGAATTATAGTGACCCAATTAGCAAATTTTGGATTTCGAGTTAGGTCTCTACAGTAATAAACTTATAACTCGAAGTCGAACGCTGAAAATTTTGAATTAGGTCACTATAATTCTAAAGGAGCGAAATGGTGTCTAACAGGCCAAGCTCCAGTTTAACAACAAAAAGGTTAGATTCACAGAACTTTGATGTTTAGACAATAACGAAGTCTAGGTACCAAACAGACAGCTAGCTTAGGAATTAGCATACAAATACACCCGGATTACCCGTTTAACTGTCTTACATTTCCGAGCGTATGCCTGAGCAATATCTAATCCGAGAGCTTGTGAAAGCGCTCCGTCTTGTTATTAACTATCTCCGTAACGTCAATTTCTAAGACGAAGATTCCTAGTCGAAATTAGAAATCTATAAATAAATAATCGTACCTGACTGTAGATCTAGGGACTTGCTATTTGGAGAGAATATTCCTTGGATATTCTTGAGGTGAAAGAAAGAAGCCATTGGACATGAATAGGGGGTGAAGTAGAAAAATATTGTACGCGTACAAAGAATTTATTGTCATTTAGGTTAGAAGGAAAGTTGTTGACTTGAAATGACTTTTCTGAAGTTGGATCAAAAGTAACGATTGTTTTGGTCTAAAATGTGATTATGTCTTACCAGCACTAAAATTCGGTTAAAAATGTATACTAAGGCATTTAAGTGATAGCATTCATATCCTTTTTGTTTCCCATTTGTCCGAAACTTCATGAGATATTTTTTTCTGAAGCCATGATCTTTTCGAAATGTTTAAAGAGATATACATAGAACTTATAGGTAAGGTTAGGTTTGTTTTATAACAATCGGAAAGTTAAACAGTCAGAAAAAAAGTAACTTAACAAAATTCAACCTTGCGATAGGACATTTTTATTGCTTAAAATTTACACTGACCAACCGCACGAAACTCGTTTGACTCATTCGACTGACAGCCTTTAGTCAAGGAGTAGGTAAATTTTAACACTGTCGTGTGTAGACCAATCAAGTCGTCCCAACGCAGTCGCGCGGTGAAAGGGCGGCGCACCTGGCAATCAGGCGCGTGTGTGGACGGATCAAGTTGATTAAAGGACCCCGACATGTCGCCCGACTAATTGCCAACGCTGTTGTGTTGACGACCGCTTTTATACAATTTAATTGTAGTAAGAAAACAAGACAATGGTAAGGCGATACTTAAGGAGGTTTGTTTATGATGCGGTCTACCAGTTTTGACAAAAGTGTCTGTAGGGAAGGGGTAACTATCGCAAAGGTTGACTCTTGTCACTGTCATAATATTGCAAGGGAAAGTTGAACTTTTTGTATCATGACGTGCAAATAATGAAATTCAACCGTAGGGTGGTAGACCACATTGATGGCCGACTGTACGAATCGTGTTTAGGAATTTTATGTCATGTCACTAAATCTAAAAATAAATAAATAAGACCAATTAAATATACACATATAATATGTGTAACACCCGCGGCTATCTATGAATACTCGTAAATGGAAATATGTGAGTGTATGCGTGGTTATGTGTATGTATGTATGTAAGCTCTTTAATCTACAAAACACAGAAATTCAAATACAATATTTACAGAAAAGGAATGTGTGTGTGTGCGTGCGTGTATGTATATATCACGGGTAGTTGTGCGAGTGACTGGGAGTGTTTGTGTGTATGTTTAAATTTTGATGTTATGTCGTGTGAAAAATAAATTTATTAAAACGATGTGCCAATTCACAATCAAAGTGACTTATTCATTCATTTCAACAATCAGTTACTTTGATAGAAAGCAAACTGTTCGCATCTCGATTCAGAAAAAACTTCATCTATTTTATAACAATAGAACTTTGAATATAAGTCTTCAGTTACCCCCCCCCCCCTTCTACCGACTGCAGCTGCACGCGCCGCGCGAAGATTACTTCACGATTGGAAATAAATAAAATCGGTTCCGGCCCACGAACACTTCACTGATTGATTGTCTAGCTAGATAGACAAAGAAATTGTTCCAAGTAATGGCAAAACTGTGCTACTATTGTAACCTAAAAGAACTTTAATAAAAATATGTTATCGTTTATAGGATAGTATTAGGGTGACGGCACCAAATGATGGAAACTTAGCTGACATGTGTAATGGACACTTCACTCTTAATTCAAATTTCATATGGTTTTAATTTTAGTAGTCCCGTCAGAGCGAACAAAACACATTGTAGCGCGTGCATTTTCAATTAAGCAGCCTTATACGTTCGACCCATCGTGCTGCTAAATTGAAAATGCACGCGCTACAATGTGTTTTGTTCGCTCTGACGGGACTACTTAATCTCGCCGCTTGGATATCACTCGACAGTCCGCACGACCGGCGTTGTTTACAGAATCACTACCCTGCAAAACAAACGAATAACCCTTGCCATCTGTAAAATAAGAATCAAGTATCTATAATTTGATTGGTCCTTGTTCATTATACTTACTGGTTCCGTCACCCTAGTATGAAAAGAGATCAGAGGGTCCAGACAAGACGCACTACGCTTGCTATCGTTTCTCTTCGTTTCGTTTTTAAACCAATCGCGTCACTGGTAGATGAGGTGATACGAAAAGTCACGTGATGTGCTAGTGATGCGATTGGTATAAAAACTAAACGAATAGAATCAATAGTTAGCGTAATGCATCTTGTCTGGGCCCTCAGCTGTGAGAGACGTAGCAACCATTGTATGCGGAGTGTTTTTATCTGTTTATCACTTTGTCACTGACTCACTTTAGTTACGAGTATTTTTATGACTGTTCAAAGAGCAACAAATAAATATTAAGGAAAAACGTCACAAAAATGGACCTACCACTGGTACTAGACAACGCTAAACATATTCATATGTTTTTTTTGAAAGACGTGTATACAATTATATCAATTTATAAGTTACTCGCCAAACTGCTTACGCAGTTTGTTGGCGAGACAGAGTTCGTTTTTTTTTCTGAAACTAATAAAAAGATATACCTACCTTTTATTTTTACAAAAGGATAGATAGGCTAAACAATGATAACAAATGTTATAATACTAATAAACAGTAGCTGCAATCACGGTAAGTTATCTAGAAATGTTTATTTTTTTTATTTTTGACTTATTGATATGATTAAATATATAGAAAACTTCCAAAACTCAGGAGCAATTACTCGCACTCATCACTCAAATGTTAGCCCACACCGGTAATCGAACCCGGGCAGCTAGTTTCGTAGGCAAGGTACCGTAAACCAGGGTGAGTAAGGGATTAAGGGGTGAGTAGGGACACAACCCAAAATGAAAAAAAAAAAAAAAAAAACAAATTCAAATTCAAAATTCAAAATATTTATTCAGTAAATAGGGCTCTTTTACACGTCGGTAATATAGGGTGAGTCTACCAGCGCTTCGTACAAGACCATCATTGCGGAGAAGAAGCGCCGCAAGAAACTCCAGCATAAAGCATATTATTATGTTACTAATTATAAGACTGAATTTTTCTCCAATATTATACGTAACGTTATTGTCAATTTAATAATTGTTCTTATTTGTAATAAGTTATGACTTATTTTAGGTTGTGTCCCTACTCACCCCTTCTTACAGTAACTACCAACTAGGCTAAGTGCATTGGCGAATTAGAAAAAATCCGGGTAAGAGCATGTCGCATCACGCTCAGTGTAGGGTTCCAAAGCCGTTACTACGAAAACAAAAAAATATCTCGAAAAACAACAAGTAAAAACTATTTCGACGGTTAAAAGGCGAATTGATTCAACCGCCATTTTGGAAACTTTACAGGAGAGCGATTTAAAGTTTATTTTTTTGGAAAAAAAATCGTTGCACTCAATGCATCATCGTAATCGTAAACACAATCTTAAATTATAAAAAGTCATAAAGCCTGCTATAATTTGATATATATATGACAAATTAATAATGTTTTTTTACAGAGTTAGATGTAACTTAAGCCATTATGCACAATTGTGTGATCAAGGCAACAGGATTTAAGTAAATAAGTTCAAATATTCTGATCAAGGTTAAATAATTTAAGTGCATGAGTTCAAATTATCTGATCAAGGTAAAAGGATTTTAGTGCATGAGTATGAACTATCTGGTCAAGGCAACATGATATAAGAGAGTGAGTTCAAATTATCCGATCAAGTTAAAAGGTTGTAAGTGCAAGAGTAGCGTATTACAGATTTAAGAAAAATGATTTATGATGGCAATGTAGTTATAAACTGTTCACGCCGAAATGACTCAAAATATACATTTTTGATATCAGGTTAAAGGCAAAAAGCTTTAATAGAAAGATTTATTGAAATCTGATGGAGTTAAAATACCTTAAAGATAATGAAATAAAATTGACGAATAAGGAAAAACTACTTAAAAGACATCTCAATTCAAATACAAATGACTTATATTGATTGAATAACCATACTTTTGAGTACCTACTAATATTTTTAAGTCAGCTTTTATTAATTAATAGTTGTCACTGAATAATGAAATATTATATTTTTGCCATAGGAATTCAAATAAAACAAAAGTTATGTCAATCAACATCCGTTTTATTTATTTATTTTACTTAAAATTAAATATTTATTTGGTTTAACAGCCTTAAAATTTTCAAAGAAACAAGCAAGAAGGTGGCGTCTCTGCTGTACAGCATCCTGAAGATGATTGCTGATCATGTGTTGTTCTATATTATTTAAATCAAATAATGTAAGTAATTCACTTCTTAAATACTAAAACTATTCCTAAGACTAACAACAACAACCATAATGAGATCAAATGTTATCGTAAATTAAATAAATGAATTGAGTAACGAAATCCTATAATCCTTATTTTTTTCTAATATGAGTATGGGTGTTTTTGGGTTCCCAGAAAATGAATTCATTCGTCCATCCTTAAAATAAAATAGGTGGGTATTTTAATAGGTAGTATCAAATGGTTAGATCATACAAATTATGTCAATCCAATGTTTCATATACCTTTTGTTGGTAATCAACATTTCTCTGACTAATTAATGCTTTTTTTACATTAGTAGTCCATTTCCTCGAATTGTCGTCGCTATCCGATATAGTTGATTTATCAGATAAATTACCTCCTGGTCCTGTACTTATTAGGTTTTCATCACCCTAAAATCAAAACAAAAGTAATTAACATCCTACTAATATTAAGTATAAGTAAATGTGAAAATGTGTAGTTAAAAAGTTCCCAAGGGAATAACGGTTATCGCGATTTACGCGGACGAAGTCGCGGGCAGAAGCTATAATACATACCTACGCCAATGTAAAACAATGTTCTCTTACGGGTGAGTAGTTAAAAATATTGATGCATTTTATAGGTTATCACCATGCTAAGCTTATCATTAAACCTGCGGGCCTAGTATGGTGCGTCTATATCGTGTGTCAAATGTGGATAAAGCATCTGTCACTTTTTGACACGTGTACTTATTTACGTGTCAGAAGGTGACGGATTCCTTATCCAAAATTTATCACGCGATAAACGCAGCCATATTAGGCCCCCAGCGGGCCTAGTATGGTGCGTCTATATCGCGTGTCAAACGTGGATAAAGCATCTGTCACTTTTTGACACGTGTACTTATTTACGTGTCAGAAGGTGACGGATGCCTTATCCAAATTTATCACGCGATAAACGCAACCATATTAGGCCCCCTGGGGTAGGTTGTTTGTTGATATACCTAATTACTACCCGCTTTTAACAAATTTTTGTGAGATCTAATGTGACAGAAGGAAAGCCTGTTGCAGTCTCGCGGAAATAACACTTTGCACAACTTTCCTCACGATGTTTTCTCTTCTGAACACGTTAACAATTCCCTCAAAGTGATTGATTATTAAGAAAGTAGGTATGTTAAAACATTTAAACCAAATATTATGAAAGGGATAATGATAATAATTACCATTTCTTCTATTTCAATAAAAATTTCTACTTCTTCAGTCATTACTTTATCACCTTCCTGTAAATATAGATATCACATAAATTACGAAAGAAAAGTAAATTATGAAATCAAAGTTCTTGTATTAATAACTAGCTGGTATGTACTCGGCGCGTTGCTGCCCATCGTACAAAAAAAAATATTTAACGACTTAAATTATAGTTTAAGGTTGTTACCCTAATAATCAATTCCGTTTATTCCCCGCGCTAGCAGATGGCGGGAGATCCCCGCGCATGCAGTCGCGGGGCTTCCCCGCGAGTAAGTAGGTACATTTCGAATTATTTTGCGAGTGAATTATTTAATTCAAGTGCAAGTGAATTTATTAATTCGTTATAAATAAGCATGTATCTGATAATTCTACTTAGATGTTTATTGATAAAATTAAATAAACCATGCATCATAATTTGAAATTTGCTAATAAAAATGTAAAAATTAAATTAAATATTATAAATATCAGGGGCCCATATCACGCAAATTGACCTAGTCCCAAACTTTTCTCTTGGCTTGAAATAATTATAGTTAGGTGTACTAGACGACGATAAACATATATCATACCTACATAGAAAAATACTTACGTAATTTGTACATGCATAGAAAAAATCCAAGACTCAGGAACAAATACTCATGCCAGTCACGGGATTCGAACCCAGAACTATCTACGAGCTTTCGTAAGAAGGGACACTACCAACTATAGGCTAGGTATGTTTTAATTACCTATACTTACGCATATTTTAATAATTATTAATATAAAATAAAAACAAACATAGACTTACATTTTGAGATGTAATAATGTTCTCTTTATTTATCCTTTTATCAACAGCTTGTTTTTTCTTGCATTTTGATTCTTTTTCAACGTACTTATTTATAACATTCCTAAAATACTCATTTCTTTTTCCCGCCATTGTGCTTTTTGAAGTTATTTTCTATGACAGAGCTGGTTCATCAACACACAATCACTAACAGTAAATAATTAGTCAATTTAACGGACTTTTATGTAGCCAACGTACCACGCGCCTTTATAATTACGTACTCAACCAACCAACACGACTCGCGCGCAACCGTTGACTGACCGACCGCCGCGCCCGCGCCAACACGCGCCTGCGACTACGACAAGACAGCCGACTAAATTAAAAAGACGGTAAGCGCATAATAACTATTATGAACTTCATATTTTTATACTGATTTGTTCTTTTGAATGGACGGATTCATTTTTAACCGACTTTATGTTACGTGGCCAAATAAGTAAAATGATTTAAATACGATGTGGTACAAATAAAAAAGTAGCTCAAAAGAAACTTTTCAATTAAAGAGAATTAATGTAAAGGAATTAAGTGTGTAAATATTTTTTTTCCGTTTTAAGAAAATAGTTTCAATAGGCACACAAATTAAATACTGCTCAAAGAAAAATGACACAGCTCACATCGGTCCTTAAAAAGGTTTAAGAAAGAATGATTTATGTGACGGCGATATGTTTAAATGATCAAAGTAAAAAGATTTAACTGACATCGATATGTTTAAATGTTTAAAGCGAAAAGATTTAACTGACGGCGATTTGTTAGGTTGTTCAAAGCAAAATGATTCAAGTGACAGCGATACGTTTAAATGTTCAAAGGAAAATGGTTGAAGTGACAGCGATATGTCTGAATGTTCAAAGCAAAAAGATTTAACTGAAAGCGATATGTTAGGATGTTCAAAGCAAAATGGTTGAAGTGACAACGATATGTATGAATGTTCAAAGCGAAAGGATTGAAATGTCGTTTTCGTACAAAACCTATCAGGGAAAAAAGGCTTAAATTACAAGTAGTTTAAAATTATGATTTCTTACGTAGGCACAAAAACCATGGTTTAAAAAAATACGAAATTCCTGTCACTTAATACCCCGTCGTTAAAAATCATACCTAAATTGGCCATGGATTCAAGCGCCAAAAAAGTGCTCTGATTTACTTCAAACCGGGCTCAAACGACGCAGAAAAATTAGCCGATTCCAATGATATATATAACTCAATATCGCCCAGAGTGTCGCTTGAATCAATTCGCCTTTTAACCGTCGATTTGATCATTGATAGTTGGTGCTGTCTTAGATGATTTCTAGTAGGTGTAAACACTTTGGCCGCCAGTAACTAAGGAGCCAATCAAGCCTACTTAGTTGTGGTACTTTTCTTTTTAAGTCCTTTTTAAGGCTAACTGTGCTATCAATTACGATAATTTTCTGATTTTTATTATATATATATATATATATATATATATATATATATATATATATATATACCGTCACGCCTTCATCCCAGAGTGGGGTAGGCAGAGCTATATTTAAATAAAAATAAATACATTTTAGCTAGCATAATTCAATGTACAAATATCACACCAAGAGTTTTTGAGTTTAACCGCGGACAGACGGACAGACGGACAGACATGGCGTTACTCTAAAGGTTCCTTGTTGACCAAGGAATTCTAAAAACTGACATTTAGTTCGACGTGTCTAAAAGGACAGTTTATTACAGCCCTAAGAGAAAAACCCCCCAATTTCCCCCCCTTTAAAGGCCTGCGCTAACCGCGGTCCTAATTCTGTTGTAATGAGAGAACTTTTTCCATTTCTTTCTGGAAAGTTCACGAGAAACGTCGTCTGTGATTTTTTTTACCATTTTTCGCTAAGTGACGGCTGGCGTTTAGCGTACAAGTAGTAATCTGAATAACCGTGTCTATTAAACACGTGGGATAGATAGTAATGAATATCTTCGCAATTTGAATACCCATTAATACATTACTGCAGGGATCGGGAAGAAGGCCGTCGCGGGATGAGTATGAGTTAGCGTGGTCAAAACGCAGTCATTGCCGCGCTATATACTCGTACGAGTCCAGCAAACGCTGTTCCCAACACAGGCTTGCTTTTCTCCAATAATGCGAGAAAAATTATAACGCGATTGCATATTTTCCATATTATAAGCACTTATCGAAATTACCGTAAAAAAAACACTCCATCATCATCAATAATCATCATCAACATCCTTCATAATACCTTTTAAATTCAAAATAGGTACAACAATATAAAACTTAAATAAAATTATTAAATAAAATCGCAAAATTTTAATCGAATAAAGCTAATTTCAATAAAATTAACGGCTTAAAATTATAAAATTCATTACAAGCTCAAAGTTAATTCGGCAATTTATTTTGTTTATGAACGCAACGTGTAAAAAAAGTAAATCTATTTGATATACATTTTTAATCACGCTGACAACGACGTTCGTAAAGGCAGTAAAGGTTAACCATTTTAGTCTTTGACTTTTTAATTGTATTAAATTAAACAGCTCACTTGAATGGGTTTTAAGCCGAAAAATTTACAATTCCCGTAGTCTAACTTTATGTATTCTACGCAGACGAAGGCGCGGGCAAAACCTATTACGAGTACTCTTAAGGCAATCGGTAAATCGATTTTTTGTCAAAATTGAGTTAGCTTCGTTTATTTTTATTAGTTAAATGTCGACAGCTAGTTTAAAGCTAGTAAAAAAATGATACCTAAATAATATTTAGACGTATCCTATTCATAATTAAGGTATTTCAAGTTACTGTGCTAATGATCTTAAGTAATTTCCCGCCAGCCACTGGGTGAACGTTTGGTGGATTGCTTAACGATAAATACAGTTAGTTCAAATGCCTTAGCACAAATGCAGCATGTCATCGACTTACTGTGTTTGTGCTTGAAATGCCATAGATTTTGTATAGAACTACCCAGTTAACATTTTACTTAATGAGAATAAAGAGAGCAATTTTGCCTTTATACTAATACCCAAAAACCTAATGGTTACTATCTCAATTCGTGATATTTATTGATAAAAAATAAATTTCCAAATTCAATTTTTAATACTTCCTGTGATTATTGTTTGCGCAGAGCTGCAATAAATATAAAGTCCCAAGCGTTTCAACCGTTAGATCATCAGAAAAATCTGTTACACGGAGCACAAGCTAAACATGCCGAGCAAGTGACCACAAAATGAGTAACATTACTCTTTTGCTGTTAGAAATATAGCCGTGGACAAAACACGGAGCGTAATCCGAGCCGCGCCGCAAGGACACTGTCGCGGGGCGCGGCGACGCGGTGCGGCATCGTGCGACATGGTGCGGCATCGTGGGACATTGTGTATATTGCCGCTTTTTGTGGCAAAGTGCACATTTATTTCATCAGTTTATTCGTTTTTAATTCGTTCACTTTGCTTATTTATGCAGTAGTTCCTTACCCGATTAATAAAAATTAATGTTGAGATTTTTTTCTCTTTTAAGCTCGTTTTTAAGTCTTATTTTAAGCTTGAACTCAAAATTTTATTTGTAAAAAGGGGTCGTACATTGTGAAGTCATTCCTAATAATCGAAATTCATAACCTATTTTTTTCAGTAACTTTTTTTTTAAATTATTATTAACCTATTTGGGTGTCCCACTGCTGGGCAAAGGCCTCCCCTCTTTTCCGCCATTCATCCCGATTGAGTGCATGCTCCCGCCATTTGCTTTGAAACGCGTCTAAGTCGTCCCGCCATCTCCTTTTTGGTCTGCCTCTGCTCTGGTGGCCATCTTGTGGGGTCCATTCGGTGGCAACCTTGGCCCATCGTTCTGGATGCATTTGGTAGACGTGTAACTGTTTGTTTCAGTAACTGTTACTTAAAAAATGTTATTTAAGCCTTCTGAGATATTATTCCAGTGATATCACGTTTAAACCTTACTAAAAACAATAACGCGGCATTATGTCGCGGCATGCGACACGGCGACGCGGCACGGCGCGGCATCAGTATGCGCCGCAAGCGGCCCATCCGTCAGCGCGGCGCGCGTGCCGCGAATACCGCGCGCGTGGAGCGACGCCAGCACCCTCTGTTGCCAAACTATTAATCAAACACAAGATGTTCGCTTAAATTGTTTATTTTAAAACGCTTTTATAATACAGTTCAATTTAACATTTTTAAATTGGTTTTTTTTTATACTGCAACATGACAAGCTCAATGTAGCCGATTGATTTACTCGACGAAATTAATTTAAAAAGTAAAATGACATACCACACTACATGGTATGATCTGTGCACGGTCAATGTATGCATGAGAATTAGTAGTAGATTGGGCTTGCTCCTACGCCAACCAGCAGTGTTCGTAATTTTGTGTTCCAACATGGGGATAAGACAACCGGTGAAATCAATAGCATAGATGCATTACATTTTGCTCCTGTTGGTTGGCAACGCATTTGCAGTCTTGAAATTCTTGTCTTGAGAATGAAAATGTCTTTAGGTCTCAGATTCCTCTTACCATCTGTTGGCCTGTGTGCTCGTTTGCCTCCATTCATAAAAAAAAAAAATTACAACTGAATGAACTAAATAATCTGATTTAAAGAATAAAGTAAGTACAGTCGGTCTTACAAGCATTCACACACATAGTACCCTGTCGCTTTAACGCCTTTGACTGAGTAGTGCAGCAGTTACATGACTTTAAAGTGACAAAGCACAAAAGTTTGCCGCTACAGTACCACTTTAAAGCCGAACAAAAGAGCTTCCTTTTAATTCAACGACCACGTTGGATTGGACTTTATTCAAGGGTCAGTTTTTAAATCAATACATTTGTTACAACTGAAACTCTAGATTTTATAGCTCAAACCTGAGGCAATAGATGAAAATCTAAAGTAGCCATGATACGATGTGGGTACGATAGAAAGTCCATCAAGCGTACCCTTTTCTACAAAAATATATCTAGACTGAATTAGATAATAAATTTTCACAACGTCTAGACCGATAACTGCAGTAGCTGTTTGCTGAAACCAGACCCTCTGCGAGCACCCGGCTTCAAATAAAACACTAGGTTGATAAAAAAATAGAGGGAGATTGTAACAATTCCCTCGTTCCTATAAATTAGAGCCAGTTGAAGGCGCGAGACGTAAAAGGCACATCCTCGGCGCAAAAATACTCATAACATTTGCCAAGCGAGAGCTCCGTATTCCTTTATAATAAAAAATATACATATATAAAACATAACCGAGAAGGTCTCACAGATATCTGATTATAGGATTGGGTCCCCATCACATTATGATAATGGGTGCTTCGGAGACGGCTGGAAATAGAAATAGATTGATTTCCAATTTTTACCAGCGTCCGTGGCTCCGGCCGGGCGAGGCTGATTGATTTTAGGTTATTGATGTTGTTACTATAGGTTTACGACAATTATTTACATAAAACGGAGGACGAGTCGCCCTCGTCGTTAACCCAGATACTGCGCATCCTGGTCACGGCACCATTTCTTACGCAATTTAAAAAATACATTTGAACAAAGTCAAGGTTTTCTTCATTCAATTAGATTCGATTTAGATCAAACCTTGAAACGAATTTATGATCTTTACTATAAACATTAGTCTACTTTTCCAAATTGCTCTTTCTAACTCATTTAGCCGAGTTAATAGATGGACGGTTATGGTAGGGGTGTATCCCAAAGCAGGCGATAATTTGACGAATGGCTCGTGGCCCGATAATTGAACCCCATTACCTGATGAGCGGACGCCGGCGCCGGCGAGATTACTCTCTCAACACCCTCACCTTTTTTATGGAGGGAAATCGACAGCTATATTGGTTGCTCATTTAATTATTTTTTATGGGAGAGGGGAGGACAGACGGACCAGGACGTTCCAGGAAAATGCTCGAATTAATGTTAGTTAATTCAATGTCATCCCGTTTAGACTTCAAAGTAAATGCGCAGAGAAATCGCGTGGAGTGACAGCAACAAACGGAATCAGATTGAATAAATAAATGCCGCATCGGAATCTTAAAAATAATCCGTAATGACCAAGGAGTCTTAAAGGATCCATCGTCCCTTATTTATTATTTACAATATTGGAAATTCCATCAATATTTCGTTGAAATCTCAATAAGGCGAGAACCCTCGGGCGCTACCCTTCGGGCAACCCTTCGGCAATTAGGGAGGAACCCTATCTCGAGTAATTTTCCGCGACACTTGCCTTAATTAGGTCAAACGTCCTCCTGATCCCACGCATGGGACTACAGTCACAGAGATTATCAAATAACTTCATCATTTACTTCAAGGACTACAATAATTCCAGCTTAAAATTTCCGTTTAACGCCAGAAATCGTTAGTCAGCCTTTCACTCACTTTATTTTGTTTCGGAAGCTGTACTAAGATTCACGTCATAGTTAAAAATGTAAACCAAGGTGTGAGTTAATTTATTGACTATAATTATAGACTTGTTCAAAAGATCAAAGAATAACTGAGGTAAACGATTGCCATTTGTGTATGATCTTTTTGAAGAAAGGGTTGAAAAATAGGAGGGGAATACTTGCTGACCGTATAAACGAGAACATGCTTTGCTTCTTAACGGAGATGTGATGCCGTCAAAGAGTGGAGCCACTCATGGCATTGTCAATAAACATGCTTGTGTAACTTTCATGGTGCGAGATACATCTTTAAACACAAACTCCCAAGCAGCCATTTCACCCGTATCCGAAATCAAGAAACCCCCTAATAGCATTCTAAACTAATACGTTTCATATGCATTATGCAAATGCATGCAAGTGGAACTCTGACAAAAGCGTTACTTGCTGTAGTTAGCTCCGAATCTCGTGATAAATAACACATTTCGTTCCTATTTGCATTTGTCGCTAAGGCGGAAATTGCTTGCAAAATCTAAACGTTTGTGTAGGATTTGGGAGCAACGAGATTAGAGGATAAGGCAATATTTGTAATAATTTAATCAGTCGAAAAGATGAAAATTACAGGAAGCTAGTCGATGCAAGCACTAACTGGCCGTTGGATAGATCCCAAATGATCCCAAATAGGATGGGATAGGAAGGGCTATGTCCAGCAGTGGCCATCTTTCGGCTGATACTATGATGAATCACAAGAGTTAAGTGGGTTGTATACATTCCTATCTAACACTTGATACCCTAAGCGTAAGCCCATGTTTGTTTGGCCATTTTTGTAGGGATCCGTGGGGTCAAACACTAAACAGTGAGTGATTGATGACATTTGTCTTGCCATAGGTTTCAGTCACAAACTAAAAAAAACGGGCAAGAGGTTGTCGGACCATGTTCAGTGTTGGGTTCCGAAATTATAAGGGTTCATAGTTATCTTTTTACATTTTGAGTCTCCTTTGCTGATAATTTATTTAATATGAAAGATTCTTTAAAGTTGCAACGCAAAAGATGTAAAAAAATAAAATAAAAATAAATATCAGGAGACAATGTCATACCAATTGACCTAGTCCCAAACTAAGCTCAAGGCTTGTATTATGGGTACTAGATAACGATATAAATACTTACATAGAGAAATATATACTTAAATATATAGAAAACATTCATGACTCAGGAACAAACATTCGCGCTCATCACACTAATATCTGCCCTTACCGGGATTTGAACTACCAACTAGGCCAGCGCGTCGTCAATAATAATATATGTATGTATTCAATAATATGTCAGAAAGATTTATGAAATAAGTTTTATTTGTAAAAGTAAATACATTCATGTTGAGAAAAATATTCAAAATTCTACCGGCTCCCGACTAAACACAGCCAAGCTGGCGCACGAAAACCAAATATAATCTATCTTCACAAGAATAAGGCTATAAAAATGAACACAGCCCGAGCTTACTCGGACAATATGTCCTCGCTGCCCGCCGCAGGACCGCCGTAACACGTGTGACGAACGACGCATCATCACACGGCATCGGCGGGGTCTTGACCCCTCCGACGTTGTATGGCTATACCATAATGTTGGTCGACGCCTTTGATGATTATTGGCTTCAGAACATGGGAGATACTTAGCTATTAAAATAAAAAAACCGGGCAAGAGCATGTCGGACCATGCTCAGTGTAGGGTTCCGAAGCCGTAACGACAAACACAAAAAACTATCTCAAAAATCAACATGTATGAACCAATTTTCTATTTAAAGTTATTTGGCGCTGTCTTAGATGATTTTTAGTAGGTATAAACCCGTTAGTCGCCTGTATCTCAGGAACTAATTAAGTCTACTAAGTAATCTCAAACAAGAGCCAAGCTTTTAAGTGTGAGATCAGTATACCTACCTATGTAGGTAGTTAGGTATCTAAACTGCTTCAAACCGACTTTAAATTACAATAAAAGTTTAATCTTTAATAAAGTAATTAATAGAAATTGAAAAAAAAACAAGGGCCAGTAAATAGAATTTTAAGTTTTCCAAACGATACTCGACTCAAATCAATAATCTAATCGATTATTTGTAAACTTTTTCGGGGCACGTCCGAACAGCATCTAGGCGCTCGCGCTTATGAGCGCGGCTGTCGCTCGATTTGTTACATGGACAGTTCGACTCCCCCCGCGCGTGCAGGCCCCCCCCCGTTAACAATTTTTCTATCAAAGTTATCATAGGCGATTTTGATAGGTATAAACACTTTAGTCGCCTGTATCTCAGGAACTAATCATGTCTACTTAGCCGTGATAGTTTTCCTTTAAAATTCGTTATATGCGCTTTCGTTGAAGATATTTTTCAGATTTTTAGTATTTGTAGTTTTGGCTGTAGGGGGGGGGGGGGACACTTGACTCTAACAAAAAATAGCGCTTTAAAGCTTAATATTTCATAAACGGATCCCTTAATCGAAAAATTGATTTCATAAACCCACAATATTTTTGAATGACCTATCCAACGACACCCCACACTATGGGGTAGGCAAGAAAAAAAAAAGGCATCCCCACGTTACGTGTAGGGGAGGTGCATTAAAAAAAAATATTTTTCAAAATTTTATTTTACCACTTTGTTGGCGTGACTAATATGTATATTCATGCCAAATTACAGCTTTCTAGTACTATGAGTCTCTGAGCTAGACTGGGGACGGACGGACGGACGGACGGACATGGCGAAACTATAAGGGTTCCTAGTTTGACTACGGAACCCTAAAAATGAGTTAAATTTGACGGCATAATTTTTTGTATCTTTGCTCTTGGTTTAGATATGGATTTCTAAAAGTTGGATAGGTTCTGGATCCTAATTTTACATGATTATTGACATTCTTGACTTATTAAAGACACGGTCTATGGAATGGATCAATTATAGCACTCCTTAATATAATAATAGCACTGCCAATTCTAAGTCATAATATTGTAAGCTAAAATATTTAATAGAAAGACACATAAATTAACTACCAGGGGGGGTTTATTATGATAGAGCTATTATACAACTGCTATAGCTCTATAAACTCGCTGTAAAATGAACTGCATCACTATGCCATAATAACCCCCAGGGGCCCTAATATGGCTGCGTTTATCGCGTGACAAAGTTTGGATAAGGCATCCGTCACCTTCTAACACATAAATAAGTACGAGAGTGACGGATGCTTTATCCACATTTGACGCACGATGTAGACGCACCCATACTAGGCCCGCAGCAAGGAATAATTATGTCGATAAAGCATTCCAAATCGAATATAACCTAGAAGCCCCTGGAATTCGGGTTTAACCTTACTCAAAGGATATTAGATTGTATTTAGGTACGATTTTTTTCGTTTATAGTAGTAGTTAGTTCTTTTGGATAGGAAGGCCACATACGTCACAAAGTAAACGGCTCTAACGCCGCGTAGTACCTTCTCGTCTCGGTCGATCAATCTCACTTTGTGCGTCGCCCACGCACGACGAACGACTTGCCATTTATCTATTGCCTTATCTAAGGTTATTTTAATTTCGGTATAAACGGAACAGAGTTTGAGGGAGGACTTACTCGTATTTAGTAAAATATATAAAACCTCCGTTATAACTAAAGGGTGGCTGAAGGATGCAATACGGTGACGAAAGCATAAGATGGATAAGGCTTTTATTAAATTTTGAATACTATTTATGTATACAAATATATGCATTTTTTGATATAGATCAGAATTCATATCCATATTACGCATATCGTCAGACATAATTTTGACGTGATTTAGCCGACCCTTAGTTATAAACCAACCCCTACTTTTAGAAGTAAACACTCCCAGTAAAGAACCACAACAGTTGAACTACCACCACGCGTGACACATCATGACGCATGTCATGTCCATTAAAATATAATATAACAAATTGCCAAGTAAATTACAAAATATCAAAAATGAAAATAACTTTGTAAACACACTGAAACATTTAATGGTAGAAAAATGCTATTATTCAATAACCGAATATTTGAAGTTATTATGTTAATAGAAATTTAAGTAAAGAATAAACTACCCTTAGCAGATAAGCGCTCTCACTAGTTTATAAGTTGGTGTGCCCTACAGGATCCATAATTATCTCTCAACTTTAAGTTAATTTAAGTACCACCTATCTATACTTATGGAATGAAATAAATGATTGAGTATTGAGTATTGAGTAGCTCGCTCTCTCAACTCGCTCAACGGGGCCGAGTCAGCTCATCCGTTTGGGAGTTACGAAGTCACATACAGACACACAGATACACGGATACAGACGTTAAACTTATAGCACTCCTGTATTCGCGTCGGGAGTTAATACTTCTCATCATATCAAATCAAATTAAAACAAAATATTGATTCAGTAAATTGGCCACATACGGGCTCTTGTACACGTTGGTAATGACTGAATCTACTAGCGCTTCGGACAAGACCATCATTGCGGAGAAGAAGTGCCGCAAGAAACTCCAGCAGAAGGTAACTTTTTCAAACAAAATACAAGGTAATAAAGTAAAAAATATTAATTATTAGAACTAGCAAAAATATAAACATTTCAAATGTAAGGTCAAATACATTAAACTAAAAATAATGACTAGGAGAACAAAGACGAGGTCTCTTCGTCAAAAGACACAACTGAGGGGTTATTATGACATATAGCTATGCAGTTCAGATTACGCTACGAGAAAGGGACAGAGGTACATAACTGCTATAGCTCGGTCCTTTTCACTCGCCGTATAATGAATTACATTGCCATGTCGTAATAACCCCCCTGAAATAACTAACTGATACAAAAAGTCCTTGCTGACGTGAACAGACCGGACCGGACCAAGTGGCAGGACAGATTAAGTCCAGAAGTGCGTTTGGGATGCTAAATAAAGCCCCTCGTGCATGTAGTTGTGTACAAAACTCATATGGAATTTACGTTGAATTTCAAATATAGAATTTTGAACGGCCTGTACAGATTTTACTTGAGTTTTTACCTATACCAGCTTATGACAATCTGTGAATGCCTCGTCCACCACACCGCAAGCGTCGCGGGCGAACGGCGAGATGCAAATGGTGCCGCCATTGTTTGCGCGACAGGTACCGACGGACGTTAGATATACACCACTCTTGCACTACGCTCCTCATCTGAAAGGAAGAGTGGCCGGCTTATCCATAAAAGCGCATTTTGGTCGATCGCGTTCTTTAGGCAATTCTTTGCTATCGAGTTGTTGACGAATTGTCATGTTTATTACAGTTATTTTAATGTAATTAATTAGGTATGTTAACAAATCTAAGGAGTCGATTACCCTTTTGTTGACTCTTGGATTAGCTTGTGCATATTTAATAATTAGTAAGTAACTACTCTACGGGTTCAATGATAATACAAAAAATTATATTAGTATCAAGCTATTATAATGATGGAGACGGCAGGTGGCTATAGAAACTTTACAATATCCAATCGTAGGTCTGTTCAGTTGGGAGTTTGACTGGATTTTTTAATACCGAGTATCTCAACAGGTATAAAATTTAAGCTTCTAATTAACACTTGTGTGCGTAGCATTGTTGTAATAAGAGGCGTTTTACCGTCATTTTCGCACCAACGAAAGAGCATCACACCTTTTTGCACACATTTTGTCCATTACCACGTTCGTGCACCGAATGGGGTTCCGCGGGCTGAAAGGAACCCCCGCAGAATTCATTAGGCCGATTACTGCCCGCTCTAATTGCTAAGGAAATTGTTTCTGGTGAAAAATCCGACTCCGCCCAACTTCCTCAATTACGGCAATAATCATCATTACTCCTTATTATGGTTTTTAATGAGTTTAGCGGTACTAATAAGCGAGAAGAAATTTGGTTGGCAGTGGAATTAATGACTCTTGGAAACCAATAAAGAATATAATAATTATATTGTTTGTGTATATTTATTACCGACTTTCATTCTGTTTTTTTTTTATTTGAATCCAAAAATTCCCGGACGCTAATACTGTTCTGAAAGGTATAGCTTCGGTGGTGAGCCTGAAAATATATCACTGAATTAAGTATAGGTGAAAATCCTAAGTAAAGGACCTCTTGCATGTAGTTGTGTACAAAACTAGTATGGAATTTACGTCAAATTTCAAATATATAATGTTGAACGGTCTATACAGATGTGTTACAACTACATACAAGAGGTACTTAAGTTTTCTACCCTCGCCTTATTATCTATGAAAGTTATCGACTATTTACTGTACGAAAAAGAAAAAAATACATAGTGTCTCTCTTATTCAAAAAATATTGAGAAACAAAGAAAATAATAATTTAATTGGCTTTGGGAATGGGATAAAAGGTGTTCGGAAATGTTCATACAAGAAAATGAAAATATCAGAAAATATGTTTACAGGGAAAGAATGCGAACGGATTTTTTTATACAAGAAAGTAAACATATCAGCAAACATGTCTATAGGAAAAGAAGGCTTTTGAAAATTTGTCTATTGGGAAACAAGGCATACGGATTTTTTGTACATGACAATATTATTTCAGAAAATAAATCTAACAAATCCTATCAAGATGGTGATGAAATAGAGTTTAATACGAGTTGTACACGGTGGTAGAATCCAGCGGCTGGTATCAATCCGAATAATTCCTCGGAGCACTCCCCGTGATAAATGCGGTAAAAGACACAGAGGGAAGCAACACCCTCCCATGGTCCCTTCCAGGATCTGGATCAGGTTTGCTAGTATAAAGTAAAAGCACGTGATTTTAGACCACATTTACTTTAATGTACATTTATGTAACTAGACAAAAGTATACAACTCTCGTTTGTTCAAAATGCCTCTCACTCCCTCATGTCAGCCGAAAGACGTCCACTGCTGGACATAGGCCTCCCCCAAGGCTCTCCACTCAGACCGGTCTTGTGCTTTTCGCATCCACTGCGTTCCCGCGATCTTCACAAGGTCGTCACTCCATCTTGTTGGAGGCCTACCTACAGCTCGTCTCCCGATCCGCGGACGCCACTCAAGAACCTCACTCAAAATGCCTAGTAAAGCCGTAATAATGCCACCAACATTTAATATGTTAAATATTATCTCCCCATTTGCACAATAAACAACGATCGCCGAGGTTCTAAACGCGACCCGACCCCAACCAACAACTGCTATAAATAATATCTGTGAATAAACAGCCACTTCACTTGTTTGGTCGTTACCGCTACACCACGCAGTGCGTAATGTGGCAGAGCTAATTGAGGCAGCCGTTCATTTTAACGGTTATCGCCTAGACTCTATGGCTGTGATGCCTGTTTTTCGGCCATGTTGTAATATAATGAGGAAGATTTAGGATCGTAGTCTAAAGTGGCTGTTATATGAAATGTGTTACAAGCACATTTCACTTTGTTCGTTCGCAGATCTGGGAGGTTATTATGAACTAAATATGCAGTTCATTTTACGGCGAGTGTAAAGGACAGAGCTATAGCAGTTATATAACTCTGTCCTTTTCTCTCAGCGTAAACTGAACTGCATAGCTATGTCAAAATAACCCCCCTGGACAGGCTAACAAACTTTAAAAATAATGTGTTTTTGTAAGTATAGTTTGGCGATTGTCAGAGTATTAGATTGTGCATTTTTCCTAGCGGGAGTCCTCAACCAATCTCAGTGGCTGTGTATCACGTAATTGTACGCCAAACTTTTATTTTCTTATTTATTGATACCAAATACATAACAATTTCAAAAAAGTATTATGTTTACACATCACTGGCCAATTACGGTTTTATAATTGTAACTGTTAAATAATACACCAAACATTTCATTCACACAGATCACCTTTGAAAAAGTTAAAAGAGAAAACAAATTGGGTGATGGAACCAGTAATGGACCCTTGATTCTTATTTTACAGAAGATAAGGGTTATTAATTTGTTTTTCAACAATCAATTTAAGACCGTATGAAATTTGAATTAAGAGTGAAGTGTCCATTACTGGTGCCTGTCGGCTAAAAGTGTCCCATCATTGGTGCCGTCATCCTAAAACGGATTTGTTTTAGAATATGCGTACGTATACTACGTATAAATACTAAGGATGCATTAGTGCACAGAGTTAGAGTCTCGACTTCAACATTAAGATGTGTGAACACACTTGATATTAAGTAATCTTAAGATTCCAATCGTATTCCCAACTCTGAGGACTAAGATGGAATACCTCTTTGCCAGTCATAACATCAACAGAACTCTCGGTTGTAACTTACCTCAAATCGAAAGACAACGGTAGTAACAGTTCTGCTTAATAGCAGCAAGATAGCGGATAAAATATGTAGTTACTGGTTACAATTACACCTGACTTGTTGGCCTATTGCCCAACGCACTCTCAATCGCAATCGACTTCAAAGTTTATTTATTTATTTATTTATTTATTTATTTCCCACACTTACAACTATTTTTACAGGGCTTAGGTACCCTAAGACAATAGTGTAACTACTTTTTGGTACAGAATGAACTAATCTCTATCCTTAAATCTATAACATAATATAAACAATGCAGCCTTTGTGAATTCACTCAGAGAACATGAAAACAAATCAATGTTTTCCGCAATTTGGTTAAGGGTTCGCACAGCTCGCGTCAACGGAGCCATACCGAGCAGGTCGGTGCGCCCGCGCGGCTCGCCCAGCAGCCGCGGCCGCCGACGGCGCCACACGTATCCATCGGGAACACACACCCCCAAGTAACTCAATACCTGACTGTTGCATCTTGTACCCGCTATTAATTTAAAAAGGTATATTCAGACAATGAAATCCTTCAGACAACAGAGTCATTCTTCGGTTGTATGCAGACAAGCCTTCGATTTTCAAAATGAAAACGATTGCGATTGCGAGTGAGCTAGGCAACAGCCGCTCGGCGTTTTCTCTTTATATTTAACATCAAAGTAAATACCTATTCACTTTGCGTTGATGCGCTGGGGGGCAAACTGTGAATTCATTGTTTGCACGTAGCAAACAACTTTTATTTTATTATCATCGAAAACGCAATGCACGTCTATTTTATTTATACCCTGCGGCTGTGAATCGTTGTCATCCTCGCTCTCGCGAATAACAGTATATTTGTCTTTCTTAAAAACGCATAAATGATGGATACGCTGTTATATGTCATAGTAAAGTTAGACTTACGATGGAAAACCCTGGAGACTTCAGTTCTGGACAGAGAGGTTCTGGTTAAATTAGAGTGCAAATTTCTAATGCGTAAGAGCGAAAGAGAAAACAATACACAAACATATTATGGCTTTTTACAAACTTTTGTTTATCTATACATATTTATCAGTAGGTACGTTTACTCAGTTCCTGTTATTACACATAATGTAAACTGATGATAAAACAATTTTAATGTATCATTGAGCTAGTCTGAAGATTTCGTTGGAAGGTGATAACCGCGGATATCCACGGTAGGGGAGATAGGGATAGTGGGAGTCAGAGAGCAACGTTGCTCTCTGATTACGGTGGTCAACGTTCTAACATCCAGATAAAAGCATCTAACCTAACGAATGTCGGCCTAAAGACTCGTTACGTGACAGTTCGCTCTTCCCCGACTGGGCTGTCGCCCTCAAGTAGGCTGATATTATTTTGTTTACATACTTTTGTCTGGATGTTAGAACGCTGACCACCTTTGCCCTCTGACTCCCATTAGCTTCCACGCTGTCGTGCGTAAAAAGAACGTGTCACTGCTGCACCGGACGCGCGGCAGTCCCAACTCCCTTATCAACGTTTTTGAGGACCAATACGATTCTCCCATCCTCAAACACTTCAACCAAATAGTCACCAATACTTGGTTGATAAGAAACCGGTATTAGGTAGGCTAATTAGTAATATTATAATTTTTATATTTTTCTATTATTGTACTGCTTAACTTAGATTTAAAAATTGTATGTACTAACACACGGATCTAGTTATCTGAATAAAAACATATTATTATCATTATTATTATTATTATTACCTAACCCTTTTTCCCTTTTTAACGAAGAAACACCGAAATACACCGATCTTTATACTTAAACTTAAACTTTATACTTCAACGATGTCTATACTACCTCACTACATAAAATCAAAGGTATATTTTATATTGTCACATTCCTCTTCAGCTTTGTAAAGTGATTTTATTTTGTATAGTGTCGTATGTGGGCTGGCACATTAGCACGATGCACTTAGCGCATCGGTCGCCTGAAGGCACCCTTTTAGCTTTCTGTAAGAGTGAGGGAAAATGTCATCTCCGGACGCACGCAGATAAAGTGTTTCAGGTTACTGTGCTCTTGGGAACGGTACTTACGAACGATTACTTTTACGACGATGACAAGATACATAATGCTAACGTTTACGAAAATAACTAACGTGGCCCTAGGCAAGAGGCATTGCGAGATCGTTATCGGTATTAAAAATGTAAAGTCTAACGTAACGTAAAATGGACGACGTAAGCTGCTAGATCGCGTCAAGCGTCTATGTCAACTCCATGCACTTTGACCATGTCAATTCAATTTTATACAATTAGTCAGATTTCGAAAGTCCTTGGTAATATGATTTTATTCTAATAATTGTTGATTTTTGTTGGTTGTTGGAAAACATTGAAAAAATTGTACTGATGAAAAATTAAACATAGTATGTGTGCGATTTCGTATACAATATGTCATGATATCTTAGACAGCATTTCTTATATTTGGTGTCCCCTTGTTTTACAGACTGAAAAATTACAGAATTTTGTTTCACAGAAAATGTTTCATATACTATTTGGTCCTTGTATTTTTGCTTCGTATATTATTTTTTTTTAACTATTTACTTGAAAGAAACAAATTCGACAGAAAATCAATTCAATGAATTTTGTAATTTTATTTTTTCATTACACATACTTATCAAACAATATAATTATTTTTCAACGAATATTGTTTGGTCAGTGCATTTTTTAGAAGGTTGGGTTATAAGATAAATACTATATTATGATATAAATATGAGTGAGCGAGCGAGCGAAGCGAGCGAGCAAGACCTCTCTGGGCAGAACCGACTTGAATAGGTTAGGTTAGAAGGCTATGGCGGGAGCGAAGCGAAGCAAGCTCCCGCCTTAGCCTTCGAGGTTATTTTTTTTATATCCCTTGAATAAGCTATGCGATACCATTTGACTACAAATTAAAATCGTATGCTTTTTTTCAAACGTTTCATTTCACACACCTTCACAAACTGCACCCTACTCTATAAGTTGATTTTATTGTTATTAAGTTATATTTTAAATAAATAATATGAGAACAAAGAATATTTAATTTGCTATTCTATGATATGAAAAAAGAAACATTGAATTTTATTTAAAATAAAAAACGATGATTTAAAAGTCTTCAAAGTAATTATTCTACATATTGATTATTCTATGAAATAATAATACGAGAAAAAAATTCTATGAAATGAAATTCTAAACAACTTCAGTCTGTAAAATAACGTACAACCCTTATATTTTTATATATACATATCTGTAGAGTTTACATGTAATTGTTTAGTTGTTTATTTAATCTACCAGTTTTCTCCCCGCACAAGTTTCCATTGCTATCGTGAGGATGAAACGAACACGCCCACTCTTACGTTAACAACAAGACGTAATGTCGACTAAATCACTGGACAAAGCTTTTCCCTAAAAATTCTCGCTACGTGGAATATCGCGTGTTGATACTGTTCATGTCGTCGGACATAGTAAAATACCCAAATCATATATTATTCTGACACCACTCCAATCGGAACGTACGTAAAGTTAGGGCTCTCGTTACGTCCAAGCCGCAATCAAGTCCATCTAGGGCTGCCGATACGGACACAGGCTAGAAAAAAATTGACATTGCCTAACATAAACAATAAAAATAAATGTCATGTGACAATCTCGTACAAACTAATTTCTAAACTCGTACCTTCGGTATGTACTAATTGAAGAATATACCTACATGTAGGTATACTTAAATGCATATTATAGTTTCCTGTTTAAATAAATAAAAGCACAGAACACATTTAGCATTTAGTAACAAATAATTATGCATGTTGATCACACAAAATATTTCTGCTTTCTGGGAGTCAATCACGACCAACTAGGCTAGAAGTTTTTGGAAATTTTGGATAAAAAGGTAATATTATGGCACGTAGTCACTTGGTAATTAAATGCAGTTATAAATCTAACAAAGTAATCACGCCTCCTTTTACGATATCGAAGTCTGAACCAAAACCCCACGAAAGAAACCAACGAGATCAGAATAGCCAGCTTACTTCAGAATGGGGTAACCCTAAGACCATCGGAAGTAACGCGGCGCTTACCGAACACCGAGGACGTTCTAGCACATTCCAGAGTATTCGAGAACATTCGAGACATTTGCAATGCTAATGCCGAGGTGACGGAGACGTGTTGTTCCCTTGGTAATGTGGCACGATACGGCTGTCCGCGTCGCAGCTAAGCCAATTTACCGTCTGCAGGTTCAGGTGGAAACGTAAATTTTCGTTGGTGTTATTGTTATGATTTGCTCATTTGAAACTCAGAAGAAAGCAGTGAATTTTAGCAACGATGATCTTGTCCAAAGGGCTAGTAGATTTGCCCTATATTACCGTCGTGTAAAAGGCTTTGAGACAATGTTTCGCAATGTTGATTAGGTGCAAAGTCATTCTGACATTTTGCAACAATAAAGTTGAGTTTCCTAAAAATTACAAATGACTTGCCATCTCTAATGACATTGAAGAGTTCTATAGCATAATTTTCCTTGAAATGGGTCCCAAATTAACGCTCGTGACCTTGTTACCGTACCATAATCTGTCAAATTGTATAGAATTGATATCGGCAAATGCAAGGCATGTACCTAATGATAAAGTTGTTTAATTTCTGCAGTCATTCAAACCGCTCGATCCAAATTATAATATTAGTATGGACTCGCACGTTAAGCACCAATTATATAACAACCTAATATTTATTAAAGTCGGATTATGGCTAAAGGCGGATTATGACAAGTCGATATTCCTGCAAATGAAGATGCCCATAATAAACAAGTAGAAGTGGCTGATGTCGTAAGTGTTTTGTTTGTGCTAATTGAATTTTAGAGTGGATACAAAGTGTATGCTAATTTTAAAACATGTTTTGGCTAAACCTAAGTCCAGATTATAGAGGAACGTAATGTAGACCCATTGAAGGATTAAAGCCTTCCTTTCACTGCGAGTGTTGAGAGTTACAACAGTGTATCTTCAAGCGGTTTTCTCGCGGTGGAAACACTCAAAGTCACAGTTGTAATATAAACCGAGTAATTACGGGGCTTGCTCCTCTCTCGCAGTGGAAGACGGGCATAAGGAGCAGGACAGCAGGAGGCTACGAATACGATTGCTTGGATAAAGTTACATAGGGTGATGGAACCAGTAATGGACAAGTCACGAATAACGGACATTTGATTCTTATTTTACAGAAGATAAAGGTTTGTGTACCTGGGAAGTATGTTTACAAGAGATGGTAAGGGTGAGAAGGATATCGAGAGGAGGGTGAATGCGGGGAATCAACGGGGACGGGTCGGAAGGGGCCGCCCTAGGCGTACTTTTTCGAGGCAAATCGGAGAAATACTGGAAAAGGGCCGAATCTTAAGTACTCAAAACCGACTTGCGTGCATGACTCGATGTATGAATGTGGAAGAAGTGAAAGAAATTTGTCAAGATCGTAGCAAGTGGAAAGAAGTGGTCTCTGCCTACCCCTCTGGGAAACAGGCGTGATTTAATGTATGTATTTATGTATAAATGTTTCTTTATTTGTTTCGAATCAATCAATTTAGGACCGTATCAAATTTGAATTAATAGTGAAGTGTCCATTGGTGCCTGTCAGCTAAAATTGACCATCATTGGGCCGTCATCCTACGAGGTATGATGAAATTAAGTCCAAGTTCCACCTGTTTAAAGATGCTTTTGGGAGATTATAATTTCCTACACCATTAAGTTTAATTCAACTGGAGCTAATTTTAACACGAGTTTGACCTTAAAATTGAACCACGTGGTTTCAACCCTGATTTCCTTACGCTTTTATCACAAGCAACATCAGAAGTATTCCTGGGCCCAGGGTAATGATTCTCTAAACAACGACGGTCAAACTGACGGACGAGTGATGTCCAAGCTGCGAGTTTAAGTAGTCCCTTCAGAGCGATCAAAACACATTTTAGCGCGTGCATTTTCAATTAAGCAGCCTTATACGTTCGATCTATCGTTAGAAACCATGCTGCTAAATTGAAAATGCACGCGCTACAATGTGTTTTGTTCGCACTTACGGGACTACTTAATCTCGCCGCTTGGACATCACTAGTTCATTCGTTCACCTTTGCTTCTTAAGAGAATCACACCCCAGATTCTAGGCTGTAAAAACCATACCTACCTTCTTTGACCTGTCGGTATTGTTTTTTTTTCATATTCAAATGCGATAAAGAAGTATTTTGTACTAAACAATCTAAGTATGAAAAGACCTGGAGGTTTTATAATAGAATCTCTGCCCTGATGGGTAGCACTCGCAGTTACTGAAATAAGCCGCGCTGTGACAGATGGGCAGATATAATTACGGACAGAGGCGCTTCGCATGGACTCCTTTTAATTTTTTTGGTAGAAAGCGCTTAAATACGAGTATATTGTTGACATTTCAATTTGAATGAAGCTTGATTGAACTAAAGATTGATCAGGCAAATATTTTGTCCCTCCACACGTTTTTTTTCCTGTTACCGGAACTTTTTCCGAAGATTGCTAGCTTTATAGACAAGGTAGTCTGGGCTAACCATGCCGTGAAAATATGGACATTGGTTTTTCTTGTGATAGCTTAAATGCAATGCAAAATTAACTGCTTCTGTAACATATTTTGCAGCGACCTTTTAGAAAATTGCATTTCCAAAGCAAATTCCAATCACATGTTGGTGCACTTGTGCGGGTTTAAGTTAATTGATTTTACTTACAATGTGGACTGTTAATTAAACATAGCGGTAAATATCGTAACAAGTTTGCTGGTTCAACCTTGTATTATATTACAGAAGACAGCGACATAGTAAAATATGTTTTGGACTTGTTAAGCCCAATATAAAAAGGCCAAACTCGGAAGTATACTCAATACTCAATTATTTATGGCATTCCATAAAGTATACATTAGGTGGTAGTTAAATTAACTTAAAGTTAAGAGATCATTATGGACCCTGTTAGGCTCAGCAACTTGTAAACTAGTGAAAGCGCTTATTTGTTAAGAGTAGCTTATTCTTTACTTGCATATCTATTAACAAAATAACTGAATTATTGTCTAAGTATTCCGTTATTGAATAATAGCATTTTTCTATCATTAAATTTTTAAGTGTGTTTGCAAAATAATTTTCAATTTTGATATTTTGTAATGTACAACACATGACTTCGATTTTCAAAATGAAAACAATTGAGATTGCTGATCCATGTTGCAAACGGTATCGTTATCAAAAAATATTAATGATTGATTGATTCCATAAATTTTCACAGTTTTCAAAAATCGTTCACGTTACCGTTTAGTGAAGTTCCTATTGAAAAAAAAAAACTGTCCACGTCTGGCAAAAACTTACATTACATAATAAGAATAATGTTTTTTTTCCTTCATGAATGGCTTTCACTTCAGGTTTTAACAACGTGTGTTTCGGCAATGTCGAGTTTAAGAGAATCACTTTACCACTTCACCCATTAACCATTCCATGGATATCACGCGAGGATGGATACATACAAGTGTACGCTTCTCATCTTCAGAAACGGGTTGTAGCTGTGCCGTCCTAAGCAAAAACGCAGTTACTAAGATAAACCTCCAGTACTAATATCAACCTTATTTTTAACGTCATAGAATTGAATCTGCTTTGGTGATTGAATTTAAGATACTGCTTACTGGCTTAGGAGGGGAGCTGTGAAACGCGATCAAACTTTGTGTTTTCGGATGAGCGCAGCGTGGGACCGACGGTGTGAAGTTCGTGCATGTTTGAATCTCACTCGTGCCGTGATGCCTAAAAAGGCATAGTAACTAACTAGCTGCATAGTAGCATAAGCATTTTCAATCTAACGTGGTTACCAATAGAGCATTTAATGCTACGACTATTATATAGCAGTTAGCTGCCTTCTTTGGTGATACGGCAGACTCGCCGCAGTCGTGAACAGCTGTTCTAAAACACGCTGCTGAGTCCTATTTTGAAAATCGTAAATCGAAGTTTCGTTAACTTCATCCCTTTCTCTCAATTTAGATTCGAATTATGAGTGAAAGAGATGCGGCACTTGAAGTTTCAAATGGTACGGTAAGCTTGTAATTAGGGCATGCAGTATCGGACAATTTCTAGTATCGGAATTGAAAGTCAGTATTGAACCTCAATATCGGAATCTCGGAATTACGCATGGCATACCATATCGGCCTATTTCCAATACCGGAATTGAAATTCGTTACTGTGGCTCAATATCGGAATTCCGATAGGTACTAGTATCGGAATTGGGAGTCTATTAGAAAAACACATTTTCTATTCAATATTCAACACCGACTTTCAATTCCGATACTGAAAATCGTCCGATACTGCATGCCCTACATGTAATGCGTAGAAGGTGATGTCATCTATGTGTTGGAACTTGAAAACTATACCAGGCAACTCCACAGATAACTTCGAAATACTACGTTTTTTTCGATATTACAATACCGGAATTAAAAGGTACCTAATGAATATCGGATTTACGATATTGATAGGCCAAATATCGGAATTAAATTACGATATTGAAAGTGTTCCGATATTGCTCTGCCTAATCTCGGAATTGTCATATCTGAAATATTGGTCCGAGATTCCGAGATTTCGAGATTCCGAGATCTCGGAATTCATGCCCTACTTGTAATATTACACAAACCATTTTGAGGCTCATTTGAACTCTTTGTAACTCAAAATCTATTTAGTATATGTTCACCAATGTTGGTTTATGTATTAAAATGTCCTTGATAAACTAGGACCCCAAATTTTATAAACACAGCTTACTGGGTTCTGTAGATACCGACTTCCGAAAATCGTCAGACCCAGACCTCACAAGTATTATGGAGTGCAAAGGACAGAGCATTCGACTCGCTAACGAGTACGGTAATTGTAACTCATGGTAAGGGTACTGATTGACTGACATAGATCAAAAACCTAACCCAGAAATAGAACAACAGTCACACTGTATAAACAGTGAATTTATTACATTAGGTAAAACGTAGCGCCTATTAAAATTATAAGAGCAAAAACTGTTTCAAATGTTGAGGTTCAATCAATGGTTCAATCACTACATAGTATAAAACAAAGTCACTTCCCGCTGTCTGTCCCTATGTATGCTTAGATCTTTAAAACTACGGAACGGATTTTGATACGGTTTTTTTTAATAGATAGAGTGATTCAAGAGGAAGGTTTTTGTGTATAATAAACTCTGTTTTATGTTACGGGTGTTACAGAAAATTCACATAAACCGAAGCGAAGCGAGGGCGGGTCGCTAGTAGATCATACATAAGTCATTCGATTTGTGTACTGAAAAAAAATCACCAATTAAATTTAAAAAGTTATATTTTTAGATAGACTATATCATCCGTTTATAGTAGGTAAATAAGGTTGTGTATTCCACACCAGAATATTTTAATGACGAGATGTAAGAAAAATAATGATAATAATTTAACGTAAAAACGTACATCTAGCCTGTAAGAACACATGCTGCACATTATTTGAAGCTATTCGTATGCCTAATGGCAAAACATGGTGAATATTGCAATCTTGCATCTATGTTTTATGAATAAATATATATTCGTATTTGTATTTGGCAAAACTCAAAATATTCCTCCTACCTATCTTCAGTCTATAAACTAGTCTAATAAAACTACTAAACCTAGATGCAGAGTATCTCCAACTGCAGTATAAAGTATTTCCTTTGTTTTATTGAAATGCTACGCGGTACTTAACTTTTCATTGACAAAGCTGAGCTACTTCAAAGATAGAGTGGTTGTTAACCATACCAGGGGGGCATAAACTCGAGAAGCCCTTTAACGGGCTCTGACCGCGCCACCATTACTGGTCGTTCTAACAGACCAAACCAACGACTGAAAGCCGTGAAGATAGTATTGGAACTATGTGGTCGTTCTGAGTGAAGTAAAAACGAGCTTTAGTCTTAAAGTTTTAAAACTATTTAAGACTTTATACGTAACTTTATTACTTACTAGTGACCCGCCCTCGCTTCGCTCTGGTTTAGGTGAGTTTTCTGTAACACCAGAACATAAAACAGAGTTTATTATACATAAAAACCTTCCTCTTAAATCACTCTATCTATTTAAAAAAACCGCATCAAAATCCGTTGCGTAGTTTTAAAGATCTAAGCATACATAGGGACAGACAGACAGACGGGAAGCGACTTTGTTTTATACTATGTAGTGATGATGGTCCGCTGTCCATCCGTCTATCCACCCGTTAGTCACAGGGCTTACACACATCTTTTGGATCGTAAAAGATAGACATTTGAAATTTTCAAAGTGTTTACTACCTACTGTTAACAACTACAAATAAATTTCAAAAATAAAGGCATATTTGCTTGATCTTAGTATTAAACGGCGGCACGGCACCCTTCGTGTGTCGGTTTTATTGAGAAGCGTCGCGTTGTGTCGACGAGAACGTTTACGCTTCCACGTGAACGCTTTTATACGTTGGCATATTGACACGGTTAGCCTATTTGGTTGGTAGTGACCTTTTCTACAATAGTTAGCGTTCCCGGGTTCAATTCCAGGTAAAAGCCAATGCTTACTTGTAAAAAACAGTAACATAACAGATACGAGTATGCACTAGAAGATTGCAGTCACGAAATGGTCCCAACTCAGTGTAATGCTGGCGTTTAACTCAGCGCTGTGCCCATACCATGAGTTACAATTACCGTGAAATGGGGTGACTTTAGAAACGCGGGGCAACTTTGATAATTTTTTTAATCGTCGATTTTGTGGAATTGCTAAGTTATTATTTAGCTCTTTCGCGAAATTATTTTCATATGTCTCATATGAGAGCCCAAAATGTTGAAAGTTGAAGTATTTTCAGATAAATTGGATGTAAAAACTTCGAAACAAAAAACCCCTAATTTTTGGCATGCTTCAGGGGTGACTTTGATATTGTGATATAAACACAAGGATAATCAAAGTAGCCCCATTTTAAGAAACAAGATTTGAGGCTGCGTAATTATTTTTTTCTAATAAGCCGTCTACCGTAGTCTGCCTCAAGCTGCTTTAAGTTACTCCAAATAAGTAGTCGCTAATATGATATTTTTAATAATTTATTTAACGATTAAATGCGGGAGCTACAGAAGATTTAATTTTAAAATTGATCAATCTAACCCCATTCGCTGGTACTGTACTCGCTAGCGAGTCGAATGCTCTGTCCCTCGCACTCTATAAGAATACTGCGACGTCAGAGAGGGATAGAGCATTCGACTCACAAGCGAGTAGGATTTACCTACGGTAATGGTAACTCATGGTAAGGGTCCTGGTCTTAAGTTGGAACCATCAGGTGAAACCATACATAATTATATGAACACAAAATCAAATTAGGTATAGCTTTTTTTTTCTTGCCTATATGAGTGTCCTACTGCTGGGCAAAGGCCTCTGCCCTTGATCTCCATCAGTCCCTACTTAATGCCTCTTCAGGCCAGTTGCCAGGAATAAGTTTGAAAAAAATTCGCACGAAACCTTTTATCGCCCGGGCTTTTGTCCCTTAGGCTAAGGGCCTTAGCCGTACATAGTTAGTGTGAATAGCGCGAGTATTTTCTTTACGTTGGATGATTTTCAACTGTTTGTTTCTCTGCATAAGTACAGTCAACCAATTTGATTTCTAGGCCACTTTGGACTATGTTAAAGTGACGTTGTCAACCAAAACGTAAGAGACTCCCTATGATTTGGTTTACAACGTCACGTTGACAAAGTCCATAGTGGCCTAAGAATCAAATTGGTTGACTGTACGTTATTGCCATGGCTGCCAAGTTTGGCCAAATTGTGTAAGATTGCTCCCCTAATATTGGATTGATAACTAGCGTAGAGGCATTCCATATCTTACTCGTCAGGGTTGGCGACGCATTTGTAATCTTAGGATTGCAGTCTTGAGATCGTAGTCTTGAGAATGCAAATGTACCTATTTGGGTTTCACATTCCAATTACCATCAGGTTGGCTGGGTGCTTCTTTGCCTACATCACTTAAAGTCTGTAACACCCGTTTTTTTTGCTTAGTTTTTTTTCTTATAGCAATACTACTACTGGTGGGCTTCTGCACCAAAATCAAGGATCGAGTACACATAGTTATGTCCTTTTCTCTCGCTTTGGTTACGAACGGAGAAAGAGTGAGACGGAGTCAATCAATACTTCAGTCAAGCGTGAGCGTGCGTTACGTTTCACTACTGCGCTCCTGCGCTTTGATCTATGGACTAAGACTCGGATCATTCGATAATTTTCGGCATGTAAAATTATATTGTTTCAGGATTCATAGAATATCTTTAGTACTATCTTGTGGATTGTTTTAGATTAGATTTGATTTCTAAATTGTTAAAACAGTGAACGAGCGTTGCCGTCTAAGAGTGAAACGAGTTCGCGACCATAATGACGTAGAGGGATTGCCACATCATCTAGGTTCGCTCTATTCTCTTTGATTCAGATTCCGCTTGTGGGAAGGGCAGCATTGCCTTCTTCATATATAATTTAATAACCTTTACAAATGGATAATTAGCGGTGAGTTGCGGTGTTTATTCGATGCTTCTTTTCATCGTGCCCATGTGGGATTTGTTTTTATGTCCATTTAACTTTTGTTTCAGGCAGTTTATACGATGACAATTTCATGCATCGTGGCAGTACTCATATCTGTGTGCCGGAAAAACAAATAGGCGACAAATGCCCATGAACTACATGATATTACTAATATAATAAACCGTAAGTAATACTCGCCTCCCACGCTGTTAAAGGTGTATCTCTTTCTTGATTTGTCGATTCACGTGAACTCTTTTGTTGTAGCATCATGCAGCTTTCTGTATCCCAAGCGCTGACTCCTGCCTTGTAAAACAGGGTCATTAGGCGATATACGTGCCTGTTTAAGGTGAGTATCGTGAGAGACCACGCTCCCGTCGGCAAGCACCACCGTCCCAACCAAATTCTAATAAGCTACATTTTCTTTCAGCCAGTGCCACGTTTTATGGGGGCACCGTGTGTATGCCGGCCTCAACTAGCCTCATGATATAAGGCTACATAAAACCCACTTTGTGGTGAGTACTATATTTACCTCATGGTTAGGGCTGATAGGTTAGCTTTCAATTAAGGCTTCTTTTATTAATAACTGCAATTCTTGTTGTAGGGTTTTTAATGCTAGGCGTAGCCTTAACCCCGGATACCGTGAAGGGCGCTTCGTGTTGGACCGCATGGGCGGGACCTCCGTGCCACGTGTTGCAACCCCCTTCGCATATCTCTGGGACATCAAGTCTTCGCTTGCCACTTAACTTCACCTTACACACACTTGACCACATGCGTACTTCACCCTAGATAAGTGATGTTTCTATTTCTGTAGTCAGTAACCCGATGGGACTTAATATTAAGATGGACCTACTGATACTCCTGGAGGCTTTATCTGTGTGTATGGAAGGATACCAATAAACCAAGGAGAACCAACCTTTTTGTTTTACTTATAACAAGAAACCATCCCTGTTTGTAGTAAAGTTACCCAGGGCGCCTTTTTACTTTTATAAATTCGAGGTGACTTACTCTCAGGCCCATGAAACCCTCTGGCCCTCTCAACGTCTCATGCCTGCCGATTGAGGATGTTTCAGTGGCGCCCAACGTGGGGCCTGAAGGAATGGTTTCTTTGTTTAAGTATTCTTTAAATGTGAATTTAATGCTTTATCTCATATCTTTTGTTTGTCTTAACAGTGTTAATAGGGTATTAATAGTTATTAAATTCCTTTATACTCTTATATATAAGGAATAACTAGCCTTTTTCATAACTTCTTATGTTCTGACTGTTTCAATGAGATGAAAGCACATAATATTTATTGGTGGTGTGTTCTCCTGTAAAACACTTTAACTTTATTTAACCTTTTACTGTTTTGATTGTGTAACAGAACAGTGGTTTGTTTGTTTCTTAAAATGTGTGTTGTGTGCATCTTCTATTGCTAATAAGCACGTAGCATACTGCACTATTGCAAGGCTTGATTTGTTCCATTTTACTGTTTTTATAATTGACCATGGACCTGAATGTAAAGGTTGAATACCTCACTAAGGAGGAACTGGCACATGAACTGACTGCTTTACACATACCCTTTGACACTAAACATAGCTGTGATACTTTAAGAAAATTATTTCGACAGACTCGTGCTCTTGTAAGACGTGGCAGCCTTAAGCCTGCGTCTGATATGAAGGAAGTTGATTCACAAACAGAGGTCGAGGCCTGCAGAGTGAAGGTGAATGAGTTGCAGTCGGAGGTTATGCAGGGCAGTGAGTTTTCCAAGTCGCAGCAGGACAGGTTAGTGGGCAGATGTAACTACTATTTGGACCGTCTATCGCGTGTGTCGAATTTTGAGACTGAGGTTAACGAACTTAAAGGGGCCCTTGTCAGTTGTCTGTCTGTCTTAAATCCACTGTCAGAGTCTTCAGAGTCAGATGATGAGGAATTTCAGGTTCCGTCAGAACCAGTTGCTAAAGTGGTGTGCCACTCTGAACCTCGGCATAACTTGTCGAGTCTTAATTTAAAGTATAAAGGGGATACTTGCGTGCGTGCTTTTACAACGCGACTGGAGGAACTTAGGCTCTCTCGAGAGATACCGGAACGTGTTGTTTTTAATGGATTTCCTGACATTGTTGAGGGTCCCGCGTTATTTTGGTACCGAGCAAATAAAGATAGCTTCAAGTCGTACTCGCAGCTTCTCGCGGCTTTGAAAGCAGACTTTGACATTCCGGACTTTGACTTTAAGTTGCTTCGCGAGATAAGGTCTCTTACACAAGCGCGAAATGAATCGATAGTGGTTTACCTGTCAATTATGGGTGGTTTGATCTCTCGTTTGAGTTCACCTATATCTGAGGCAGAAAAATTAGATATCATTGTCAGAAATATTCGTCCTGAATATAGTCGCGAGCTTGCGTTAATAGACGTCACGTCAATGCAGCAACTTAAAGCGTTATGCATGAAACTTGAATTAGCCAATTCGCGCGCGGGTGATTTTGTCGAACCGTCTACGTCACGTAGCTCTTTAGCTCCAGACATGCAGTGTCAACCAACTAATAGCCGTTCGATTCGAAAAGAGGACGTAGCCTCCGCAGCTGCTAAGCCTAAAATTTTAAAATCATTTCGTTGCTTCCGCTGTGATGGAGCGCACAAAACTAGTCGTTGTCCTAAATCGCGTGACATTGTCTGTTTCAAATGTGGGAAAAAAGATGTTAAAAGTACGGATTGTCCAAACTGTGTAAAGACTGTTCCGGAGTCAAAAAACTAGTAAGGCCAGTCTCACGGGTTCCTTTGGTGCGTAGTTCTAACCCGCCCGTTGAGACTTACTTTGTGCCACCTGTCAATGACCACCGCCCCTACTTAACGGTTCAGGTATTTAACGTTAACGTTTGTGGTTTGCTGGATTGTGGTGCGTCTTGTTCTATCTTAGGTGACAACGCACATTTAAAGTTTTTAAATTTTAATATAATAATGCACGAATTTGATCAACCTCGCCGATTAAGGGTTGCTAATGGAGAGGATTATGTTTGTCGGTACTATATGAACATTCCAATTCAATATAATAATGAGGTGCAGCTCGTGTTGTTCCATGTTCAACCAGAAATATTGTTACCGATTCATTTTGGTATCAACTTTTGGAAAGCTTTTAATTTAGCACCGGACATCTTAGCTTGTCTGCCTGGTAATGTGTCATCCGTCGTAAACGGACAACCAAATATTGTCAAGGAGGGACTTCGACATTATGACTCGCTGAGTCCTATACAAAAGCAAAGCATGGACAAAGTCAAGTCACTCTTCGACTCTATTAATACCGATAAGGTAGGCTTGGGTCGTACGTCGTTAATCCAACACGAGATATCCACGGGTGACGCTGCCCCTATTAAGCAGAAGTACTATCGTCTGAGTCCGGAAAAGTTAAGGTTGCTTGATGCCGAACTATATAAAATGCTAAAGAATAATGTAGTTGAGCCTTCCGCATCTCCATGGAATTCTCCTGTGACTATGGTACCTAAGTCGAATGGTGAAATGCGCTTATGTTTAGATAGCCGTCGCCTTAACGCTGTATCAAAAACTGACGCGTATCCTCTCCCTTACATTAATTACATCATTGATAATTTACGTGATGCCAAGTATTTAACCTCTTTGGATCTCAGTGCTGCTTACCATCAAATACCTCTTCATCCAGACTCGAAGGAAAAGACCGCTTTTACTGTTCCGCGACGCGGACTTTTTCATTATAACGTTATGTGTTTCGGTTTGGTCGGTGCGTCTGCTACCATGCAGCGATTGATGGACAGCCTGTTCTCGGCGGAGTTTGATAATAAGGTCTTTGCTTATGTCGATGACATCGTCATCTGTACGTCTTCTTTTGACGAGCACTTACAAATACTTAAACGTGTCTTTGAAAAGTTGAAGCATGCTAATCTGACGATCAACATGAAGAAATCTCAGTTCTGCCGGAGTGAGTTGAAGTACTTGGGTTATGTCGTCGATCGTTTCGGTTTGAGAACGGACCCATCTAAGGTTGACGTTATTATGAATTTTCCTACTCCTAAGGACCCGAAGGAACTGAAACGATTCTTGGGTATGGCTGGTTGGTACCGACGTTTCATTGAAAACTTTTCTCAGGTAGCTCGTCCACTAACCCGCCTTACAAGTAAGAAGGTTGCTTTCGTATGGTCGAATGAAGCTAATGAGTCTTTTAACACTTTGAAGTCTGCTCTTATATCCGCACCTATCTTAAAGTGTCCTGATTTCAGTAAACCTTTCTATATTCATACGGACGCAAGTTCGTTTGCTATTGGTGGAATTTTGGCACAGCGCGAAGCCGATGTAGACCATCCTATCGCGTACTGCAGCAGAACCCTGAGCGCGCAAGAAGTTAACTATACGGCGACGGAGCGAGAGCTCCTGGCGGTGATTTACGCTCTCGAGCAATACCGTGCCTATGTAGAAGGTTCCAGGTGCTATATAGTTACTGATCATGCTTCGCTTCAGTGGTTCTACAAATTAAAAAATCCGATGGGAAGGCTAAATCGGTGGGCGTGTCGCTTAAGCCAGTTCGATTTTGAAATTATACATAGAAAGGGGAAGGAACACGTTTTACCAGACACTTTATCTCGAATCAAGGTGGACTCTATATCATTTGACCCTCAGGTAATTCAAGATCCTTGGTATACAAAACTTTTAAAGGATTGTAGCGATAATCCACGTTTATTTCCCAACTTCACGGTAAAGGATGGCAAGTTATTTCGTTTATCTAAAAATAAATACAATTTAACGTCCCAGTTTGAATGGAAGTTGGTCGTGCCTGCGGATCATCGCGATGAAATCTTAACGAAGTATCACGACGACCCGGTCTCTGGACACTTTGGAGTGGCTAAAACTCATAAACGTATTAGTGCTGTATATTTTTGGCCAAACCTCTACCGCGACGTTGAGAAGTACGTCGGTGCCTGCGAGGTTTGCAAATGTTATAAACCTAGTAACGTTGCCAGGGCAGGTCTGATGGGCAATCCACGCGTGGTCACGCGTCCATGGGAAGCCATTTCTTGTGACATTATGGGGCCGTTTCCACCCTCATACGCAAGGAATCAGTACCTCTTTGTATGTTCTGATTACTTTAGTAAGTACGCTCTTTTGTTTCCTTTGCGTAGTGTAACGGCAAAAGCCATAGTTAAATGTTTGGAGAAGGGTGTCTTCCTACTACATGGCGTGTGTAAATTTATATACGTAGACAACGGACCTCAGTTTATTTCGAAGGAGTTCAGGGATTTGCTCTCTAATTATGGTGTCCCTAACATCTTCTACAACCCTCGTTATCATCCTCAGACCAACCAAACGGAGCGTGTCAACCGCGACATAGTACGAGCCATTGCATCCTACGTGCGTTCGGATCATCGTAAATGGGATCAGAACATTCCTGAGATACAATGTGCTCTTAATACTGCAGTTCACGAAGGTACAAAGTTCACGCCGTTTTACTTGACTCATGGTAGAGAAATGATAACGGATGGTTCCCTTTACCATATCGAGGAGCCGGTAGATTCCCCAACGGTTAAGATAAATGTAGAACCGTTTTCTTCTAAACTTCCTAAGCTGAATGATATATATAAATCGGTTCAAGGTCATTTAAAAAAGGCTTATAATCATAATGTGAAGTATTATAATTTACGGAAACGAGCAATTCAATTTGAGGAGGGCCAAATTATTTATAAGCGTTGTTTTCCTCTGTCGAACGCTTCTAAATACTTTAGTGCTAAACTTTCTCCCAAATATGAAAAATGTTTTATTGATAAAAAACATTCACCGTTGGTTTATTCGTTAAAGTCTCTTAACGGTAAACCCTTAGGACGTTTTCACATCAAGGATTTGCTAGATCGCGGAGGTTCTGAACCTCCAGGGGTACAACCCTTAAATTAATAAAGATTTGCTAGGTTAGGATGAGTCCATGGTAGATTCTATGAGCTAGGGGACTCAATTATAATATTAATGCTTAAGTTTGGTGTTAGGCATAGTTGTTAGGTATAGTAAATTTATGTTTATTTGTTAGGTATGTGTTTTTTGTACTATGTACGGAACGCATAGGATGTCTGGACTTGCTGAGATTTTTGGCGTTGGTAGAATATTTGTCCCGACCGTTGGCTCTTTAAGGTATGATTTACTGGTTTGTTTGGTATATTTCGTCCGGACTGCAGGTGTTTTATTGAAGGGAAAAGATTTGTCCTGACTGTTGGCTCTTTTAAAGGATTGGATTACTGGAATGAAAGCATATTGAAGTAGAGTGAGATAGGCTAAGTTTTAATTTTAAGTGACCAAGGATGCGCATCCATTTAATTTTAGTAGTGCCGTCATGTTTTGTCCATAGTAGGGTAAGACGTGTAGGTATTGGTAATTTTTCTCTTACCATAATATTTTATTAGTTTTAGGATTTCTTCCGATTACGCCATAGGCGCAATCTGTTCGAGATAAAACTATTTTTAAAGGTTTTATCTGTACTTAGTAGAGTTGTTGTGAAAAGGACATTCTGGTGGTATACAGAGTGCGTCCTCTTTTCCATTGTTCTAATCTCTTTATACTGGTTTCAGTTGAGATTTTCTTTTACAAGTTTAGGTTGAAATTCGTGTGTTATAGTTTCAACACTTGATTTTAAATAGTCTCACTTGAGTGTTTACTTAATTAATAGGGTTTCTGCCACAGTTCTTATAAGTGGTAGTTTAATCAATACAATTAAGCCGCTTAAGAGGTTGGTAGTGTGTCACACCCCTCATTGTAGTTTCAGTTCTTTGTGTAGAGCTGTATAATTCTCGCGGATGTTTCTCTCAGTTGAGGTTGATGTGTACTTAAAGAGATACTAACTTTAGTACATACTTGATTTAGTTTAGGATCTAGAGCGTTTGTTTGGAAATTGAACCAACAAACTCTGATATAGGTTTAGAGCGTTTGGTTGGAGGCAGAGCCAACAAACACTAGGAAAGTAGTTTATAAGTTTACTTTAGCAATTAGTGTAGCTTATGCGTAGTAGGTCTGAGACGGGCAACCACGTTTACCGTTAGTGGACCCGGATCGGGCCTATGATTTAACTGGCTTCCCCTTTATGGCGAAGACCATTAGAGATAAGACTTGTTCTTTTATCTTCTTTTCGGTAGAAGAGGGTGTGTTTATGCGTAGTAGGTCTGAAACGGGCAACCACGTTTGCCGTTAGTGGACCCGGATCGGGCCTATGATTTATCTGGCTTCCCCTTTATGGCGAAGACCATTAGAGATAAGACTTGTTCTTTTATCTTCTTTTCGGTAGAAGAGGGTGTGTTTATGCGTAGTAGGTCTGAGACGGGCAACCACGTTTGCCGTTAGTGGACCCGGATCGGGCCTATGATTTATCTGGCTTCCCCTTTATGGCGAAGACCATTGGAGTTAGACTTGTTCGCTTGGGTAGAGCATTTTGTGATTTTATGTTATATTTCAGACGTCTTCCCCTGCTGGCGAAGGCGACCCCTCCCTTGAATATTTTCGTTCTCTTGATGGTGTAGAATAATTTTATTTCAGAAGCTTGCAATTCTGAAATAAAATTATTTCCCCAACTAAGCCGGTACTGTAACACCCGTTTTTTTTGCTTAGTTTTTTTTCTTATAGCAACACTACTACTGGTGGGCTTCTGCACCAAAATCAAGGATCGAGTACACATAGTTCTGTCCTTTTCTCTCGCTTTGGTTACGAACGGAGAAAGAGTGAGACGGAGTCAATCAATACTTCAGTCAAGCGTGAGCGTGCGTTACGTTTCACTACTGCGCTCCTGCGCTTTGATCTATGGACTAAGACTCGGATCATTCGATAATTTTCGGCATGTAAAATTATATTGTTTCAGGATTCATAGAATATCTTTAGTACTATCTTGTGGATTGTTTTAGATTAGATTTGATTTCTAAATTGTTAAAACAGTGAACGAGCGTTGCCGTCTAAGAGTGAAACGAGTTCGCGACCATAATGACGTAGAGGGATTGCCACATCATCTAGGTTCGCTCTATTCTCTTTGATTCAGATTCCGCTTGTGGGAAGGGCAGCATTGCCTTCTTCATATATAATTTAATAACCTTTACAAATGGATAATTAGCGGTGAGTTGCGGTGTTTATTCGATGCTTCTTTTCATCGTGCCCATGTGGGATTTGTTTTTATGTCCATTTAACTTTTGTTTCAGGCAGTTTATACGATGACAATTTCATGCATCGTGGCAGTACTCATATCTGTGTGCCGGAAAAACAAATAGGCGACAAATGCCCATGAACTACATGATATTACTAATATAATAAACCGTAAGTAATACTCGCCTCCCACGCTGTTAAAGGTGTATCTCTTTCTTGATTTGTCGATTCACGTGAACTCTTTTGTTGTAGCATCATGCAGCTTTCTGTATCCCAAGCGCTGACTCCTGCCTTGTAAAACAGGGTCATTAGGCGATATACGTGCCTGTTTAAGGTGAGTATCGTGAGAGACCACGCTCCCGTCGGCAAGCACCACCGTCCCAACCAAATTCTAATAAGCTACATTTTCTTTCAGCCAGTGCCACGTTTTATGGGGGCACCGTGTGTATGCCGGCCTCAACTAGCCTCATGATATAAGGCTACATAAAACCCACTTTGTGGTGAGTACTATATTTACCTCATGGTTAGGGCTGATAGGTTAGCTTTCAATTAAGGCTTCTTTTATTAATAACTGCAATTCTTGTTGTAGGGTTTTTAATGCTAGGCGTAGCCTTAACCCCGGATACCGTGAAGGGCGCTTCGTGTTGGACCGCATGGGCGGGACCTCCGTGCCACGTGTTGCAACCCCCTTCGCATATCTCTGGGACATCAAGTCTTCGCTTGCCACTTAACTTCACCTTACACACACTTGACCACATGCGTACTTCACCCTAGATAAGTGATGTTTCTATTTCTGTAGTCAGTAACCCGATGGGACTTAATATTAAGATGGACCTACTGATACTCCTGGAGGCTTTATCTGTGTGTATGGAAGGATACCAATAAACCAAGGAGAACCAACCTTTTTGTTTTACTTATAACAAGAAACCATCCCTGTTTGTAGTAAAGTTACCCAGGGCGCCTTTTTACTTTTATAAATTCGAGGTGACTTACTCTCAGGCCCATGAAACCCTCTGGCCCTCTCAACGTCTCATGCCTGCCGATTGAGGATGTTTCAAGTCACAGCGGGTTCCATCGTTCAACGCACCGCGTCTCTATAAATATATTGTATGCTGTAATATAATTATCAATATCCATCAAAACTCATCATTTAAATTTTGAGGAGCTACGAAATTAATTAGGACACGTGTACACGGTGCCTTTTATAGCAAGAAAATAATCAGACTTTATTAATCAAATTAATATACACGAAGAAATCGAGACGAGCCCTTATAAGCTACCATCGACTCATTGTTTAAATAGAGCTTATTTACCTCTACCTTTTTTACTTCCTCATCACATTGGATGCCACAAACTCAATTGTTTATATTCATTCCTTGAAAAAATTAGACAGGGGCGCTGAGAGATGAGCCCACATCGGATTACAATCCAAGGTTCCATAAAAATAGAAATATGACTTTTAAGCATATTTACTGGCGCTTTTAGTTGCCATGGTGATAATCCCGTTGCTATTGACATCAGGATCCCAAAGACGTATTTATTCCATAAAGTACAAGAAAATTGCCGAAGAGAATTTTGGGCAGTTTGGGTCTTTATGAAAGTTGAAAAGTTGTTTATGCGGTTTTTTCTTGACAACTTGTTTCAATTGGGCTGAAAGAAGACAATATGTCGAAAAGTATAGATTACGTAAAGTTTCCTTTTAAATTTTCTCGCTTTTAAAACGTGGTGAAGTTAATGAGACGTTTCTTTTATTTAACGTTTTTATATCCATATCTTTTTTACGTAAGCAACAAGATGTGATGTTTTTTCTGCAGACATACATTATTTGAAAACAAAATTAAGGTAATAAACCAAAATAAATGCCTAGTCCCAAATTAACAATAAGCTCCAAGCTTGTACAGTCGACGTCAATATATTTGAGTTTACATTTTTGAACCTGATTTCAATGGAATAAGGTGTAAAAATGTAAACATATCTTTGATGTTGCCTGTTCCTGTATATACTGTGGGAGGTGCGCTTCAATCAGTCTAAAAACATTTTGCATAATTTCATCTAACTACGAAAAGCATAATGAACCTTTAGCATAAAAACCAATTATATAATTTTATCAGACATACGATCAAATAACTTAATATTAATTTATCATATCCATCATTTTCTTGTTTTTATGCATTTTAAGTAAATTTGTTCTTAATATTTAATAGTCGTTTGTTCTTAATATTATGATTTAAGACATTATGCATTTCGTTGTTATGCATAATCAATATTTTTATCGCTGGTTTATTATAAAGATCGAAATTATGCAATTTGTGTTATGTAAAATGAACATTAGTAGGTACTATCGTTTTTATTAAATTCATTACACACCCTACTGTCGGTAATACTTATTCAACCGATATAGAGGTACATACTTCAATTGAGAAATTAATACTTAAATACATATAAAACACAAAAGAGTCTGAAAGAAATACTCACGCTCAGCTCATCACACAAATATTTGCCCATACCTGGAATCGAACCATAAAAATCACTGCTAGGCCATGGCCTCTTCTCATTCCTCTAGTCATCTCTTGTTCTGGCTAATCCCTGCTGGTCTGGTTTGAATTTATCCCGAAACTGCTAACTTCACTGGCAGGGTCTCTACCACTAAAAACCACGTAAATTATTCTTTAAATAAAACAGTCATATTAGTATACTAGCTTCTGCCCGACTTCGTCCGCGTGGAACTCGTTTATATCGTAGCTCCATACAAATTTTAACCCCCATTTCACCTCCAGCATTCCTTTCCCAGGATCTTTGCACCAAAATTCACCTAAATCGGTTCAGCGGTTTAAGCGTGAAGAAGTAACAGACAGACAGGATTTGTTAGATGCATTTTCCGATATTTTTATTTTCTTGTATAAAAAAATCCGACCGACGTTTTTCCCTGTAGAAAAAAATCCTGGTATATTTCTTTTCTTGTATAAAATTTTCGCATTTTTATTTTTACACACTTTCGCGTTTATAATATTAGTATGGATTAGGTAGCAAATAATCAATGCCGCTTTTAATGTCCCCGTTAACATTTGTATGAATACATACATACATACATTAAATCACGCCTGTTTCCCAGAGGGGTAGGCAGAGACCACTTCTTTCCATTTGGTACGATCTTCACAAATTTCTTTCGCTTCTTCCACATTCATACCCTCATCCATCGTCCTCGTCATTCATTCTGAGCCCGTCTCCGTCGAAGGTGTAGCCCTCGAAGTTGTCCAGGAGTACGTCTACCTAGGACACAAGTTACAGCTGGGTAGAGACAACTTTGAGGGTGAAATCACCAGAAGAGTGCAGCTTGGTTGGGCAGCATTTGGAAAGTTGCGTCACGTCTTTGAGTCAACCTTGCCGCAATGCCTGAAGACCAAGGTATTCAATCAGTGCGTCCTGCCGGTCATGACATACGGAGCCGAGACGTGGAACCTGACAGTGAAACTAGCCCACCGACTACACGTCACCCAGTGAGCTATGGAAAGGTGTATGCTCGGAATCTCGCTAAGGGACAAAATCCGGAATGAGATGATCCGGCATAAAACTAGGGTCACTGACGTAGTTCAGAAGTGTAGCAGACTGAAGTGGCAGTGGGCTGGTCACATCTGTCGCAAAACCGATGATCGGTGGAGTAGACGGGTTCTCGAGTGGAGACCACGGCTCGGCAAGCGTAGCGTAGGACGCCCTCCAGCCAGATGGACCGACGACCTGAAAAAAGTGGCTGGTGGTGACTGGATGGCGAAAACGGGAGATCGGGCCTTGTGGCGAACCCTGGGGGAGGCTTACGTCCAGCAGTGGACAGCAATAGGCTGAAATGACGATGATGATGATGATGACATTCATACATCGAGTCATGCACGCACGTCGGTTTCGGGTACTTAAGATTCGGCTCTTTTCCAGTATTTCCCCGATTTGACTCTAAATAAATATAAATAAAAGTTAAATAAGCAAAATTAAAAGTACGCTAAATAAATTGCGTTTAGCCATAACGCCGATGCGATCCTTTTCAGCGCGTTGGATTTCCCTAAACGTTTACCTTACTTCACTGGGACTGCGAATTTAATATCCATCTCTATTTATTTCTCCTCTGATTTATTCCCCAAAGCCGTCAAAAGAGAGCGACATAAGCAAAATCCCGTCTAAGTACCTAAGGTAAAAGCTCCTATTATGGACAGTGCTCCAGTTATGAATAATTCCATAAATATAAGTCTCTGAGATTGATAATGCTTTTAGTGCTACAATTAGATTAGGTATATTAAGTAATTCGGGATTACTACTATTAGAATAAAATGTTTAGTATTGATATGTTTTCATTTAAAAAAATGATAATGTTCATCACTGGAGCCTTGTCCATAATAGGTGCTTTTACCTTACTAAGAGTTCCCGTGACTACAAAGCGGAATTAACTCGATACGTCTGCGAAAGTGTTCAAGTATTTATGTGAAGGGATTCCTATTAATTGACTGGATTTTGCTGAACCAAATACATTGTTTGTTTGCGAGGTTTTAATTGGTACGAAACTCAACGAACTGATTTGATTAGGGAAGACAAATTGGATGAGGGCAGGTTGGGGATGGTATGGGCGAATTTTTCATGTGCTGTTTGTCATCAGTTTTGTGGCTTTAAAGTGGACACCTCGTGTGTATAAAAAAGCTGGTGATGTGCCAGTCAACTTGCGCGCTGGGGATTTCGTACGTTATAATAGCAGCCGTTAACGTTATTTACATAACAGAAAACTATTTTATTTTTACAACCGCCATATTAAGCTGGGTTTGCGTCGTTTTAAGGATTTCGTAGTTAAACTAGGAACCCTTATAGTTTCGCCAAAAGTAAAAATCTCTAAAATATCTTATAGTATAAAAGCACATTTATAATGAATTTAAAGGTAAACTGTCACGATAAGTAGACTTAAATGGTTTAGTTGTAGATAATTTAGTTCATACTTACTTGTTGTTTTCTGTGTTTCAAAATCACATTTAGTTCTTCAAAATTATGTATTACTTAGAGCGGCACTACATTTTACTTTAGTTTCGTACTTTCTGAACATGATGAACTCCTTGCCGTTTCACGTAAGATATCTAAACTATTTTAAAAAGACTGGTTTAAACATAAGGCCCTATAAAACCTTAATACGACACAGTCCCGTTTATAAATAGACGTGTATTCACGTTAGCAAAGACTTTTCCGTCCCGCCCACTCCGCAAGCCCATCCATCGTTCGACTTTAGAACTTTCGAATTCAAAGCCCAATCATGTCGCCATGAGCTCCGCGACTTTATTATTTCCCAATGTATGTATATTTCGATTGGCGTCGCAACAAAAATTCGATTCGCAAACTTCCCGCACTCAAGTTTACCGGGAGTTTCTAACTTATCGCCTCTTTCGCCAACCGCCGGTTTACGGTTCCCACATACTCTATTTCAAGTGCGTAAGGTCTTATTTTAACACCGCAAGCTTGCCAGATTTCTGGGAGGTGGTTGAAAACAAAATCAATAGAAGTGATGAACATCTGTGTAAATATTTAGAGACACACGCTTTCAACGTTTGAATTTGCAATGTGTTGCTGCTGCTTCGGTAACCGACATATTGGTTTTACATAGTTGAGTCGCCTTGACTATACGTCTGCTTACGTGTGTGTAAACATGCACAAATAGATGGCTATTCCAGCTGACATTCAATCTTACAAAAGCGTTGTTACTTGTGTGCGTCAATTTGGTTCTAATTCATGGATATGTTGGTTTTCACTACTACACACAAAGACCGCATGCCTAAAGTGATTTACCGTACTGCAACGTACATTAACCAACACAATGTATGGATGTAGGTTTATATAGATTTACATTTTAAATGCCGCGGAGATCCAGTTTTATCGTCGACTTAATTTACATTTCGTTGCAGTTTTAACATTTTTTCCCGCGCATTTTCGGGCGTACTTGTTGCTTGTTTAACTGCTTTTTTTGGCCGCATGGAGTGGGATTGCTGAAGCGGAAATAATATATTACTTTGTAATACCTTTAGTTGAGTAAACAAAACAAGTTTAATTAATGACGGTTCGTGTCCATCTCCTTTTTTTCGAGGCGTCCCGGGCACAAAGCCCGCGGCTTTTGTCCCGCTGGCCACAATGGCGTCCGAAAGAGCTGAATGAAGATTTTATTCCTGTACTTATCACTACTTACATAATTTGAGCAAGTTTTTGCATCTGACTGTTCGGCACTCTCTTTCGTTTGGAACAATGGCCGTTGTCAAATAACTTTTAATGTAGTTTTTGATTTACTGATATGCTGAGTAAGGAATAATTTAATTAGCGCTCGGTTTAACAGAAATATACATATTTAAATAAGAGCTTTCATCATCAAGCTACGCATAATATAATTTATAAAAACAAATTGTCATTTATAATTTATTTGTGTTTGAAAATGGTATATTTTTATATCTCTTAAGCAGTAGGTACTTTGATGTACAAACAGCCTTAATTAAAACACCTGGTGGTGGTGATGTTTACGGAAAATTAGTGAGAATTCAATCTTATCTCAAGCATAGACTTATCAAACCAAGATCTGGGCCTCTACTTCACTAAGTAAAACCTTTGACGTGTTGTCTTTTATCGTATTGTATTGTCAACGTTACGATGGCTCTTATTTACTTGATAGTAATGCCACCAGAGTTAATTACATTACTGCAAAGACCAGCCCCCTATTTCACCATCCTTCCACCGTCAACGACAGGTGACAGGTGACTATTCGGTATACATTGCAGGATTAACAAGTTTTCACATTACTGGGATTCATATAAGCTACTCAATGAACACTGAAATGTCACCTGTCACCAGTCATTGTCAGGGTAGTGAAGTAGGGGGCAGATAAAAGGACGTTGTGGAACAATATGATTTTGCGGGGTCAAGACGTAGTTAGGGCCGTGCTATATAAAAATTGATTATCCAGTATTAACCACTCAAATAACGTAAGTAGTTTACATACATACATACATTAAATCACGCCTGTTTCCCAGAGGGGTAGGCAGAGACCACTTCTTTCCACTTGCTACGATCTTGACAAATTTCTTTCGCTTCTTCCACATTCATACATCGAGTCATGCACGCACGTCGGTTTCGGGTACTTAAGATTCGGCCCTTTTCCAGTATTTCACCGATTTGACTCGAAAAAGTACGCCTAGGGCGGCCCCTTCCGACCCGTCCACTCACTATCGATCTGTATATCTCTTTCGTCAATCTTCTTTCGTCCATCCTTTCCAAATGACCGAACCATCGATGCATGCCCTTTTCAATCTTAGTCAATACATCTTCTTTTATTCCACATTTCTCTCTGACTTTTTCATTCCTTACTCTATCAATCAGTAAGTAAGTAAGTAGTAAGTAGTTTAATGTCAGTAAATAAAGGCTGGATGGCATCTATGTCTGTGGGATATGCAATTTGGTCAGGTTGTGAGGAGATTTTAGGTTGCCAGAAAAACAATATTTTTTATTCGTTAACCCCAAGTGTTGTATGTAGAGTACATCCATCCCTTACGGTACCACGGACTTGTCAGCACAGATAAAAGTGAGACCACACCGCTGCTCAAAATACGGCGATTCCGTATTTTGAGCAGCTGTGTGGAGGGCATGCAATAAAAACGGTACGGATACGTTGCGTCACTGCGATTCCGTACCGTCTCCGTATTTTAAGCATCGGTGTGGTCGCATCTTTATAAGGTTATCTAGTGAGTTCTAGGGTATACGTGTAGTATTCTAAGATCTTTAATTTTAAGTGGCCAGGTACTGAATATAGATTTTTTTCAATTAAATAAAAAGAGTTCCTTTACAAACTACTGTTTGTGAATTTCCTGCCATTCAACCATCTAGTCGTTATGCCAGAAGCATAAATTCAAAAACTTTGGATACCTTTCTTTTTCATTCGTAGCCAGATCGAGAGAAAGAGACAACGTTGGTTAACTTTTTTATAGCCTCTTCCTTTAATTTATTTATAGTGTTTTCCTTTTGCAAGCAAACCAATCATAATAATAAAAACCTCATTCAACTACATAACATTTTTACCTGTACCTCATTTCATATTTTTGATAACACCTATGTTCAAAGAGAAAAAAGACGTGATGTCATCAGGATCAGTCAGGATGACACAAATAATATTGTTGCCGATCTAGGTATAATTTTTTACTTTTCTTTAATTGTTTTTGGGCTCGAAAGTAAACCAATATGGCACCTCCACCACCTAAGGAGGAGTTTTCCTGCGAGATGTTCAGTAACAAGTACTTCCAGCTGTGCGCCCTCGGCGGCGTGGCGGCGTGCGGCACCACGCACGCGCTTCTCACGCCGCTCGACCTGGTTAAGTGCCGTCTGCAGGTCGACCCTGGCAAATACAAATCCATCTTCAACGGGTTCCGCTTATCCCTTTCGGAGGGTGGCCTCCCCAACATCGTCAAAGGCTGGGCGCCCACGCTCATCGGCTACTCTGCACAAGGCTGTTTCAAATTCGCCGGCTACGAATACTTCAAGTATAAGTTCGCGGATATGTGCGATCCAGAAAGCGCGTACATCTACCGAACATACCTATATCTCGCCGCGGCAGCCGGCGCGGAGTTAATAGCTGACGTCGCCTTGTGCCCGTTCGAAGCGACGAAAGTGAGGATGCAGACTACACCCGGGTACACCTCGTCGATGCTAAAAGCCATGCCCCACATGATGAGCACGGAAGGGTTCGGAATTTTTTACAAAGGATTGGTGCCGCTGTGGGGCCGACAGGTGCCGTACACGATGATGAAGTTCACGTCTTTTGAGAAGACCGTTGAATATTTATACGCGAACGTCGTTCCCAGGCCGCGAGCAGAATGCTCCAAGGTGGAGCAGCTGTGTGTAACGTTCGCCGCGGGATACATCGCGGGCGTCCTGTGCGCCATCGTGTCGCACCCCTCGGACACTATCGTGTCCAAGATGAACAAGGATCCAAGCTCGTCGATAGGAGGCATCATCAATGAAGTGGGGATGGCGGGCATATGGCGTGGGCTGACGGCTCGAATCATCATGATCGGAACTCTCACTGGCCTGCAGTGGTTCATCTACGACGCCTTCAAAGTATACACGGGAATGCCGCGTCCCCCGCCCGCCGGCATGCCAGCATCGTTGGCTGCAAAAGGTTACAAAGATTAAAAAATCACTCAAGTATATTGTCTTCGTCTATTCTCATGCAAAACGTGTAGTCTTGAGACATGAAATATTAAGTAGTTTTATTATGTTATTTTAATCTTTTGATGTAACATAGTCAGCAATTTAATATTTTTGGAAATGTGGTAAATGTGACTGAGTTGCAGCTGTGGGAATGGTCCACCAGTGGGCATTCTGGTCAGCGTGATGACGGCGATGTGTGCAAGAGGTGCCTACACATGCACTGTCGATGGATTTAATCATTAATTCATACTTGTCTTTGTCGAGGGGCGCTAACGGAGAAGTTTGGGAGGCAAATGCTCAGCGTTTAAGGTTCATTATGTTAAGGACGCCTGGGGCTAAAACCAGCTTAAGAATGTGCTTATCCCTCGCAGTTTCAAACGGCTCCACGAGCAGAATATAATTAATTAAATTGAGGATTATTTGACGAAGATTACAATTTCGTTAGGATATTTTACAAGCAGGTAGTTGGTATATGCCATGTGCACATTAACTCATTAATACTGCCTAGAGTGGTTTTTTGATGTTTTTTTCGAAATACAATTATATTTGCATTTTTCTAATGCTTAGTTTTTCCTAGTCGCAAAAGTGGACTCCCGGGCGCACTGAGCGAATTGAATTTGACAATGAAAAATGTTCATAAAAAACAACGGAGAATAAACAACTGTGAAATTTTATTTTGGGATATTTAGCCTTATGTTCACTTTCAAGAAAATAAATTCGAACGATTGTTGTTTATTTGGGTTTTTTTTACGATTTAGACGCCTAAACCGATCAACGTGAAATTGGTAAATAATATAATTATGTCCCAAAGACAAACACGCAGTTCTTTTAACCGAGAAAATTGGTCAGTTCCCGAGGAAATATCTTATTTATACTTTAAATAAAATAAACATGACCGTTGAAATATAAATAGACAAGGAAAACATCTCTAATTCCCTGTACTGTGCACTAGAACTAGATAATTGATGGAATGAACATTGTAGCAAATTGACAAAATGATTATTATATACAATTATTTTCATTGTACATTGTATTTATTATAAAATAAATAAATGTTTGTGCAAGTAATTAATCGTGGTGCCAATTTCAATCCGAGTTTTAGCACCTTTAATACCCGCCTTCCCAAAAAGGAGGGTCTATTTGTGTGTACCGTACAACTACACCACTATCATAATATAGTCTTGGCCTTCAACAATAGTCCAATTTTACTTATCATATTATTCTAAAAATATGATAGCTTTAGCTATAGCTTGAGTTTAGAGCAATCGATTTTAGGCCAAACAGTACATATACCCAGCAATAATAGCAGTAAGGTAGCATACTTTAGAATAACGTAATGAGGAATATTGGACTATTGTTGCAGGCTACGAACATAGTTGTGTAGTTTTACGGTATGTATTTTTAACATATTTCTTTAGGTTAGGCTAAGTGGTCCCATTATTTTCAAACACTGCTATTTGCTTTCATCAGAAACCATTTACCATTAACCAATTGGAACACCGCAAAAATATGTAGGTCAGGTTCTTTAGTTAACTTTAGATGCCCGAAGAGCAAACTGCGCAGAAATAGGAGCCTTGCTTTGCGGCAGCAGTAAACCCACCGTGGGAACCGTTTCTCTGTGATCCTGTATTTAAAGTGGGGGCCCGATTATTTTTGTATTGGATCTCGATTGGATTAAACATAGGAGTGTCATAGGCTATGTTAGGACCACCTCAGTTCTGGGGTATTATTTTCTCAAAAACAACGGACGACGGTCGGACGGATGAGCGAAATCGCAGCGGCGAGTTTAAGTTGTACCGTCAGAGCGAACAAAACACATTAATTTTTTAGCGCGTGCATTTTTAATTAAGCAGTCTTATACGTTCAATCCATCGGCAGAAACCATGCTGCTAAATTGAAAATGCACATAAAATATGTTTTGTTCGCACTGACGGGACTACTTAAACTCGCCGCTTGGACATTCACTCGTTCGTCCGTTCGACCGTCGTTGTTGAGAGAATCACTACCCTGATGCTGCTTAATTATTTGGTTAGTTAACTCCTTTTTAGCGATAATCAAAGTCTGATTACCCTTGAACTCAGGGGTCAGGGGAGGGGTTTGTATGTAAATACTTTTTTGTACAGTCACGGAATTTACTTCCTTGTCCACTTTGGACTATGTCAAAGTGACGTAATCCATCAAAACGTAAGAGACTTCTTATAATTTTATTTACAGTGTCAATTTGACATAGTCCAAAGTGGATTAGGAATTAAATTCCATGACTGTACAAAACACAGAAAATCAAATACAATGTTTACAGAATATGTATGTACAAAGGCGAACTTATCTCTCAGGGATCTCTTTCAGCTAACATTGAACAAGTTCTTATCTTGTTCAATGTTGCAAGTTGTAGAAAAGTGGCAACGAGTAGACATAAATACAAAAACAAAGTTTACAGAAAATAAGTGAACTAAATTACATACATACATACATACATTAAATCACGCCTGTTTCCCAGAGGGGTAGGCAGAGACCACTTCTTTCCACTTGCTACGATCTTGACAAATTTCTTTCGCTTCTTCCACATTCATACATCGAGTCATACACGCACGTCGGTTTCGGGTACTTAAGATTCGGCCCTTTTCCAGTATTTCACCGATTTGACTCGAAAAAGTACGCCTAGGGCGGCCCCTTCCGACCCGTCCACTCACTATCGATCTGTATATCTCTTTCGTCAATATTTTTCATCCATCCTTTCCAAATGACCGAACCATCGAAGCATGCCCTTTTCAATCTTAGTCAATACATCTTCTTTTATTCCACATTTCTCTCTGACTTTTTCATTCCTTACTCTATCAATCAGTTTCACACCACACATACTACGCAAAGAGCGCATTTGAACGGCATTTACACGACATTTATACTTGTCCTGCCACACCCAACATTCACTACCATACATCAGGAACATGAACTATAACATGAACATGAACTAAATTATAGACCTAAAATAGTGATACTAACATAGACTAACAATTATAAAATGATGATACGAGTAGATATCTAGCGAAATCAGAGAGTGGTTAGGTAAAGATGTTTTCAAGGAGAAAACCTAATCACGTTATCTTTACAGATATGCCCTTTCATTTAGCGGTTGAAATGTGCAAATTTTCCCATGATAATATTCCAGTACCTACCATAAAAATATCGGGTAACGTATTTGAGTTAGAGAAACTCCCTGAAAACGCAACCCACTGGAGTTTTAACTTGGTCAGTATCTATTCGTAATATATGGCACTTCTCACGAGCCATGTTGTTAAAAAATATAACCAACGGGCCTAGTATAGGTGTGGCTATATCGCGTGTCAAAACGTGACTGATGCCTTATCCACACTTTTTCACGCCATAATCGCAGTCATATTAGCCCCCCAGATGATCGAGCCCTGGACAGAATGCTGATAACGCTGATGCTCACTCAGTCGGGGCTGCGTCATCTGCCACATGTGTGTGTATGTGTGTACTTAGGTACCTACCTGACTCGAGCTCATAAAGGACCAGAGTCGAAAAGAAATATAAAGTAAAGTAACATACATACATCTATTTATTTATTTATTTGTTTCACATATACATCTATCATTACAGGTCAGCCCAATGCGATAGTGTGCGGTAGTGTGTGTGTGTAGTGTGTGTGTAGTGTACATTAAATCACGCCTGTTTCCCAGAGGGGTAGGCAGAGACCACTTCTTTCCACTTGCTACGATCTTGACAAATTAATAATGTTAAGTAATTACTTAACATTCTTTAGTTACGTCCAAAATGGTCTGCGCTCATAGGCCTCTGAATGTGTTTGATACATTCAGTAACGCTGCTTATCGCTGAGACCAGAAGAGTATAGTGAATGGCGTAATAACCATCACAGGATGCAACAAAGGCAACAAACCTCACGTAAGATAGAAACTGTAAGTCCCAAAATCAAAGCAAATAGGGCGAAATATGAAATAGTAACGTGTCGAGACGTGAGCGGCGGCTTGGGGCTTTGGGAGTTCCCGTACTGATGTAAAAATCCGATAAGCCTGCCCCGCGAGTCTCCGCGGAATATATGTCATAAATCATGGATGATAGGCTTATACTGAGATATTTCCTCATAGGCGAACATCTGATATGATTAGTTTAGGGAGCAACAAAGATTAAACTGGTTCTAATGAGGTAGGTACATACAAGTACCCTATTGCTGCGTTTCCAGCGGGCCGTATGGCTGCGTCTATATCGCGTGTCAAATGTGGATAAAGCATCCGTCACTCTCGTACTTATATACGTGTCAGAAGGTGATGGATGCATTATCCAAATTTTGTCACGCAATAAACGCAGCCATATTAGGGCCCCTGAGATAACCAACCCTTTACATAACCCAACTTATATTCCAACAACCGGGATGCATAGATAAGGATCTTTTTACAAATAAATCATTGATTATTCGTATTTGAGGTGAAAAATGTTCAGTTCGTGTTCTTTATTTTGATCCCTTACAATCCTGCGGGCCTATTATGGTCGTGTTTATTGATGTTGATAAAACATCCGTCACTTTCTGCCCAGTTAGCAAGTGCAAGAGTGACGGATGCGTTGTCCACCGCGATAAAGGCGACTATTATACCGGCGCTGTGGTATTGAACAAAATATAAATAGGATACAAAAATCAAATAGGTAATAATGGTTAAATTTACTTTTTGATGCATTTGTTATAAAATTGTGATACTGGAACCTTTTAATTTCGGGATTTACAAAGGGATGAATTTTACATCCCATTTTAGCGGCTCGTGGCGAATTGTAGATAGGTATTGTAGCTGCCGTTGGCGGCTCCTCGACGTGGGGAAATATGGAGCTGAGACACTGACCGTGATGGCTTCTTTACTCGTAGATTTCCGGAGATTTAGGCTTGCTGCCGGGCCGGCGCGGCGCGGTTAGCGCGGCAACGCGCGTCTCCAACGGCGTTAAAGCGCTTCTCCCTTTTCACTACACTAAGTCACTGGGTCGGTGCACTGGAAATTGAGTCTGATGGTGGTCTAGGTACCTAGATATCACGGTTTTAAGGCGAATATGGGCGGAGAACGCTGATGCGCGCGCGGCTCGCTCATTTAACTTGACAAGACTCGTTGGCAGTGGGTAGTTCCGCTTCTATCCGCGGCGCGGCGCCAGCATTGCCGTCAAAGAGCCGACACGTCCCGGTTTACGCGGGAACAGGTATCAAAAAAATTACGGATAACTAACGTAGGTAGTTGTCGTTTCTTTGCTTCTGTCAATCCATACAGTTTTGACATATTGTGTTCTCCGAGGTACAAAAAGTCAATATCTATGATGGGCTTCCTCGAGGACTAAAGATACCTCAAGTGACCTACCTGATCCCCGATGACGAGGCCAAGTTGCCGAAAATTTATGACGACATTTTCAATAAAAAGACACTTAAAATGAAAAATTTATTATCTCGATTTTCTTCGCATTAAACTAAATTTTAATTCTTACTAAAATAGTTATAACTACAAATTATATTATATTTATTATTTGTATACACATATTTACAATATAAAATAAGTTCATTGCATTTTTGTACTTTTGAAATAAAAATAAAAGTCGTGGATTTCCTCGTAAAATCCACTCTACAATGATAAAACACAAATGGCTCCAAAAGTAGAAATCGAACTTACAAACTGAAAATAAAAAATAAATAATTTTCTTAAATCTAAGTTAACAATATAATTACTATGATCCAACGATTTTTTAATCATTTTAATTGCTTAGCTAAAGACATAGGCACATTGAATTCTTCTTTCATTTTGATGTTAAAGCTAATGTACAGTTAAGTGATGTGGTTCACATAAAACCACGACGTATCGATACATTATCTTCTGCATGCTATATTACGCGAATTAATTTTGTATGTAGCCCCTCGCATATTTAATACTGCCAACCAGATCGCCCAGGTAAAGCCTGCTTGTTATCAAAAGTAAAACAAATGCATCGATAGTAAGAATAAATATACAGAGATTCTTCGAATAAAACGGTCTAAAAATTCGTAAGCAATCAATTATACATATAGTAAGGTTTACTTCCTTAGGTACTACTTCTGTATGCAAGTGGCAGGATTTGAATAGACAGGAATATTATTACTAGTAATAGTAGGTAGTACAAAAGCGGTAATAGTGGTTTAAACAAAACATAATGGGCTTTTACTGCTAAACGATCTGAGGAAAATATGCTACCATCTTGTAACACCAACGTCATTATTTGCTAATATTAACTTATTAAATCATTTAATCAAAATCTAAACATAATTATGTGGTTGTGTAAAAAATGGTAACAAAAAACAAGTATCGACAGAAAACATACTATATTATTGTATTATCGATGCTTTTCACCGCTAAAGTATTATGATTTATTATGGCAATTTCCTATGTACTTAAATTATTTTTTTACTGCACGTGACAACTCACTTGACATACTTAACACTCACTTGATATGGCAGTGCGTCTATATGTTGTTATTATTCTTATTAAACTAGGTTCCTTTCATCCTTCAACTTAATTTAGTTTTATTTTCCAATTACATTCATCTCACCTAATTGCAAACTGTACAAACTATACCACATTACATTCGATTCAAAGCGATCTTTTTCTAATAATTTTAACGAGACACTGATAAGTAAATCCTTCTTTTACAAACTTGTATAGGCTAACATTATGAACGTGGTAAAATTACACAGGGCGCTATCGCTATGCGATACTATTGACGTTAATTCGCGTTTGAATCGCCTCGACTCGCTACAGGCGTCTAACACAACTCGCAACTCATTTCACTGACTAATTAAGGGCAATATCGCTAGTGTGAGAGGCGATCAGTTCGGCGCGATACGGACGGAGACGTACAGCCTCAAAGGCGCCGGGGTGTTGAGGTCCACGCCGCGCTTTCTGCGGCCAGGGGGAGCTACAAACCTCGCTTCTAGTTCCAGCTGTTGCTCGAGAACAGCTTCCTTCTTGAGATGCTTCCTAAGGCGGAGCGCCCAGGCGCCATCTCGTTTGGAAAGCACGAAGTTCCTGTCGGCGTCGCCGTACGCGATGCGGTAGTGCGGGCGCGCGACGCCCTCTGCCGGCAGCAGGCGCAGCAGCGGCGCGCGGCCCCACGTCTGCCGCGGGCTGGCCGACACTACGATGAGCTCGGCCTCGGGCTCCAGTAGCGAGCGACGGCCTGTGGAGGTTATGTTAAGGTTGAACAATCGTCATGATCTCATGATATAACATGGTTTTATTGCAAAAAAGATGTTTAAGTATTAATAAGTTTCTTGAAAGCACTAGGCGTCCCCTTCTATTTTAAGAGTACATTATGGGTACTTCGTAGTTATTTTATTTGTTAAATACGTGATAATTTTTAACTGCCGCACTCAGAGACGTCAATTAAATTTAATGCTTGTTTAATGACGTGTTGCCTTATTCTATTGCTATTCCAAAGAATGTGACAGCAGCAACTTTAATCAAGCATTAAATTTAATTGACGTCTCTGAGTGCGGCAGAAAGTGATATTTCAATTTAGCGTGTCGTAGCGAGGCAACTAGGCTTACTCTTGGCTATACTACTTCACCAATATTTCTTCATTACATTCGGTACGTTCAATATTGATTGTTTAAATAACAGACACACAAATTTACAGGTCATCTTAATTTCTTTATGGCATGTGCTGTCACTTTACTTTATTTGTAAAAGTGCTAGTTTTGTAGCCAAAAAAGGTTCAGGGTATCACTTCTGGGGCATCCCTACCAAATCTAAAGAAAAAATAGATTTTAATTCGTCAGATCTCTGGTAAAACTTACGCCTCGAGCGCCGCCTGCGCCGCCTCATGACCGTCGTGCCGTTGGCGAACACGATGCCCTCGTCGGGCGCGCGGCGCCGGCGCCCGTTCATCTGCAACAAAACGGTCGGGTGAGACTAAACTACAATAATATAGGTAGGGTGATGGTCCTAGTGATGGACACTTTAAGCTGACAGGCAAAAATAATTGACACTTTTAACTCTTAATTCAAATATCCTACGGCCCTAAATTGTTTGTTGCTGAACAAATAAATAAACCTTATCTTTTGTAAACTAAGAATCAAGTGTCCATTACTGATTCCATCACACAAGAAAAAAAAACTGTCATAAATTTACTGTCTTAAAGATCCGTAAATAGTAAAACCATAACAAAAAAACAGTAAAACAAAACCTAAATCCTGGACGACGAATAAAGCTACCAATTTCTAAACTATCACAAAGTCAGAATCGTGTCGACTGGCAGGCAGAGCGAACCCTCACGACCGATTCAAAACGGTAATTGCCAGATTAAATTCAAACGGACTCCTGAAGGAGAATAGCGCCGATAACACACAATAAACCAGGCGTCTATCGCTATAAAATAAGTTAGAGGCAATAATTATGCGTATCGAATTCACGGCTAAGCCGGGGGGTAATCCAGATACACGGGGATTACGGCCCCCAATTTATGCCCTCGTAGGTAAAGACGGAGATTGTCCACTTGACGACACTAAACTGTGCATTATTATGCTAAGGTATTGAAATGTTATCGATTAGGAGTGTGATGTAGCTCGGAGGTTAGACAAGAATTAATTCGAAGAACATTACGTCTAGTCAAAATATTAAGTGTACCTATTCAAGGCTTTTGTGAGTATAAAAGATTTAACTTTAATAAAACTTGTATAAAAGATTTTTGGAATTAATTGGATAGTGAATTTATGATTGCAGATGTGGTTAGTAAATTTTGATTAAATACGTAATATTTTAATAATTAACCCAATAAATTTGTATAGATCTCACTAAAAAAAGGTAAAATGATTTTTTTTATTGGTCTAAGTAAACAGTCTCGTCGCATCTTTTAATCTACTGTCGCTTTAATTCAGTATTTTTTTATGCATACCATTATAATCGTCTAGACCAATGTTCAACACTACCTAGCGTGACTTTACTGTGGTTGTTAAATTTTAAATCAACCCGTATAAAAATATCGTATAACTTTTTCTGAACAAAATGTCTCAGCGCTCGCGTCTCAAGGTGATTACTACGAATCACTTATTTCGAAACTTGGGATGCCCTATCCCTTTCACTCTTCATTCGTGACAAAATCGAGGGAAATGGATTAAGGTGAGCTAAATATAGTTAGCTTCGAACTTCGATTTTCAAAGTATGGCCTCAGGTTGAATTTCAGAAGAGATTACTGTCATTCGTTTGAACAGTTAGCGACTTTGTTTATTTAGCTACCATAGAAAGCGTCAAGTCACGAAAAATAAATTACGACAGAAGTAATCATTGGCTGTGTGCGATGGGGTTCTATAATAGCTTATCATATCAATTACAGTTATTGACTGTAAAAATAACCCAATAAAATGTTGAGCATACTTGGACCCTTGTCATTGTGCACAATCAATGTCATTGTTGTGCACTAAACTGCGTTTTAACCCACCAATTCAAATTCCCTTTGTATCTACTAACTAAAGGTGGAACTACTTTTTGTTTCGAGCAGGTAAAACCCTCAAAATTTGTGCTCGGGACATTGATTTAGATATATTTAACACACCTACATCTACGCTTAGGCGGTTACTCAGCCCAAAATTTATTTAGTTAGGCTATCAGTGTTTATTATTAACTTTTTGTTTCCTTATACATTGTTTGCGTATACATGCGGTTGTTATCTTGTTCTCTTGGTGTAGCGCGGCGTGTGTGCCTGCGTTGGCGGTTATTTCTGCTGTTGAAATAAGTACTTTGTCTTTATCGGTGAGAACTTTTGTTTCGTAATTTAATTTCTATCTTGTTTTGTAAACTGTTGGATCTCCAATAAATCATAAATAAATAAATAAAGTGCTGAACATTCTCGTTGGGTTACTGTAGATACTTGTGACACACATAATGTATAGGTAGTTTCAACTCAGTTGAGGCCACGCACACTATAACACTGTCATGTAATGACAACGAGATAAGAACACTAATTTCAAAATCTCGTTGTCATTACATGACAGTGTTATGTGTGCGTGGCCTCAACTGAGCTGAAACTACCTATATGTAATGTAAACGGAAGGTACGGTGTATTATTTGGTTATCGTAGCATTTTAGTTTTTTCGAAACAAATACGCTTTATATCTTCCATTGAAAACTTCTGAAAAAATACAATTGGCTTGCCATTTCTAGGAAAGGCACTACAATAACTTGTTTACACCATTCCAACTCCGAACTCTTAGGAATACGCTCATCGCATTAGGCTAATCGCGCGTGTGATGGAACTTACAAGAATTGAATTTGGAAAAAGTTTCGCGTTAAATAGCGCTCTTCTGAGCCTCTCGATAGAACTTTAAATTATTCAGGATTAGAACTTTCCCTACAACTAAAAGTAGGTTTATGTGGCGCCAATTTATAACACGTGAGAATATCGTTTTAGTATGTAAAAGTTATTTTTAACTTTCCATATAATACTCGTATTAGGTCCTACCTATGAAATTGTCGTTTTATGAGGAGAATTTTATGAAAACCGTGGTTTTCATACATTTTATTTGCGTATTATTTAGTAACGTCAAATGCAAACCAAACAAAATTCTGTCAGGAATATTGGACACTTCTAAACTATTATACATATCTTAATTATTTACTTAAAAATAGTTAGCTTCATAAAACTCTACGTAATCGAAACACTTGAACTCGCAGCACATGAAAAGGTTCACACTTTAATATTAAACATTAAGTAAGAAATTGAACCATATTATTTGTACCTAAAACCTTTGTAGCATAGTGTATTATAGAAATTTAATAGGTAAGAATTTGGAAGTTAAAATTGACAAGAATAAATTCCGTACGAAATAAAACACTTAAAAAAAACGCCAATTTCATAGGTAAGGACCCAATATAAAAATACTTGATAAACTTGTAAATTTCTTTTTTGTCTTTACATAAACACATAAAATAATGTCGCTTTCCGCGTATATCTGTATATCCGCTAACTCCTCCTAAGCCACGCAACGGATTTTGATGTGGTTTTCAACACCAGTTGGATATGCTTTCACGAAAGGTTTCTCGACTTTCTGATTGCGTTTTTTGTAATATTTTGTGCTTACTCGTATCTTCATATATATGTATGTATTCATTTATTTACTGCAATTTATGTAAATATTCATAATAATTTTAATATTTTGAGATTTAGGTGTATATACATAGTGCACCGCCACCACAATCTCCGCTCCACTCCGGTTTAACTGGTATAGAATGCCTTACGGCATTAAGATTGCCTTTTGTACATTAAGGTTATTCTTTTGTGCAATAAAGATTAAATAAATAAACAAAAGTTTTTAGAATTGTTAGTAGGTAATTCTGTAGCTCTGCCTTCCCCACTCTGGGAATAACGACGTGAGCTTATTTATGTATATAAATAAATAAACTTATCAATATTTTTATGTATAATAAATTCTAATTAGTGGTACTTGAGTTAGAGAAAACTCACATAAACCGAAGCGAAGATTGATCCCTTCCGACAGATCGCGCACCGTGACGGACGTGTTTGTAAAATGTTAAGGGTCGGAGGGACCCTGTTCCTTATAAGACAGGTTTACCTAGTTTAGGGAACAGGAACCCAACTCCAAGGCTAAGCAAATTTTGTCTAGTAATTAATAATAATTATACTACAAAAATGTATTACTTATGTACCTACTATTTTGTCACCCGTATTCACAAACGTCACTATGAGGTCTCACAGTGCTCACGAACGCACAGGGTGGTTCAAATCGTGTCAGAAACAAAAGGTCAGTCAAACAGGACCAATCACAAAGCTGTATTGAACGCAGTGCGTTTACTCAGTGAAGGATCCCTTAAGTATTGTTTGTGAATACGGGTGTGTCTATACCTACATCTAAGTGATACTACAGTAATGTACACTAGGCTACTCATGTATATTGCTGAAATAAATGATTGATTGATTGATTGATTGATTGATTGAAGCGAGGGCGGGTCGCTAAAGTTCCAAATAAAGGACACAATCTAAGAATTCTCATTATGATATTGCGAAGGCTATTATAACCGACCTTGCAACTGAAGCAGCCCTCAGTGGAGATGAGCTCGTTCTTGCCCCCGATCTTGTACTGGTCGCGCACGGGGAAGACGGGCGCGTCGCCGATGTCGCCGGGCGGCAGCGCGCCGTCGAGCGCCGTGAGGCAGTGCCCCGCGCCCACCAGCTGGTAGCCCGCCGGGCAGCCGCACTGGTACGAGTCGCCGAACGCCGAGCAGCCGAACAGGCAGCTCGCGGTCGCGCACCCGCCCGCCATCTACGAATGGTTGAAGTTAGAGTCGGAAGAGAGGACGCTAAACCAGAAGGCATGGTATAACCTGGGGCTGGAAGCCAAGATCTACTTTGGATCACTGACTTATTGGAGCGCTCCAATAAATAAGACAAGATGGAGTGACGACCTCATGAAGATCGCGGAAAAGCAGTGGATGCGAAAAGCACAAGACCGGTCTGAGTGGAGAGCCTTGGGGGAGGCCTATGTCCAGCAGTGGACGTCTTTCGGCTGACATGATGATGATGATGATGATGAATAAATAAGTAAGCTGGAACACGTGTGGATTGATTTGTATAAAGCAGTAGCAGCAGTCTCCAAAAATTCGGGTCTCACGACGAGTCCCAGTTTCTTTTTACTTTTTTAGCTCGTCTTATTGATTGTATTTAAATTAATATTTTTTACATCACGGTAGCTGCTGACTTTATAGTACTTCAACAATTGACGACGCGATAGCCTAGTTGGTAGTCAGTGACCCTGCCTACGAAGCTAGAGGTCCTGGGTTCAAACCCCGGTAAGGGCAGATATTTGTGTGTTGAGCGTAAATATTTGTTCCTCAGTCATGGATGTTTTCTACATATTTAAGTATATATATCTCTATATAAGTAGGGTAGGGTGGGTACGATTGAAACGGGTCATGATTGAAACAACTCAAATTTCTCGGAAACCGTTACACCTACCAGCGCGACACGAAGTTCTTTACTACATCGGCCATTTTCGAATCTTTGGACATTGGCGCGCGGGGCAGCGAAGGACGCGGTCGTGTGCAGGACGCTTCGGAAAGATTTCACACGCAAAATTAAGCATTTATGGTCTTTTTATTTTCGGTTTATCTTAATTACCTCTTGTATTTTGGTATTTTTTCTTATTTCATTGTATGGTATACCTATTTGAGATTGTATTTATTGATATTGGTAATCGCTAAAGTAGTATTTAAGACTAAAATATCGACCTTGAAATGAAGAATAGGAGTTGGGTACGATTGGAACAATGTGCCTGTGGACGTTTGAAACGTTTCAATCGTCCAGGTGTTCCAACCGTCCCTTTTTAACCGACTTTAAGCAGAATGGATGAGATATGATTTTTTTATGTACCTACTAATGTTACTTTTAGTAGGTAATGAATTTTTAATTTATATAAACCTGAATAAAAGCTTACAAACTAACTAACTGGCTTAACAGCTGGCACATGCTGAGTTGAGTGAGGACCGTTTCACAACAACCTTGTTTTTTTTTTTTCTCCTTATGTGTTTTCTTTTTTTCTTTTTAGTGTGTTGTTGTGAATAAATATTTTTATTATTATTATGTATGTCTTTACCAATCACGGAACTATGGGAGTCCCGGACCTTTGGAAGGCGTACATGGAGCCGAAGCCAACACGCAGAGGCCCTTTAGACAAGTTTAATTTAGTAAAGTGATGGGATACCAACCGGCGATTGTCCCTGAGTTCAAACTATAGAGGTATGCTCCCACGGACAACCACCGATTAGAAGAGACTATTTAAGAAGGATGGGAACATTAATAATAAGTTCTATGAATGAACTGATATGGATTGGTGACCTAGGCTATTGATGAAACTACGGCGCCTGCCTGGCCAATGCTAATTACTGTGGTTGAAATGGCAGGCGGTGACTCGCCAACTCAATGGAATGGGCCTCCCGAAATAGCCGCATATATATAGCAGCAGGGAGGCAACAGTTCCAGAGGGGCTAAGGGTGGAGAGGTGCTTCTGGACTTTAAACGACCATAAGGTGCCCACTCGCCACTTATGCAACACATCCACCCTTCGAGCATATAGCTCTTGCGGCTCCACTCTGACCGGCCAATAAAGGCAAGCCAGAGGTGAGGGTCTGTTCCTCGTCATTGTACACCGCAGCCGGCCGGTGAAGGCAAGCGTGAGGTGAGGAACAGGACCTACCCTCGGGAGCAATCAGGTACGTGGTGTCGCCACTCACCAACAGCTCGCCACTAGCTGCCCTGCGTTATTATTATTATTATTATTATTATTATTATTATTTAAGTATAGTGTGGGTCTTTGATAATAAGTTTTATTAGTTTGTTGTCATAAGTATATGACATTTTTGTTATAATATTTATCTTATTAAGTTTTTATTTTTTGAGTTTTTATTAGGTTTTCCAAGACTAAGATATTCTGATTCGTTTCAAGGTTGTTCAGAAACCAAAAATAAACAGTGAATATTTAGGTAAGTAGATGATTTCGCTTTAATTTTTTCTTCTCATGAAGAAGTAGGATTTGATACCAAAATGATGATAGTTATTTGTATTCTTTGACACTGTGATTTTTTTGCTTTTTTACATTAAAAAATATTTCTATTCTTTGATACTTTGGGTTTTATTAGTTTGCTTTTTCACATTTAAGTGTTCACCTACATAAGTAGGTATATAAATGTATACGTAGGTATACATACTTTGGTCATGATTGAAACATGGTTATGATTGAAACATGTTTGTTTGTATGAGAAATGATATTCCCTTTTTTAAGCATTATTATGCCATTATAGCTAATTAATAGATTATATCTATGTTGATAATATGATATGTTAATTATTAGTTCAACTTCTACCTGCTATCGATGAATACAAAAATATTTATTAACTACCTCTACCTCTAAAACTTTCTTTCAGTAATAATCATAGAAATAGTTATAGTTACGTTACCATTTTATCATGATCTCATCAAATACTCATGTAGTATAGAAAACCGTTTAAACCTATTAAATATGTCAAATAATGACAAAGTTATTTGAAGTGTTTCAATTAACCCACATACCGTTTCAATTGTCCCTAGCATGGGGTCAATTGAACCAATTTACCCGGTCCTCTTCTTTCGGCAATAGCGGCGTAGTTATTTGAGATAGAGCTACAAAATATACTTTATTTAAAAGCCAGATTACCATACTTTATATGACCAAACTATTGAATCCGTGACTTTAATAGATTCTTCGCTATACGCTGTTAAAGTGAAAGTGGTTCAATCGTACCCACCCTACCCTATTTATATCGTTGTCTAGTACCCATAATACAAGCCTAGAGCTTAGTTTGGGACTAGGTCAATTGGTGTGCAATAGTCCCCTGATATTATTATTATTATTATTATAAATAGGTACCTGATATTGGCTTAAGCAAATTACTGTATTGTTAACTTTTTGATAGTTTTACGCGTTTTTCAAAAAAAGTGTACAAGACCTTACGATTGCAATAGGGAAAAATAAACTAGAATAAAGAATAAGCATGTCGCTCATTGAATGCAAAACGGACACATTCCAAAATAATTTCCTTTTCCATTAAAAATCGTATCCCAACCGCTTCTAAATTTAAAATGCAACACTGACTCATTTCGGATTGTGTCCGTTTTGTATTCAATGAACGAGTGTCACCTGGAGGCAGACGCCGTGCGAGGTGTCCCAGCCGTAGCCGCCGGGGCAGCCGCAGCGGTAGGCGGCGCCGAGCGGGAAGCACGGCGACGCGCCGCACGGGCCCGCCGCGCACGCGTCCTCGGGCACGCACGCGCCGCTCCCGGACCGCGCCGTGCCTGGGAACACCACAACCACGATGCTAACACCCGTATTCACAAACAATACTTAAGGGATCCTTCACTGAGTAAACGCACTGCGTTCAATACAGCTTTGTGATTGGTCCTGTTTGACTGACCTTTTGTTTCTGACACGATTTGAACCACCCTGTGCGTTCGTGAGCACTGTGAGACCTCATAGTGACGTTTGTGAATACGGGTGTAAGGATCGCAAGACACATTTGATATGGCGCACGGATTAAGTAATATCACAGACCTAGGAATATTCGGGGCAAAACTAAATGACAGCTAGGGATTGCCTATATCGATAAACTTAATTGATGCTTTTCCCATATACTAGTGATCGCTCCAAGTTTTGATTGTAAACATAGTTTATTTTTTAAAGTATGCAAATTAAGCAAAATAGCAACATAATTCTGGTCATTCTTTATTTTAAGGGGATTTATAACCTTCACTCATCATCATTGTCATATTGTTTTTACTCCTAACAAATTCTAGTCGTTTATTTTAACAATCGTTAATCATTCTGAAATTCACAATATGGATAAAATATATGATGATGATGAGTGAAGGTTAAAAAATCTTTTTAAAATAAAGAATAACCAGAATTATTTTGCTATTTTGTTTCATTGCATACTTTCAATCAAATTTTATTTTTACAAACAAAACTTGGAGCGATCACTAATATATGGGAAAAGCATCGATAATTGAGTTTATCGATATAGGCAATCCCTAGCTGTCATTTAATTTTGCCCCGAATATTCCTAGGTCTGATCAGACTCGTAATCAACGGCGTAAGAGCTTTGACGCACGCCATATTAATTGTGTCCTGCTGTAACATAGATTAAAAAACACCGGCTGTGAATATCAAGAGATTGGTGTTACAAGAAAGGTAGCACCATTAACAATTTAAATAGTTAAGCCCCCATAGAGCTTTGTTATGGTTGCCTTGCCATGCAATATCAGTTTGAAATAACGAGATAAAATTACGTCAAACAGAATTAATGGTTTTCTGGGACAGGGTTCGATAAAGACTCAACTATTATTAAAGTTCTTGATCTTACTCATGCGTGAAACATATTCGGAATGAAGTAACTTCCAGCAATGTTTAAGGACGAACAATTTAATTGTTCGTCTGTTTCTGGTATCCATACATTAAAGTCTAAAAATACACGAAAAAAGTGAAAACTTAACCAATTTTACAGATACACAAAAATAATATTTCAGTTTAATTAATTTTTGGTTTACAAATCTTTAATTTTTTTGTTTTAAGTGAGATAGAGAGAGTCTTTGCTATTTAGCTACCTATAACCAAACTCAACTGAGGCCCTACTTACGGAAACGATTTTAGAAAACTGACAAAATGTTATCGACGTAAGCGCTCGATGCAACCTACCATTATCTTCTACAACCATAACGTTCTCGTAATGCATCTTGTCTTGTCAAATGCCACAGATTGGATTGCTCGACATCGACGTTGACTTTGATTGATGGTCAAAGCGTTTATTAGATGGTTACCTGCAGGGCAGTCGCAGCGGTAAGAGCCGGCGTAGTTCCGGCAGGGCGACTGGCAGCGGCCGTCGGCGCACTCGTCGCGGTCGAGGCAGCGCGCGCCCGCCGCGTCCAGCCGGAACCCGCGCGGGCACACGCAGCGGAACGAGCCCAGCAGGTTCACGCACTTGCCCGGCGCCGGGCACAGCCCTTCCTCGTGGCACTCGTTCACATCTGCAAGTTGCACCGTTCCCATCATCAGTCCCTTAACCACTCTGAGTTCAAACTGTTGGTCTTCTAAAACGGGCAGTGGTAAATCATGACTACCATCAAGCTAGATTAGGGTGCCTTTATTTGAACTGACTATACTTGACAAGGTTCAGGGCGCGAAAAGGAACTGATATGACTTGGATGGTTCACTTATATTACTAAACTTAACTTAGCCGGTTTTTACATAACTCAGGGAGGGATGGTTTTAGTTTTAAGAGGCTGATGTTGCATATGAACCAAAAGAAATACACTGCCGGACAAACACCTTCTCAATCCTCTCAAGCTGATTTTCGCACCCTTTAGATTGACCTACATTAACAAACAATGTAATCAGCTTTTACAATTCTCGCATACTTATTTTATGATTAGAAGGTAAAAGACCATTGTAGCGACTTTCTCAAACACCATGCAGGTCTGCAGAACTGGAGTTAGCAACCTAGCACCAATACTCCAACTCCAAATCAAAAGATATGTAAGGTATAAAAATATTGAAGCCCTGACTAATCCAGTTTTAAGGATCGATTTACTTCTGTGATTATGTTTGTATCTCTTGACGCTCTACTCACCGACGCAAGCGTCGCCTCTCTTCTCGTAGCCTTCCTGGCAAGAGCACTCGTAGGACCCCTCAGTGTTAGTACAGGTCTGCTGGCATGTGTGAGTTCCTTTTTCACACTCATCCACATCTCGGCAGTTTGCACCGTCCTCGTCCACCTGACACACAGACCATTTGTAATGAATAATTTATTTACAAAAGGATTGCTACAATTAAAAGACGTTCATTGCTAGACAGTTTCATCTACGGTCCAAAAACGATTCGGTTGATCATAGCCGTCAGACTCAAGCAATCTTTACCAGAATGCCCTACGCCTCCATTGTCCTCAACACTTAAATGTGTAGGACAGATTTAAAACTTTATTTGAAATAACAACGCTGTCCGCCAAGAATAGGCAGACCAATACATTGGCTGTTTTAGAACCCAAAAGATATATAAGATAGCAAAAATGATGATTATGAAGGCGACAATGATGTTGATGGCAATGAAATGACCAAGACGATGATGGGGGCAATAGTAAAAATAACAATGATGTTGATGATAATGGCGATCGTACTGACCTCGTATCCCGTCCGGCACATGCACTCGTAGGAGCCCTCGGTGTTCTTGCAGAGCTGCTCGCAGGGCGGCGGGCGCGCGGCGCACTCGTCCACGTCCACGCAGATATCGTTGGCGGCCTTGTACCCGCGCGGGCACACGCAGCGGAAACTAAGGAAAACAGGCGAGTAAAGATAGACTGAAGGTTTGTAGCTGTTTGGTTACAGGATAATTTACTTTGGCAAGTCGTATGCAGATTGCTGGTAGCATATTTGCTACTGGCGAAAAAAGTTTACTGTCGCTCACTTAATTACATCTGTTACTCAATTTTCGATATCACAGTTTTAGTGATAAAATAGGGTGATATAAATACTCTGGTATACAGGGTGGAAAGTTAAGATGGGGCATTAAGGGCAGCTACCAGAACCCTTGTTGCCACGCGAAAATGATCTTAGGAGACCATTTTCGCGTGGCAGCAAGGGTTCTGGTAGCTGCCCTTAATGCCCTATCTCAACTTTTCACCTTGTATATTAGGTCAGGTGACAGTTAAAGCCGAAGATTTACAGAGTAGACTTGAACAGGGTGCCGACGGTTTGACTGTGTTGCTGGTAGACTGTGTGGCTGTTATACTTGATGGTGGAAAATAGAGCCTGTCTAGGAATTTCTTCTCCATTTGTTCTAGGAGTTTCAACCGCAAACCCTCATCTCACCTTCCAATAGTGTTGACGCATCGTCCGGGCGTGCACAGGCCCGGCATGGCGGTGCACTCGTCGACGTCCCCGTAGATGTCGGGCACCCCCACCATCTCCTCCCCGCCGCCGCCCGCGCCCCCGCCCCCTCCCCCGCCCCCGTGCCCGCCCCCTCCGGGCGGCGTGAGGTTCTCGGGGGTGCACAGCTCGAGGCGGTCAGGAGTGCCGGGTTGAGGGCACAGCTCGCACTCGGGGCCCCAGGCCACGCCGAGCGTGCAGCAACAAATGGCTCTAGAGAACAGGATAAAGGTGTCAAACACTTTACTAGTATACATTTATAACTGATGATATTTAGAAGAATTTCTGTTGCTAAAATCAGGAACGGATGCTGTACGTCAAGCTCTGGCGTTAAATCGGGAGTCCATTGCTAGGCAAACTATGCCGCAAGACGCCGTGGTCCACCAAAAGTTTTGAATTTTGGAACATTTAGACTATTCCAAAAAGTGACTCGGATAAATCGACTTTTCACCGGGGCCGTCCTAGAATCTACTACAATTATGACCTCGATACTCACTTGGTGACCTGCGCGCTATGCGCCAGCGTCGCGACGGCGGTGCGCGGCCAGGGCTCCGGCACGCAGCGCCCTCCCACTAGAGAGCGGTGGCACGCACCCGTGCGGCGGTCTGTGAATCAGTAACAATAACAATTCATGTTTACCATGTAATATGTGTCTGACATAATAAATATTCTTGGGACAAGCTTTTGTGGTTGACTGTATTTTTTGCAGTTGTCATTCAAGACCAAACTAACAAGTCCCAACTCCATCATCAGATCAGCTCCAAGGATGCATAATATTTCGTCACCCTCGGGTAAAGGTTTTATAAAAAGCAATTCAATTAGCGATTTAAATAGTAAACACTTTCGGAGTTTCAGGATCTCAAGCAGGTATAACAAGCCAGCGACTCAATTCAATGGCTTCTTCCCGTATTTGACTCATTCGGCCTTCTTAACATCTCATTAACCCGGCTAACAACTAGCTGCAGTAAGTACTCCAATAAAAAATGGGACGTCCAAAAGCAGGTTACTGACTCGTTTACGTAACAGCGTCAGCGGTCTTACTAGCGTATGGATCAGCCCCTTCATAATGCGCTGTAGGTAAATTACCCTCCTCAAAACATTAACACAGATGATCACGCTAAGTTTTAAAGGTATTTTTTGCAAAGTTTTAGGTTGGAGTCTTCATGTTGCCACTCACCTATGCAAGCAGTGCCGTCCTCGCTGGGCTCGTACCCCGGGTCGCAGTCGCAGCTGAACCCGCCGTCCACGTTGACGCACACGCCGGGCGAGCAGCGCGCCTCGTCCTCGCACTCGTTGATGTCCTCGCAAGCGTCGGGCGCGTCGTGTGGAGAGGCCGTTCGCCGGTAACCTGAGGAGATAATCACCTTTCGTCATCATCACTACCAGCTAAAGGACGTCTTTCTGGGCGTAGTTCTTCTTTATCGAATTCGAAGCTAAACTGTATGTACAAGATGAGAACAGCAACGGAACAGTGAAGTTCACTTAAAGACCGGTCTAGGTGGAGATGATGAATGACTATTCAGAACTTTGTACAGTGGCCATAAAAAAAAAGAAGAACCTCAAAACAACTATAGTTTTAAGTTGTCTAACGCTAGCTCTTATAAAATAGTCTAACCTGTGCCATGTTGCCGTCTCGAGTAACTAGTTTTCCAATCACTTGACAATTCAGGGATACTACTTATTGGCATAAAAATAATATAAAAACTTAAGTGTGTTAATGCCAGTCTGCATAAGGTTATAAGAAAACGAACTTCTAATTACGCTCCTTCACCTCTTTGGGAGCTGGATAGTCAATTGAATAATTTAAAAAAGAAGTATCACAAGATTCATAAGGAACCCTAGCACTTTAGAACGTTTTCGGCTTGGGATGTCGACTCGTATGTGATCGTAGGGTAACTAAATTCAAACCGCAGCTGTGGCTGGCTAGTGGCTATGTACCAATGAGTTTTACTTACTAAATGCTCTTATACTAGTATAAGAAAACCATTATGAGATAACTTGAACGGGTCTCTATTGACTGCCATAATTATTTTTAGTCATAATGTGTGTTAAGTCATAATTTTCGCAAGTCATAATGCATTTTTCTCAGGACACGGTTATTTTGTCAGGATTTTTATAAAACTAACCTAACCTAACCTAACTAATCTACACGATAAACTTTTATTAAAAACTGTAACTTCAGCCTGAAAGAAGTTATGACAAAAAAAAGTATGACTAACATACATTATGACCAACGATATGTATGGCAGTCAAAGGGATCCGAACTTGAACATTTAAACAGCTGAGTATATTAAAGGTCCTGCACAAACGATCCAACAGGTCCTGGTGTATCTGAAAGGGCACACGTGTAGAAGGAGCACTCACCCTCCGGGCACTTGCACTTGTAGGAGCCGACGACGTTCTCGCAGGCGTGCGGGCAGGGCGCGGGCTCGGCGGCGCACTCGTCGATGTCGCGGCAGTGCGCGCCGTCCGCCGCCACCACGTAGCCGTACGGGCACGTGCAGCGGAACGCGCCCGGCGTGTTGTGGCAGCGGAACGAGCACGAGGCCAGCCCCTCCGCGCACTCGTCGATGTCCACGCATGTCTGTGGACAGATCAGGCCATTTCGCTCATTGAATACAAAACGGACACATTCCAAAATAATTTGCTCTTCCATTAAAGATCGTATTCCAACAGCTTCTAATTTTAAAATGCAACACTGACTCATTTTGGATTGTGTCCGTTTTGTATTCAATGAACGATTTGAGATATGCACTTGGATGGTAACCAATCATGCTATCGTCTTTCATATCATCGATTGTATAAATTCATTGAACGCTGTTTTCTGGTGAAACCACGATGTTTTCAGGACATCTAAAACATTAATTACGTAGGTTAGGTTAGACTTGTAACTATCCAAAAAAATTACTCGTGCGGTGAGAAATGCCTTTTGATGAAATGTAAATTCTGCGAAAGTTCGCTAAATGGCGTCCTATAAAACAATAGTTACCCGCACTTGGATTGTACTCGTAGTTGAATCCAAGGGTCCATGAGAAAAAAAATATTTATGAGTAAAAATTACAATTAAAATCATCATTCTATGTAGTAGGTCTGTAGAGGCTTGAATTTCTGAGTTTACCGGCACGGTTTTAATGCATTAGAATTAAAATAGCTGTTCAAATCTAACCTACATTGGCTAATTGCCAATTAAGCCCAATTTAAATTAAATTAAACACACTTAGCAAATTTAATTATTTAGCCACTAAAAAGCTCTGGCGCTAAAAACCAAAATTCAATGATTAATAAAATAATGCAATAATGGTTGTCTTTTCCACCTGGTAATTAAAATGCTTTGAAATTCGATAGAGAGGTGATTGAATTCTGAACTTTGATTTGAACGTACTTAAGTAGATATTCAGTCACATTAATTTCTGAGACATTTGGGAATTATCTATTATTATCTCTCAGTGAGCTCCATCAAATCTAACCTGTTCAGGGCCCTGCGTGAACCCTTGGTTGCAGCGGCACTCGTACTCTCCCGGCTTGTTGGTGCAGGTGCCGTTGCCGCAGATCCTGGGGTCAGTCATGCACTCGTCCGCATCCTCGCAGGCTAGCCCAGTGCTGTCCAGTTGGTAGCCATCAGGACATTCGCAGCGGAACGAGCCGTCAGTGTTGATGCAGCGGCCACCCCTGCAGACGTCGGGACGGACCTCGCATTCGTTCAAGTCCTTGGGGAAAGGATATCAATTCAATTATTAAAGTAATTAATCGGAAAATAGACGTTATTCCCAACGGTCAATGTCAGATTGAACGATTTCCCGAATGTTCATATTTGAAAATATGGGTTTTTGGTCGAAGTCATTGCAATGTGCATAAATCTAACTCTAACATGCCTTAAAATAATTTATTAATATTTGTCAAATTATACAGTTGGAATTGGAACTACTAGACTATGCAGATAGAGAGAATGTTGCAACTTGGGATTGTAATTAATGTGTTCTGAACCTTAAGGACTAAGATGATGTCAGACTCTACGTGATCAAGGGACAAGTATGACGAGCTGATGTAGTTACCTGAGTGATGTTAGGTCGGCCCATGCCTCCCTGGCAGATGCGGGCGAACTCGGGAGTCTCGGGCTCCGGGCAGCGCTCGCAGTGACGACCCCACGCCGCACCTGAACAGATGTACCAGCTATTTTATACCAATTCCTGTTAAATGCGAGTTTTTTTAACAGACTTTTTGTCTGCTCTTTCACACTTCTTTCACTATTTCAGGCTATTCTCGTGACATGGTTAATGTGGACAAAGTCGCAGGGAGAACATAGTCAAGAATACATTACGCTACGCTACGCTAAATATCTTGAAAAAATATAGAATTTGTAAGAACTAACTCGGTGGATCTACGTTAATTACAGCAAGGATCCTGTTGGTACCATCCAATTCCATCATCAGATCAGTCTTTAGTCACTATTATATAGCGCTGTTGTTTACATACATACATACATTAAATCACGCCTGTTTCCCAGAGGGGTAGGCAGAGACCACTTCTTTCCACTTGCTACGATCTTGACAAATTTCTTTCGCTTCTTCCACATTCATACATCGAGTCATGCACGCACGTCGGTTTCGGGTACTTAAGATTCGGCCCTTTTCCAGTATTTCACCGATTTGACTCGAGCGGCCCCTTACGCCTAGGGCGGCCCCTTCCGACCCGTCCACTCACTTTCGATCTGTATATCTCTTTCGTCAATCTTCTTTCATCCATCCTTTCCAAATGACCGAACCATCGAAGCCTTTTCAATCTTAGTCAATACATCTTCTTTTATTCCACATTTCTCTCTGACTTTTTCATTCCTTACTCTATCAATCAGTTTCACACCACACATACTTGTTTGTTTGTTTGTTTGGTTTACATTAAAAATAACAGGAACTAATTCATAATCGACTTGCAAAGTTTAAACCAATCCTACTGATAAACGAACCAACACAAATCAAAAAAATGTAATGTGTGTGTATGTGTATGTTTCTCTCTTTTCCTTGAATATGTGTGTGCATAAGCGTGTGTGTACCGTCAGAGCAGCAACAGTCGGGGCGCGAGAGGTGCACGCGGCGCGCGCTGTGGCAGCGCCCGGCGGCCCACTCGTCGTAGCACAGCTCCTTGCGCTCGTCCACGCAGACAGCCAGCTCCTCGTAGAAGGACCAGCCCGGCGGACAGATGCAGCGGTATCTGTTGTTATGACATTCAAAACCTTTAAAACAACGCTTAGTATTTTATCCATACACAACAAAAGCCGAAAAACACCGAATTTTAAAATGCCATTGGATAGAACTTTTTACTGGGAGTTTCTACACTAAACTTTCAATCAATCAAGGATTAGGCTTCAAAAAAATTGTGATAGTTCTCAAGTCAGTTAGCCTGGAATCGCTGCACTATTTTTCGGTCTCCTGTAAAGTTGGTCGAAATGACATGAGCGTGTTGATAGATAAGTGCAGAAGACAATATTCGAAGGATAAAATTCGGAACAAGGCTTATCCACTCGAAAACCAAAGTCATCGCACACAGGATTAATAACTTAAGACTGCGCCGAGCGTACGCCGGATATACAGTGGCGTCCTCCTTACTATTATTGTGTTTTCTAATAAACTAAAGTATTTTCTTGAAATTGGTCGGTAGTTAGGTTTTTGTACTACAAATGAAAACACAACTTATAGGGTATCACATAGTTTTTTTTTTTTTTTTTTTTTTTTTGTTGCATCGTGTAGACAAACGAGCACACAGGCCACCTGATGGTAAGTGGAAACTGTGACCCATAGACATTCGCAATCACAAGACTGCAATGCAATCCTAAGACTGCAAATGCGTTGCCAACCCTGAGGCTAAGATGGAATGCCTCTATGCTAGTCATTTCACCGGCTGTCTTATCCCCAAACCGGAACACAACAATGCGAACACTGCTGTTTGGCGGTAGGTTAATGGATAAGATGGTGGTAGCGATCCGGACGGACCCTGCACAAGGTCCTACCACCCGCAAAAAGTTTAAAAACAATTCACCTTCGAGTTATCAACTTAACGGAAAAAACGTGGCCACCTTTTCCCGTTAAGCTGACTACTCAAAGGGTAATTGTCATTAAAGTTTGTTACGTATCCCATAAATTGTTTTTTTACTTGCGCTACAAAAACGTATCGTCTGATTGCAAGGAAATTTTTTAGTTAATTAGAAAACACAATAATAGTAATGAGGGCGCCACTGGACGCTCGACGTTTGCTCGGTGCAGTCTTAAGCGTAGTGTAGGACAGCCTCCAGATATAATAGGGTGGAGTGATTTGCGAAAGGTCGTCGTAGATGTTGGATGCGACAGGTCAAACAGGGTAGAATAGAGCATTTTGGTAGAGGCCTTTGTCGACCAGTGGACTGATAAAGGCCAATGATGATGATGATGCCGTAAAAACAAACAACTCACCCCCCGTTGAAGTTGTGGCACTCGCCGCCGGCACACACGTCGGGCACCTCGCGGCACTCGTCGCGGTCCACGCAGCGCTTGTTCACCAGTCGCCAGCCCTTGTCGCACGAACACTCGTAACTGTTCGGGGAAACAGACTGGAGTTGATTATGACGTGTCAAAACCTGCCAAGTTGCTGGTAAACGGGACGGAGATTCTATTACTTGTAAAGCTCTTTTCCTGATTGCCTGGAACTTTGCGTGTTTTTACTGTTTATGATAAATATGACCACTGTAATGATTTAGAGCAAAAGTTTTAACAGTAGGGTTTGCTGCATGATAAAGGGGATGATGATGTTACGGCAGCGCTTGTTATCGTTGAATCAATCACGGATCTGCTACAAACGTGTGAAACAGGCCTACTATACCACTATTCTCCATGTAACTTTCTACTACAACGACGATGCCCCTTTCCTTCATTTAGAGAACTCTTATAAAAGCTGAGCTGAGCGAAGTATTTTTCCGGGTTTGCCCTTGAATAACCGACACTCATTTCATAGAATGTTTTGCTTCGCTGAATTTTCATTTCATCGACTGGCACACGTGCAGGAGTTATAATTTTTTGGTAGTCACAGATCTAAAAGAAATACGTGATGTGATGGTAATTTACTGACCTGCCAATAGTATTAGAACAAGCCGGCGTGCCGTCCCGGCCGCAAGGCTGGGGCAGCTCGACGCACTCGTCGATGTCGCGGCAGTTGCGCGCGTCGCCCGTCAGCGCGTACCCCGGCGCGCACTCGCAGCGGAACGAGCCCACCGTGTTGCGGCAGCGGCCGTTGCGGCACACCATGCCGCCTTCGCGACACTCGTTCACGTCTACAAAACGTTATCGATTACATTACAAGGCACGTCAAGGTTACAGTTAGGTACTTATTTATGCAACTGTCAGGTAATCAAGGCTTTTGCAGTATCACTGACCATAATATGGTTCAGTAACACATTTTTTTCAAAGACCTATAGTTGAAAATAACAAAACTAATCAAAGAAGTTAAGTTAGAAATTAGTTTGTACCTACTTAATTAGTGTCTAACAAAGATTAAACAAGGAACAAACTAAGTTATTTTATCTGTCAATGTACCTCGAGTTTTCAATCGTGCTGCAACGGTTGAGGTCGAGTCTGCTCGTGACCATTACCGTGCCGTCCACACAACGATCGAAACGTGGAGGCACATTATGTTATAACTATACGCGATTAAACCCCGTTTTAGATTTATCACAGAACCTACCTATGTAATGAACGTCGCGAAAACTTAAAACAAACCACAGAAACTGTGATGACGAGTGAAGTCTACTTGTACCTACATCGTCTTACAGCCCCTGATTATACCTATCTAGTTGTATCTAGTTACCGATGCAGTCGTTATTGGCGCCGGGCTTGAACCCCTCGTCGCAGTGGCAGGTGTACGAGCCGGGCAGGTTCTCGCAGGTCCCGTTGCGGCAGAGCGGCCGCGGGCGCGCGCACTCGTCCACGTCGCGGCAAGCGTTGTCGCGCAGCGTGTAGCCGGGCTTGCACTCGCATCTGCACAGGAGAGTAAGTTCAGAGGGCGTTTAGATGTAAATATAAGGTTGAAGAAGAGATTTATGTAGGCTATAGTATCACTGAGGTACCGTTCCGATTTAGATTAAAAAAAGAGCAACACATTCGTTTCCGAGCCGAAAAAAAGTAGCATATAAGCTTCGCTTTCCGTCGTGGTCATTTTTGTGATACAACCAATTCACGTCCATCCTCATCGAGTAAAAGTTTCAACATCAAACCTATTTTATGATCTGATATTGAGTGCGTGCGTTAGAAATGAGTTTTCCATGACAACGTTTACTTCGACGTGGCTGGAAACGCGTCTCATTAAAGGTGTCTCACAAACTGACACTTATGCCCTTATTAATAAACGTGGAGTAACCGTGGAATAGTTAATGCTTTGGCTTGATCTGTCTTTGAGATATTTGAATACGACGGATAAGGACAAAGCATGGCTTAGCTATGCCACGGTTATTAATAAGGGATTGCGGACATGTTCATAATTATACTATATTTTCTTATTTATTTTGCTATTGGGACGTGTTAATTGAATGATAGTATGTAAGTTGACGTAAATAGTATTGTGTTAATAATTAGTTTCATACCGTGTTGACATAAATAGTGTAATTTAATGTGTAACAATTAGCACGTAAGGTTTAACTGTTAGTGCTAATTGGTAATAAATAAATAAATAAAATAAATAAATTATAAATTGTTTTACGCAAGCAGAATGTGCCTACTCATATAATTGGCTAAACACCCTCCATTCATCCCATCATCCCTCCTTCCATGTCATTTTAAATTAATTTAATGGCGTTGTATCTGTTGGTGAACGAAATAAATAAATAAGTATATAAATACTCGCCTGTATGACCCGACGGTGTTGCGGCACTCCCCGTGCTCGCACAGCCGGTGGTCGGCGCACTCGTCGACGTCCTCGCAGGCGTCGCCGGCGGGCACGAGCCGGTAGCCGGGCGGGCAGCGGCACTCGAACGCGCCCGGCAGGTTCACGCACTGCGCCAGCCCGCGGCACGGCGCGCGCGCGCACTCGTCCACGTCGCGGCACAGGTGCGACGTGTTGTCGTACTCGTAGCTGCAAGGCATCGTTTATAAAAACCATGCAACAAGTTGTGTCGTTCATTGTTGAGATTTCCTCGATATATACCAGCAACTTACCCGTGATCACATCCGCACGTGAATCCTCCAGCGGTATCGTGACACCGCCCCGGCTTACACAGCTGCGGCATGATGGAGCACTCGTCGATAGGCTTCGTCTCGTTGGTGACCGGATTGATGTACTCCCCAGGTTTGTCCCCGCACAAGGCTGTGTGCTCGTGCGAGTTCTTGTCCGGGCAGGCCTCGCAAGGAGCGCCCCAGGCGCGGCCGACCGAGCAACAGCAGAGATACTTGGTTTGAGGAACGCCGACGGCTGAGGAGCACTGGAGGGTGTCGGGATCCCAGTCCATGTAGCACTGCCGTTGGCGGACGTCCACGCATTCCTCTAGAAAGTTATAGATTGTTTTAAATATGGTGGAAAGATCAATAATCTTAATAAGTAAATGCGGAGAGTACGACAGTATGATCTGCGTCTTCAGTGATGGAAACGCTTTTGCAATCGAAATGAGGTCTCAAAACGCAACAGGTATTTAAATCATTTAAAAAAAAAACTTAGCATCAGTTAATTACTAGTCGCCAAGGAGCTAAGGAACTACAATCAAAAACCATCTTTGGAACCCCCAAAAATCGTAGTTTTTAAGTGATACCATGCTTAAAATTGCAACCAAAGGATCGCCAACACGAGTAACACAATGAATAGACCAACAAGGGCTGAGATCACTCACTTCCATTAGGCATGGCGACGTATCCCTCGGGACACAGGCACACGTAGGAGCCGGGCATGTTGCGGCACACGCCGGGCCCGCACACGTCGGGCGCGGCGCACTCGTCGATGTCGTCGCAGCGCGCGTCGCCCGCCAGCGCCCAGCCCTCGCCGCACGCGCACACGAACGACCCGAACGTGTTCGTGCACGTGCCGTGCTCGCACAGCGCCGGGTGCGCCGCGCACTCGTCGATGTCGGCCAGGGTTACCACGTACGAAGGCTGGAAGGGGTACAAGTCATTAGGAAAGCTTACGTCACTCCCATAAAATTATGACTATTGCATTTATAACAAAATACAACTCGTCTAAGCGTACTGGACTGAAGATGAAAATAAAATATAAGACAAGACATACCGGTTCGAGGACGGGCTGGTAGCCGGAGCCACCAGGGCAGAGCTGGCGGTACGCCTCTGAGCCTGGCTCTGGACACAGGTCGCAGTACTTGCCCCACGCCGCACCTGCCATATTATTTATCATTTAGGTATTTAAACAGACACACACAATGTAATATACATATAATGCAAACTGACATAATCTCCAGACTTTAATCGTTAGACAACTGGACATGGCTATTCTTGTTGTTACTTCGGTACTGTTTCTGATTATAGTCTTCTTAAGAAACACTAGATCAGTGGTAGCTTCCATGCAAAGCCGGCTTACTTTATCAATATAGTAGCCCTTAACAGTTCCTTGGATTGGCAGTATGCGCGCAGTAACATTACCTGGTAGCTCTTGCCGATTTTAAGTTATTCTACAAGCGTCATTAAAAGATTAATCTCGCATTCATCAATGAAATGCTTAAGCCGCCATAGAATAGCTGAAGGTATCCTCACCGACGGAGCAGCAGCAGGCCGCCATGGTGCCGTCCTCGGAGAGCTCGTCGTCGCCCGCGCAGTGCTCCGTGCCGGCGCGCAGGTCCACGCGCCCGTAGCACCGCGCCCTGCGGGAATCTAGAAACACGTGCACATCATTAATAAAGGAAGGTAGAAAAATTCCGGTCTTACCTACGTCAGAATTCGAGGAAAAGTACAAATACTTCCACTTTGTTGTAGTTAAATGCACACTCAATTTATGCCCTGGCTGGCAATAGGTACATAAAAATCGCCATCTTTGCCTGCGCGGATCTTGTCATACTTCATAAGTCTCTAAAGCAATGATTAGTCTAGCAATTAAAATTACAGATGTTGATTGCTGCCTTACACTAACATTTGGATAAGAAGCAAACAGCACAATTGTGCTTCTTGCTCGATCAACAGCGACAACGATCAACTTCTGCAATTTTTAATACACTTAAATAGTTATTACTTATTGCCTGCTATTCGTCGGTGCGCCGCTACCGCGTCGCGCAAAGTTTGGCCCTCACCTTAAATGCTACTACTATGCTCGAATAAACGAACTTTTTACTATTACGACTCCTTATGTATTTCCTAAAGGCTGCTACTATTAAACAGATTATTCCAGCACTCTTACCAAAGCATGCAGTCCCGTCGGACACAAGCTCGTAGTTGGGTGGGCAGCGGCAGATGTAGGAGCCTTCCGTGTTCACGCAGGTCCCGTACTGGCACGACTGAGGAGACTTGCACTCGTCAATATCCGTGCAGTTGAAGCCTGGCATCACTGCGGAAATACTCTCGTTAAGAAAAAGTTAAGTTAGGTAATTCAAATTGAAAGGGTACACAGCAACTTCAAGAAAACCTCTCATTTCATTTTTAATACACTGTTTACTGATTTAATTGGACCCTACAGATCCTTGGGATACGAGCGGAAAAAATGTTTTTTGCAACGTTACTTTATATCTCTCGAAATACTTACAGTCGTCAACGCTGTCGGATTGGTAGCCCTTGTCGCATATACACTTGAACATGCCGTAGGTGTTAACGCAGCGTCCGAACACGCACACATTGTCGAAGGTTGCACATTCGTCCATGTCTGTAAAATAAGTGTTTCAAATTACGACAGATGAAGATAAATAAATTATTTTGATTGTCACTATAATGATGATGATGATTTGTGATACTGATAACTGACTGAGACAGGCGCGTGAATCAAGTACCTATAAGGTACCTTGGTAAAGCCAGTGCTTGGTCACTTAACTATGAGGCTGATGATGACTATGATGACGATAACGATAAGGATGAATACGGTGATGAAAACGGTGATAGCGATAATGATGATGATAACGATACTGCTTCCGATAGTGATGATATTAATATTGGCGACTGAACGAGATCGCCTCCAATCGATTGATGAAGCGGACGCAATCGCATTCGTAGCGTGTAAACGAGAATTCCCATGACTAAACAGTGATGCTGATGATGCTGCAGCTTATATTTAATCTATATCTAAACTGATTATAGAGATTGGGACGATATATTGACTAACCGAGACAGGCGCGCGAATCAGGCGACTTGGTGAAGCCGACGTCGCAGTCGCACTCGTAGCCGCCCGGCGTGTTGCTGCAGTGCCCGTTCTCGCACAGCGTCGGGTCGTTCGCGCACTCGTCGATGTCCGTGCACACGTAACTGCAACGACATTTCCATTAGCAGTTAATATATAATTCATCAGTATTACAAGAAAAAAATACACCAGTGCCTTTGAAAACCTAAATTATTATTATTATTTTTCCGTGAACATACCTACTTCTTTTTCCCTTACTTGCCTTTTCGTCAAAATAATATCACAAGATAACAAGTTAACTAAGTGAGTAGCCATTAATTTTATCGATTTTCATTAATAGTCGAACACTTTTTTCAACTGAAACCATGATGAAGTATTCAGGATATCTTAAACATTAATTACGTAGATAAAGTTAGACATGTGAATCCCAAAAAAATTACTCTTGCTTTATAATGTAATGAAAATTCTGGTGTTTCGATAGCATAATAGGTATACCCCTAAGTCACAAGGTTACTGTAGCTCGTAACATAAATGGACATGTAGGAATATAGGAAGAGAGGACAATAGATAGATCTCTCTCCAGGCGGGTGTTATGCCTGGGGACTGAAGTCCATTGTGATGAAGTTGGAACTGGCATATAGGTCAACTGACCTGAGAAACTTTGTTAGCGCGATGTAGAGCACTGTCAGATGTAGTTGCGCTGTCTGACGCCAGTGACGCTTTGGAGTTGGTTGTTACAAGTTGTCGCTAGATGTCCCTAGGTTGCTACACGGAGAACATGAATGTTAATAGGTTGTACTGACCCGTCTCCCTTGTAGCCGGTGTCGCAGAGGCACATGAAGGAGCCGTCGGTGTTGCGGCAGGTGGCGCGCGGGTGGCAGCCGCCGTTGTTGGCGAGGCACTCGTCGATGTCCTCGCACTCGCTGCCGTCGCCGCGCCAGCCCTCGCGGCAGCGGCATTGGAACGAGCCCTGACACACAAACGTTCTCTTTTTACGTCAGAGCCGATTTGTACATCATGATCATGAGATCATGACACAAGAAAAGTCTTTGCTCACAAGTTAAGAGTAAAAGGCCTTTATTCCACTTCGTTTTAGGCCGTCTTGTTTCTAGAATCAAAATTATATTGTTTCCGTTACTGCTTGCTCTGACTGACATGTTAATAAGATTCGCTATGGATTTATCCCCGTGTGGTTGCCGGATTAGAATAGTGCCACTCCAAGTCTTCCCGTGGATGTCGTAGAAGCCGACTAAGGTAATAAAGGCGTGTAGTACTGTTAGGCGATGGGCTTGCAACCTGTCACTAATACACTGGTAAACATCTTCGCCTAAGTGTGCAAAATGTGGTTACAGAATTATCAAAAAGTTTTTATAAGTAGTTGTTGGAAATTCTGTAGCTCTGCCTACCCCACTCTGGGAATAAGGGCGTAAGTTTATGTATGTATATGGATTTATCATACTTATCGTCTACAAGAGAGAATGATATAGCAGCAAGATGGGCTAAAACAAAATGATATTTAGGCAAATTTTTTTCTTTACTTCGGAATTTCTGGAAAATATTCGTACAACTCCAAACCGTTTCCTGATCGAACGCGCATTTACCTAAACCGGGATGAAACTTGCCCAAGATCCTTGAAAAATTTAGAGGATTTTCGTGAACTTTGACACTCCAGTGATCGTCGTAGAATTTTTCGAAAATGAGTACATTTAATTGAAATTCTCTCTTCAGATTTGTAAGTCAGTCACACCCGTATTCACAAACAATACTTAAGGGATCCTTCACTGAGTAAACGCACTGCGTTCAATACAGCTTTGTGATTGATCCTGTTTGACTGACCTTTTGTATCTGACACGATTTGAACCACCCTGTGCGTTCGTGAGCACTGTGAGACCTCATAGTGACGTTTGTGAATACGGGTGTCAGTCTTCTTAACTAAGTGAGCATCAGGTACTGACGGGCAGGTTGACGCAGTCGGCGCTGGGGTGGCAGTCGCAGGTGCCGAGCTCGCACTCGTCGTCGTCGGTGCAGGCGGGGCCCAGCTCGGGCTTCACGCTGTACCCGTCGGGGCAGCGGCACACGAACCCGCCGATCGTGTTGCGGCACTCGCCCGCGCCGCACAGGTCGGGCACCTGGGAACAATGACGTGAATTATTAACGAAAATACGGGTAAGAGCATGTTCATGCTCAATCAAAGGTTTTGTAGCAGATCCTTGAGGCGTGGCTCTAAGGTGTATGATTATTTATTACTAGTATTTTTACTGGTTGTCTTATACCCACACCATTCCAAAACGCAACGAGGCCTATGCGGACATTGCTACTTAGAGAAAGGTTAAGAATAAGACTGTGGTTGAAATCAGACCAGGCTTTGCTCATAACCACCACTAAAGTAAATGGGCGCGTACGTACGGAAACCCGTTTGCAATCTATAATAAAATGCGTTGGTAATCTCTTGAACAAAGAGGAAATTGCGTCAGTAGTAGATACTCCATAGGTTGTGTTACCTTATTTACCGGAACTCTGCTTCCAATTGAAAAAAAACAGGTTAGCGGGTAAGATAATTGATAGTGTCCTGAACAGTACAATTACCATTCTTACTATAATATAAAGACTCAGAGTTTAAACGATTATTCAACCATAGACCTCAGGGCGAGCAACGCATTGCAGGGTTCTCTGTCGTTTGCCCGAAAGTCATTTGCCATAATTCTATCACTTGCCATAATATTCATTCGCCATAAAGGCATTTTTTCTGAAATCGTGAACTGTTCAGAATGTTATAAAACAAACCTAAACTAACCTATTAGGCTCTATACGAGGGCATGTAAAAATTACCTGAAAGGTTTACAGTTTCAGAAAAAATGCCTTTATGGCAAATTTACATTATGGCAAGTGACACAATTATGGCAAATGAAATTCGGGTAAACGAAGTGATCCGGCATTGCAGACCCCAGGTGGCCGAAATTTGCTTTCTCCATGCTATACAAAATAATGATGAGGGATATCTGACCTCAGCGCACTCGTCGACGTCGAGGCAGGTGGGGCGCGCGCCGTCGGGCGAGGGCAGCAGCCCCTCGCCGCACGCGCAGCGGTACCCGCCCGGCGTGTTGCGGCACTCGCCGCCGCCGCACACGCGCGCGCCGTGCGCGCACTCGTCGATGTCGCGGCACGTGCGCCCGTCCGCGCGGAGGTGCCAGCCGTCGCTACAAAATAGTACATTGTGTATTAAGGGTGGTAAAGAAAGAATTACAAACGAGAGTGTTAGAAGCCCGAAGCCGAAGGCTGAGGGCTTTAATGACTCGAGCTTTGTATTTTCTATACCACCCGTGTAACATACAATGTTTTTCATCACAATTGCGATGAAATGAAATAAAATCAGACAAAAGATCATATTTTTAACTTATTAGCGGCAGACTACATCATTGTCTGTGACTTACCACAGATAATGTCAAAAGTGTTCGGAGTCCGATTCTAGTGACAGTCGAGATCAATAGTTTATATGCGAGATTTTTAGGAAATTGTATGCAACTGACATTTCATCTCGAATGAAACTTCATATCGAATGGCACAAGAAGGTTTTGACGCTTTGTGCCAGATTTGCAAAACACCAGATTCGCGGAACGCCAGATTCGCAGAACACCAGATTCGCTTAATGCCAGATTTTCAGATTCGCAGTATACCAGATTCGCAGAATGCCAGATTCGCACGATGCCAGATTTGAAATTCGCATAGTACCAGATTCGCAGAAGGCCAGATTCGCAGAACGCCAGATTCGCACAATGCCAGATTCGCACAATGCCAGATTCCTGTAGATTGTTTCGTTCGTCAAACTTTTGCAATAACGACGAGTCATACATAATTAAACACGATCTAGAAAGGGGTTCTTATTACGTATATTTATATTTTATTCGTTTCGTTACGGCGTTAGGTTTTACCACTACAAAGTGACTCAAAATACAAATCTGAATCTACAGGAAAATGGTAACGAATCTGGCATTGTGCAAATCTGGCATTGTGCGAATCTGACGTTCTGCGAATCTGGCCTTCTGCGAATCTGGTACTATGCGAATTTCAAATCTGGCATCGTGCGAATCTGGCATTCTGCGAATCTGGTATACTGCGAATCTGAAAATCTGCCATTAAGCGAATCTGGTGTTCTGCGAATCTGGCGTTCCGCGAATCTGGTGTTTTGCAAATCTGGCACAAAGCGTCAAAACCCACAAGAATTGGGGTCCTGACGTATTGTGATAGTTTGAGTCCACGTATAATATTAAAAAAAAAGGTATTACGCACGATAGGGCGTAATGGTAAAAAAAGGCCCGTGGGTGTTATTTTGGATTTACGGTCGATGTTTCTAGCATGTTAGGACACTATTTACCAGGGATTGAAAACCGGTTTATTTTCCGTAGCGGTTAAAGCCACACTATTAGAGCCTAACCCATAATAAAGGTTACGCTCACAGAGAGCGAAATGCATTTACCGGTTAGAGAGCGCTCCTTCCGTGTGAGCCGAGACAAGGGTGAATGACGGAAGCGCTCTCTAACCGGTTATAACCGGTAAATGCATTTCGCTCCCTGTGAGCGTAACCAATTCGTTGGAACGTAACCCAAATAATTAACCGGTTTAACCTAAATAAATACCGGTTTATTTGTAACCGGTTACAATCCCTGCTATTTACGAGCAAGTGTGATGAAATAAAAGTGAAGCTTTTGGTTATACAAACAGTTATATAGTAAAATAGTACATATATGATTCTAACACACACGAGCTCTAGAGTAAAGCTTAAGTATTGTAAAGATCACCCTAACGACCAGTTTATATTTTATCCACTACTACATTAACCGGCGTGGTTGGCGGGTAAGATTAGTGCCACTCCATGTCCTCCCGTGGATGTCGTAAGAAACGACTAAGGGAATATAGGCCGTGTAGTACTGCTAGGCGATGGGCCTGCGTCCTGTCACTAATACACTGTTAAACATCTTAGCCTAATTGTGCAAAATGTGGTTATAGAATTATTAACAAGTTTTTAGAGTTGTTAGTACCTAATTCTGTAGCTCTGCCTACCCCACTCTGGGAATAAAGGCGTGAGCTTATGTATCTATGTATTTTAAAGATCCTTTTTTTTCTTAGTCACATTATTGACTTGTATTCTTGGAAAAAATACCGAAAAAAGATTTATTTGAGTTCACTATTTACTAAAAATTACACAACTACACACATAAAAAGTGCATTTCGGGTATAGAGGGTGGACAGCAATCAGTTATCTTGCTGGCGACGCATTACGGTGAGCTGTCATGACATGTTGTTGGCCCTACGTTTCGTTTTTCCGCGTGAGAGCAATGCGTTTATAATGCGTGATGTCCTACACGTCTCTCTGTGCACTCACCGACACTTGCAGTGGTAGGAGCCGGGCGTGTTGACGCACTCGTGCTGGCAGCGCGTCTCGTCCTCGGCGCACTCGTCGATGTCCTCGCAGTGGCTCTTCACGGTGGACTGCGCGTAGCCCTCGTCGCACACGCACTGGTACGTGCCCATTAGGTTCTCGCATGCGCCGTTACTGCAGATACCTATCAATGATATAAGCTTTTAAATTTCGGACGATATGATATTCAGAGTAAACAACGCCATGGCTAAAAAGAGTTTGACGCCCTCCGTCATTGGATATTCGCCAAACATGATATTCAGAAAAATATCATAAAAGCAAAACATCATATTCGCAAAACATCACATTATCAAAACATAACTATTATAAGGACATGAATTAAACAGTGTTGAAGGAGTTCCACTGCCGCGGAGCTCCTATTTCTGAGTGGTTTGGCCCTCCGGGTCTACTCGTACTACAAATCTAACATAACCTAAACCTACCTACGGTTTTAAAACAAAACTCGACTATTTGTAAATGTCATGTTGTGCGAATATCGTGTTTTGCGAGTATGATGTTATGCGTAGGTATATTATGTTTTGCAAGTATGATATTTTGCGAATGTGATATTCTGTAGAGTAACATATAGAAAGAAAAATGTGTCAAAAATAATCATAATTTATAAAGTTAGAGTGAAAGGGGAAGTACTCATATAAACAATTAATTACCTATATTATTATTTAAACCCTTACCCCCTTACTTTTAAACGTGGAATAAGCTTGGAATAGTTTCTGACATGCTTTGTCACTTTCTGTCAGATGCAAATGTCACAATTACAGTTAAGGACAAAGCATGGTATAAACTATTCCAAGCTTATATCACTTTTATAAGTAAGGGGGTTAGTATATTTAAATCACAACCTGCAAACAAGTTTACGTTCTTCTGCTAAAGACAGCAAAATTATCTTAAGGTAAATACTAACCCCATATGACAGTCGTTCTTTTGTATATGAGCCACTGACCTGAGGTGATGGAGCACTCGTCGATGTCCTTGCAGGAGAGGCGGTCGGGCGCCAGCTCCATGCCGAGCCCGCACTCGCAGCGGAACGAGCCGGGCGTGTTCAGGCAGCGGCCGCCGCGACACAAGCCCTGAGTTTCCGTGCACTCATCGATATCTGCCAAATATTTATAGTATGATACTCGTATTTTTTCGACATCGTTGGTCTATTTTATTACTAGACTACTACCTACGTGTAACTACTTTAAAGTATGCTATCGAATCTCTTTTTTTTTGAATTTTGAGCAAGTCAATTTTGCTGTCATAGCAGTCTGTTGTTTGCTAACATGGCAGGTAGAATTTTAATGAGTCAGTAACAATCAAAGGCACCGTCCTTCGGCACTCGCTTTCTCACATTAACCTTCTCTGAGACAAAAGGAATGACTCAATCGTCATTGAATGACTTTTTGATGAGTACTGAATTTTTGTTTCTAAACTTAGTAATTGCTATTTTGACGAGTTTGTGGACCCAAGTGGCAAAGGTGGTAGCTTCTTCTTCTCGTTTTCTTTTCCCATCTTATCTTATAATAGACGAAATGGCTTCACTGGACTACTGGTATATACGCCCCTTTCAACCTTACAGGGATCGCTTCGACTCCCTAAACTTACCAACGCAGACTTTGCTGAGTTCATCAGCCTTGTGTCCGGGGCGGCAGCGGCAGTGGAAGCTGCCCTCCGTGTTGAAGCACTCGCCCGCGCCGCACACGTCGTCGACGATGCGGCACTCGTCGATGTCCACGCACGTCCGATTCTTGCCGTCCTGCGACAGATCAGGTACAGTCAAGTTTATAAAATATGTGTACGCTATAGTACCTAGTCTATTTAATGTCACGTTCAAACTGCCATATATGAATTGTCACTGTGATTAAAGTGACAGATTTTGACTTTTAAGACGAAGAAAATACTACGAGATAAAATGAACGAGGTAATAAATGAGAAGACTTTTTTGAACAGCACTTTTTTTTTTACAAGCAATCAATTTCAAAAACATTAATGTTAAAGGAGAAGCCAAGTTCTTCTATCGCAATCGTTAATCAGCAAAAATATTATGGAACTTTTCCCGCCTTAATCCCAAACTTAAGTACCTTATTACCTTTTCATAACCTGGGAAGCAGTCGCATTCAAATGAACCAGGAATGTTCCTGCAGCGACCCTGTCCGCACAGACCAGGGAAGGCAGAACACTCGTTCACCTCCATCTGCCCAGGATTGAAGCTATTATCGCCTCCCCACGGTCTATCAAAGGTGCCATTATGCATGTTGTCGATGTTGTTCGTCCATTCGTTGTTGTTGTTGTTATTGTTGTTGTTCCCGTGGAACCAGTCGTTGCCGTTCTCGTTGTTGGTGCCCCAGTTACCGCCCGTGTTGTTGCCGTGACCAGCTGGACGATTCCAGATAGTTGGTGGGAGGGCTACTTCAGATATACAGAGGCTGCGATAGCCATCCGTTCCTGAAGATTTAAAAGGTTAACATTAAGAAATTATACTTAGAATAATGAAAAAAAAGTAGCAAACTTAAACAGTTGTCCGGCATTCTTTACAAAAGAGTTTAGTGCAGTACTACAAATAAATCATCACTCTCCTTGCTCATCGTTTTATAGACAGCTAGCCTTATTTCCAGTGCCAATGTCGAAACACCTAAAACTAGTCAATTTTGACTTAGGAACAGTGGCTAGGCCGCGAAATAACTATCGTAAATCGATAGCATCAATATGTAAGGACTCCGATCCTTCCAACCGGTCTATTCCTGTCTTTGACAAGGTGAGCAACGTGCAAGAAATACTCATGCATTTCACGAGGCTAACCACTTCCCACTGGTAGACTTTATGCTGAACCACTGCAAAAAAGAACCACATGATGATGTTGGACAGTCTTAGTGAAGGGACTGAAATGAAATGATAAGCATAGACAGCTAATCCATCTTTGTTCTCTGAACTGGTAGCGTATTTTTAGTTCTTAAATTGCCCTCTTGTGGTCGTAAACGTGTAATGTCTATGTCCATCAGAGTCCACGTACTACCATTCATTAGGTGGTATGTGGTTGTTTGCCTTTCCATGCCAAGCAGAAATAGAGAAATGGCACCTCAGGGCTGGCTTGAGGCCGGACGTGGAGAAGCAGTATTCCGCAGCTAGCCTGAATAATGAACACCAGGGATGTACCTCGCTTGGGGCAGGGCTCGCAGCGCGCGCCGCCCCAGGCACGGCCGACCACGGAGCAACAGCAGGTGGCGCGGTGCACGTCTCCCGGCAGCTCTCCGCTGCAGCGCCCCGCCGACCAATCCGTGAAGCAAGCCTCGCGCCGCGTGTCCACACAGCGGTTGCCTTGAAATGCCAGGGAAAATAAAGTTGTTAAGGATGTAAAATAATATCAGTGCCATGTTTTCAGATGATAAGATTAGCTTGTTTGATAGGAATGTTTCTAAGAAAAAGACGAGGAGCGCCAACCCCGAATGATTAGTATAAGGGCAAAACAGTAGTGATGATGAAGGTTAACTCGTTTTGCCACAAAATGGTTCAGTAATAACTATAAATTATTGAACTCTTGGAACGCCGGGACGACTCCATATCAAAATGCTGGTCAAAAAGTAGGGTGTATTGGAAAAGTCTTGTAAGATGTAATTATTTTGATAATATAGAATAAGGTGGTGATTACCAGTAGGATCTAGCGTGAGTCCATCAGGGCATTCGCAGCGGTAAGACCCGTCAGTGTTGACGCAGTGGCCGCCGATACACAGGTCTGCGTCCAACTCGCACTCGTCCACGTCGCGGCATGTGGTCCCGTCCAACTGTCGAATGACAATGTTCAAAGGTGATAAGACGATGAATTTGCGACTTAAGGCGAATCACGAATTAACTTAAATAATGGTTTAAAATCGATGTTAAATTTCAACCAAATGTGTCACATTTCCGATTCAATTTTTGAATTTTTACCCATAACTTCAGTTAGTTACTGATAGAACAATCGACTTTAAATCAAGAAAGGGACTTATAAACTTAATCTTTTTTACTGTTTTGAATCACCTTGTGAGAAAAATCTAAGTGTCCTCTAAATGAATCACGTCTTAAAATTATAGCACCTAAGAATTCAGACTGGTCAACCTACCAATAGACCTTACTTTGACCTTACTTGAAAAATCCCTGTTAGAGAGCATCCCTGAGGAATGACGTTAGCAAATTCCCTAAATTGAGTTGAAACTGATTTGAACCCTTCACCATGTATATTGTAGATCTTGACGAATCTTCTGTCTCGCCTAGGTGGTTGTTGAGACTAACCTTAACGAATCCCTTGGGGCAAGGGCAGTCGCTGGTGTCGCAGGGTGCGCAGGGCGAGCCCCAGGCCAGCCCCACGGAGCAGCAACACTCCTGCCGCAGCAGCGCGCGCGGCGCCGCCGCCTCGCACTGCCCGTCCACCACGCGCCGCCAGCACGACCCGCGACGGTTGTCTGGAGAGAACCAGCTACTTTATAACGTGTCTGGACATTGGTGTGAAGGTGAACTTCAGAACACTGAGCATTACTTATAATATTTTATTTTATTCAGTTCTTAATTACCTATCTTTGATCGTTTTGTTGACTGCTGAGTTTCTTGCAGCGTTTCTTCTTAGCAGTGTCTCCTCTTGGGAAGCGCTGGTAGATTATTGACGTGTAAAAGTGCCCGTACGGCCTACTTACTGAATAAATGTCTTTTATATTTTTTTTTTCATTAACTCGCGTCATTAGGTTGGAGACAATTATAATATTATAGAACATAAATAAATAATAAACACTTCGTAATAATCATCCAAACTAAATGATTGCTAAACATAAAGATCCTCTCAAGCATAGCAACACATTAAAGAAATAAAAATGAACATTTTACAGTACATTTTTTAATCTGTTCTTCGATCAATCATCTGCCACTATTTAGAAGTCTTGGGAAGTTCACTGTACACCGCGTTTTAAAGCCATAAGTCTACCGAACTGTGTATCCTATACACTACATCCTATAGGTACGTGGTCTCCACTCCAACACATGTCTGCTCTATTTACTCATAAGTATGCTTACCAAGACAGTGCCTGGCGCTAGCATCCAGCACAAATCCGTTCTCGCACTTGCACTCGTAGCTGCCGTGCGTGTTGATGCAGCGGCCATTCACGCACGGGTTCACTTGCTCTGCGACCAACGAGAACACACTTGACACGACTATTACCAACGTTAGGTGTTAGAGACTACTTTAGGAGACGTTATGTAAATATAAGTGGAGAATCATCGAGTTTTTTTGGCTGTGATATTTTACTTTGAGAAAATTGGTAAATATTCTATTGCCTGGTATTAGGATATAGCAAATCGGCTACTACAGGAAAAAACTGGAAAGAAACAAAAATAAGAGAAGAAAATAAGTTGAGGACACTTTTCAATAATGCTTCATCCCAAAACCAGGCTTTGGATCTCTAAGATCAAGAGGACTATAAGAAAATATAAAGACTTAACGCATTATCCACGGTCAAGCATTAGATGTTTATGTGACCGCGGAACATGGAATATGGTAAACGCATTCATGCAACTGAATACAGCTATGCACTTCGAGAGATGGTTGATCAAATCGATGAAATTTAATAATTTATTAAGTTTTATCTTAATTAATATGACGTCGTATAGTCAGTCTAAGCAGTTTTAGTCGTACCTGAAAAAATTAATATAATAATTAATTTTGTAAATATTGTTTTAATAATCTGTGTACCAATATACCTTGGTTAAACAATGAGAACCATGAGTGCAATGATCGCCTTGCGTGCATTAAAATTATCTTCGTAGCTGGTGGTTATTCCGATGCAATGAACTCAGAAACAAGGGTAACCTGTGATCGGGAACATGGGGGGGATGTCCCCGCGGTCATAATCGCGCGCGATGAAAAGGAGCTCACCCTCGCATTCGTCTATGTCGCGGCAGAGCTGCTCGTCGGGCTCGTGCCGCGTGCCGGCGGGACACACGCACGTGAAGCTGCCTAGGGTGTTGCGGCACTGCCCTCCTTGGCAGTACTGGGGAGAACACAAATAATGGTACATCAGAGGGTCAAATAGAGAAATTGAAGAGTTGTATAGTGTTCGAGAGTCAAACAAACATCAAAGCAGCTAGATTGCTGAGGCACTAAAGACCGTATTAGTAAACTTATTTTGCGTGAGATTCCCGTATCAATGCGCTTCAAGGATGACAGTTTTTAATGACTTAACATTTTATTTGACGTTTCTTGAAATGGACATCTCACTCAAGATGAATAATAGAGCATTAGAGTTGCATTAGAGAGGATACCATAAAAGTTAGCAGAGGCGGGCTAATGGTTAGTGAAAGGATGAGCATGAGGTTGTACTCGTACTTCGTTAAAGTATTAAAAAGGTACATCAGTGAATGGCGAAAATATACTTCATAAGGATGGAAACGAAAACCAATGAATACAAGTGTTGATTGTTGGGCATGGGTGCAATTTTGGAGAAGAAACTCAAAATCAACAATTTAATTCTATTCTATCACCCACACAGTTTCAGTCTTTACTCACTGACTGATGCATATCGCACTCATCGATGTCCTTGCAGACTCCATCTCCGTTGGAATGGAAGCCGGGGTCGCAGATGCACCGGAACCCAGGGTCGAGGTTCTCGCAGGCGCCGTGGGCGCAGATGCCGGGGATCATGGTGCACTCGTTGATGTCCGAGCCGTCGTTGTCTTTGCTCGGACCGTCCGGGCACAGGGTCTCGTAATCAGGAGTTCCTACTTCTGGACACGCCCTGCAGGAAAGGCCACCCCAGCCTAAGTGTAAACCTGGAAAAATATATGATACTAGATCAGATTGATGAAGAGGTAGAGCTGAGTAATGACTTGTTTAGTTGTAGTACTGATTTTACCTGAACCAAAATAATATCTGACGGTTTAATTTTACTGAAATATATGTTTGATGATGACTTAGGTGAAGTTTTTACCTCTGTTTGAACTACAGCAACACTGAGACCTGGTCACAGGGGTGGAGCCCTGTCCACTGCAATGTCCTTCTTCGAATTTCTCGTAACACAAGTCTTTGACTTCGTCTAAAAACAAAACAATGAAATTGAAACAAAATAGAAGAATGAAGTAGTCAAACCTAAGGATCAATAAAACCAACCATAATAGGTCAGGTTTTTTTATTTTTATTATTGCCGTCGACGGGCAAACAGGCAGACAGCCCACCTGATGGGAAGTGGTCACCGCCGCCTATGGACATCTGCAACACCAGAGGCGTCACCAATGCGTTGCCGGTCTCGAATAAATTTAATGATACCCCTTTTAAAAAGCCCCATATTGTAGCGCGTTGGGAAAGTCTCAGCAGGAAGCTCGTTCCAAATTCGTATAGTACGTGCCAGAAACGTTCTAGAAAACCGGCGCGTACTTGACTTGTTGGTTTTCTCTCATCGTACCTCGGCAAGTCCTGCCGTCGTTGCTGAGCGTGAAGCCGGGTGCGCAGTCGCAGCGGAAGGAGCCGGGCGTGTTGTGGCAGCGGCCGTTGCGGCAGACGCGCAGCTCGGCGCACTCGTCCACGTCCACGCAGGCGCCGCGGTCCGGCGTGTTGCGGTAGCCCGCCTCGCACACGCACTGGAACGAGCCCTCGTTGTTCACGCAGCGCCCGCCCTATGGACAAAAAGTACGTTTATATAAAAAATGATTTGGACCTATAGCGAAACATTCTGTTAGAAGATGACTATTCATAAATGTAAATAAATAGGGATCAGGTTTCAGCGTCTGTATTTCCGAATAAATTGGCCGAGTGGTTGCCGGTTTAGTTGCTTTTAGAAATTTTAGGCGATGGTCTTGCAACGTGTGGTTGCATAATTAACTACCTACAAGTTTTGAGAGTTGTTGGTAATTCTGTAGCTCTGCCTGTAACAATATTTTGAACAATTAGGCTAAGATTTTTACCAGCGTATTAGTGACAAGTTTCATTGCCTAACAGTACTACAAGCCTTTATCCCCTTGGTCGCCTCTTACCACATCCACTGGAAGACATGGAGTGGCACTATTCTAACCCGGCAAGCACACGGGTAAAGTTTAAAAACAAAAGAGCTTTTGCACTGAAGGTTTAACTTCAGTCCCACGGCGTGTTCCTGCTCACTGACCTGGCAGACGCCGGTCTCGGCGCACTCGTCGACGTCGGCGCAGTACCCGGCGGCGGTGAGCGCGAACCCGCGGTCGCAGGCGCACTCGTACGCGCCGGGCGTGTTGCGGCAGCGCCCGCGCCGGCACACGCGCGGGTTGTCGCGGCACTCGTCCACGTCGCGGCACGCGTGCCCCGTCTCCGTCGGCTCGTAGCCCGAGTTGCACGTGCACTCGAAGCTGGGGAATTAACCGAGTAACTAAATTCAGAGTGAGAATTTTTCACAAATTTACTTAGTATTAATTTAAGCGGGTTATACGGTCACTTCATTGATTGAATTTCATTTCATGGAACGCTGTTTTTTGCTAGAACCATGATGTTTTCAGGATGTCTTAAACATTAATTACGTATGTTAGGTTAGACCTGTGACTACCAAAATGAAAACTTGTGCTGTCTTGTGCCCGTTTTCGGTCACCGACTAGTGTAAAGTCAATAACGATTGGTCCTATTAAACCGAATGCACCCGACACATTTCGTTAGTGACTTAATTAATACCAATGGACCAATTTGGGTAAGTGCTTGCCAGTTTTCCGGCTTCAAACACAATACAACTCCTTGGCTAGTGTTCACCAGCTTGATATACCTATACTACGATTCTCTCTTGTGCTGTTTTAAACTTTAAAATGTTTGTTAATTCTATTTTTATATATTATGTTTTTGTAAATCTTGTGTAATGTGATAAATGCCTAGTTTTTAGTTTATTGATCCCTGGCTGTGCTAATGCTGTTGCACACCTGTAATTGGTGCACAAACAGGACTATTTTCTTTTAAATCTTCTGTACACGCGTTTGTTTGTGCTACTGTTGGTGTCTAATTAAATAAATAAATAAATATAAACGCGCCAGTAGACTTCTCACCTTTAACATTTTGATTAACAACAATGGATTTTTTGATTAATATTCCATAAATGGGAAAAAACCTCCTTGTCTTGGTCTACCATTAAGTTCCGGTATTCTAGTCTCTAAAACAAAAGAGGATCTGAAGCGGTTACCTTCCATCAATGTTAGTACACACGCCGTTGGTACACATCCGTCCGTCTGTGATCTCGCACTCGTTCATGTCGCTGCATCTCAGGCCGTTTTCCACGGGGTCGAAGCCTGGAGGGCATCTGAAAAATATCATCAAAGACATCTTCAGCTGGAAACTGGCTCAGAACAGGAAGACATGGCGTAACTTTGTGTAAAGGCAAACTTTGTTTTATTCCGCTACCATTTTATTAGTACATTGGTTGGGTTATAATTAAATAAATATCAAAAGGCAATCTCTCAAAAATATATACTAGTTCCAAACCAAGCTGTAAGCTTATACTATGGGCCGCTTGACAACAACATAAATACTTATATAAGGAAAATAAATACTTGAATACATAAAAACCCAAGACTCGCAAAAAAAACAAATGCTCGCATCCATCAGATACCTACATAAATATTTTCTCTGACCTAGAATCCAACATAGGACCACTACGTTCGTAGGCAGAATCACAACCAACTAGGCCAACGCGTCATCAAACTCATCTTCAGAGACCTGGAAACTGTCTCTGAAGATGAGTTGTTAGTAGGTTGAACTTTGTTAGTAGTTTGGTTGGATTATCGTTATCATAATAACTGGAAAGATTATTTTTTAACCAAATCTAACTTCTGCGCTCCTTTGCTTCTGGACTGTGAAGTGCATTACACATCTGCCTTGTTGCATACCTGCACTCGAACCCGCCAGGCTTGTTGGTGCACACGCCGCCGTGGCAGTACTCCAGCGCGCACTCGTCGATGTCGATGCACGTGGGGTTCCCGTCCACCTCGGCCGACTCGGCTCCGTCCCAGCAGTTGCATTGGTAGCTGTTATAAGAATACCAGTGTTATTGCGCATCAAATAAGGTATATCGACCAATATTTTTGACAAGTGAAGTGGTGATTTCTTTCCTTCAACATAATTTCGCTGACCAATTTTAAGCAATTTTCCCGTGTCGGTGTTCTAGAAAAACACTTATCATGAGGTCACCTATCCCCTATTCCACCATTGTTACAACGGCTGGTGACAGCTGACATTTCAGGATACAGGGCACTGCTAATCTGAATCCCCCTGACGTGAAAACTTGTTATCTTTGCTAAATTGTCACCTGTCACCTGTCATTGTCGGGATGGTGAAATAGGGGCAGGCCCGCGCGTATCGTTAACTTGACTAGTGACTCTAGTCCTAGTGACTCACCCCCTGTCCTTGTCGACGCAGTCCCCTAGTCCGCAGATGCCGCTCCTCAGCATGCACTCGTTGATCTTGATGTACTGCGGGCCCTCGTCCGGCTCGCCCGCCGTGTCGTTGCGACGCCATGTTGGAGGCACAATGCCTCCACCGCACAGGTGCGTCCAATCCACTGAAAATAACAAAAAATGAGGAATGGCTCCATTTCAATTGGTTTTTGAGTTAAGGCCATCATTTGATGGGCTGCACTGTTCATTCTGTAAAGGGAAAGAGAGCCATTTGTACGTTAATAGTATGAATAGAGGCCAAGGTCGGTACTTAAACTGGGTTTCAGAGAGCATTTTACAACACATTATTTTTTACTACTTAACTTAGTTACAAACCCTTAAACAAATCAAACATCAATATCATCGTGGCGGACACTACGGTTCACGGCTTGACTGATGCCCGGTTCCTATATTCAAGAAACGAATCGTTTTCCTTACGTCTCGTTAAAATTTGACACATTTTGTACGTAGCAAATGTCAAATTTTAACGAGACATAAGGAAAACGATTCGTTTCTTGAATATAGGAACCGGGCATGAGTCTACTCCCAAATACACGAGTTCGTACAAACTATAAACTAAATTAGCAATTTTGCTATAACCTAGCAAATCAAAGAACAACTGATCACCGAAAGCCACTAAAAAATCATCTGATCTTTGGGCAACAAGTGTTATTGAATGGTACTCACGAGACCCCCTCGAGGGACAGGGCACGCACAGGTCTCCCCAGGCGCGTCCCATGTTGTACCCGCAACAGCAGTCCCTGTTGGAAAGAGACATCGACAGTCTCTCGGCGCATTCTCCCGTTTCGCTCATGTAGGCATAGCAACTCCCTACTCGCCCATCTGTAAATAAAAAGAGGCGAAACGTCAATAAAACGCTTATAAAATGAAGTAGCGAAAAAAAACAAAAAAGTATCTCACCTATGCAAAACTTCTTATCAGGACTAGGAATGAAGTGAGGATTGCATAAGCAATAATAGTCTCCTTCTGTATTTACACATCTGCCATTCTGAAATCAAAGAAGCAATTTAATACATCATAATAGCAATTCATTAATAGCAGAAAGTCTTATTTACATCAAAATAAAGCCTTTGATCAGATTATAGAATCTACCCCCTATTTCACCATCCCGACAGTGACAGGTGACAAATGACATTTAAGTGTACATGGCGCAGTTTATATGATACGGAGTGATGTATCGGCGTGTTAACTTTGCAATGTATAACGAATTGTCACCAGTCACGTGTCATTGTCAACAGTCACGTCACGTGTCACTGTCAAAATGGTAAAATAGGTGGCTGGTATTATTAAACTAGAATAGCCTTTTGATTTGCTTTAACCCAGTTTAAAATGAGTTGAGATGCAAATCTAATTGATTGACCATCGCTTACCGGACAGATGTCAGGGTCCTCGCATTCGTCGATATCTTCGCAATTGTTCGTTAGTCTGTGTCTTCGCTGTCCTGGAGGACACTCGCAGGAGAAGGATCCTATGGAGTTGATGCAGCGACCGCCTTCGCATAGACCTGGTACCGCTGCACACTCATCTATATCCTGAGAATATACCAGAGCTGCTTTAAATTTTAATTTTAAAAGAATAGTTCTTGGAGTGCTATATTTGTTTCTGATACTGGCAAAATAATCGTGCAAATAAAAGAGCGAAAATGCGTCGCGGCTTTCGATACCAGAGCACGCCATTTTACTACTTCATACCAGCAATTGCCAGCATCCTTCTAAGTTCCAACGATACTTCAGGTGACAGGACGTCATCGTAACGGTTGACCCGAGTAAAATTTCGTGAATAGTCGACCCTGTCCCATTATCTCAAGGTTTAATTTTATTTTGTTTCTCAAAATATACTTGAATGAGGTTCAACCACACGGTACCTGATCAGACACCGCAGTGATAGCAAGAGCAATGACAATATTCAAGAACCAATGACATGGGAGCTGTCATTCTGCCGTACCTGGCACTCCTTGGTGGCGAGGTTCCGCAGGTGGCCCGTGGGGCAGTCGAGGTCCCCGCAGCGCTCGCAGGGGTGCCCCCAGGCCACGCCCACCGTGGCGCAACACAGCTGCTTCGTGCACACCACGCCCTCCAGCGCGCCCGTGCACAGGGCGTTACGGGTCTCTGTGTAGCAAGGACCTGGAACGAAGCAAGTATTTCTTATTTAAAAAAAATATACATGTACAATTCAAAGGTAGTGAATGCAACTGACACGGCAGGTTTTTATGGTCCATAATATGGTCAGGTTCTAATAGATAAGAAAAGTAGGACAATTATACCAGACGTGTCTTCGAATGCGACGTGAATGCGATATTATTTATTTTAATCCGACATTTTGATATATTTAATTATTATTACTACTGGGTACATCCCTGTGACATTTAAATTATGTAGCTTAAGTTTAGTATTGTTATAAGTGATTTATTTTTAAAAAACGGCTTACTGTTGAGTTTCTTGCGGCGCTTCTTCTCAACAGTGGTCTCTTTGGAAGCGCTGGTAGACTCAGACTTGTAAAAGTGCCTACAGGGCCTACTTACAGAATAAATGATTTGAATTTGAATTTGAATTTGAATATTAACAGCTGAATCAAACACTTTTCGCTGAGCAAAATCAAAGGTACAGAAGGCACGATAACTACTCCTGATATTGTAAAATCGAAAGACACGTTTTATCAGGAAGATATATTTATGTTGCTGTACATACTAAATCTGTGGTTTACTCACCCGTCCTTCTATCGATTTCACACCTGGTACCCGATAGGCCGTGGAAACAGACGCATCTGTCAGGAGCTATGCAGCGCCCGCCGTGCAAGCAGGGCTCTCTGCAGATCGCTGGAAATAAATGGATGCACATTAGATTCCATACCTAGAACGAAGGAAATTGATTGTCTCATACAATGAAAGCAACTGCCTAAATTTTACTGATTTTGTGTTGGTTTAGAGATCATTTTGTGGATGCGGTCATTTTTACCAGCTCTTTGTTTTACCTTGGCAGGTCTGTGAAGCTAGAGAAAACTAATTACATTTTGCGAACTTCTGCCGAAATCAAATAATGATATTGTTGAAGTAAATAGCTGCCGGTCGGTCGCGTTTGTCGCCTATGGTAATTCAATTCATTCTGACAGATTTTTGCAGCCGCTAGCGTAAACAATATTAGCAATGCAATTGAGAAGTAAAGTTTTTTGAAGGGGTGTAAATTATATTTTTTTCACATAGTGTTTGGTCTAAAAATTTATGAATCTACAATTTTCTTTACTCCTTACTGTCCAGAATTTCTTTTTATGACTTTTGTGTCTCTTTACGCGTTATCTTAGCTTAACTGTTTATTTAAAAAAACAACAAATATGACAGCACTTTGTTGTTTGTTTTGGTTTATTTGTGTTTTTTTACAAGGACGATATGTAAGAAAAAAATAACTGTGAATTCTAGGCCCTCTGAACTCCTGCGATAGATGTTGTGTAATAAATTGCCTAAAGTAAAATAAATGTCTGTAATGGTTTAAAACACATTACTTAACTGTTCACAAAATGTTTATTAGCGTAACAAAGTACAGATTGAGGCACAACCTGAATGAAGGCGTGGATTATGGAAGATAATTTTATTGTTGCGCAGCAACTATGGCGCGTGCCGCGGACGGAAGCTGTCTGTAGATCGTAGGCGGGGAGAGCGGGAAGCGCGAGCCGACCGCGAGCCGAGCGAGACCGATGACGAGCGAGGGCGGCCGAACGCCTTTTCTATCGCACGCGTACGGCGAAATAGGTGTAAAAAAACCTAACAAACTACGTGGGTCCGGCGCGTTACGTTACATGTCCAAATAATAATTAAAGGCCTAAAACAACAAACTCACGCTCTGTGCAGAACTCGCCGCTCCAGCCGGGGGCGCAGACGCAGGTGGCGTTGGCGCACGTGCCGCCGTTCATGCAGATGCGCCGGCACCCGCCGCGGGTGCGCGCTGCAAAGTATAATACCGTTTTATGAACAAATGATTATAGTAAACCCAAGTACAGTTGGAACATTTATAGGGTAAAACGCGGAAATAAAGTTTTTGGGGTTACTGAACCCTCAACGACACAGGAGGAAAAATATTAAAATATTTTTCTCTGCATGTCACTTTATCTCTAGACAAGGTTTTTTTGGGGAATTTGTTACACCCTGTATGTTTCCGGCAAAACACTCATTTACGAGACTGTACATTTTTTTTGCACAATTCTGTACAATGGCGGGATCATAGTAACGAGACCACACTGGATCTGTTTTAAGTAGTACGTCACGGTAACAAAAGGTTCGTCACTTCTCGACTCTATTTCAACAGCAAGGTCCAAAAGTGACGAAACCTATTCTTACCGCGACTATACATATTTTACATATTTTGCTAGAAACGGTAAATTTGATGTTGTAGATCTCACCAGGATAAGGGTATACCCCTCCGCCGCCGTTAGAGCATGAGGGCGCCTCCATGCCGCCGGGGCAGCGGCACATGTTGGGCGCCACGCATGCGCCCGGGTTGCCGCAGTCTGGCCTGCATAGCGCTGAAAAGTTATAACAATAATAAAGCTTTATTAATATATTTTAGGACAGATTGTACTCAGTGTCTTTAATGACGATAGGCACATAGGCACATCGTTCCTTAGTAACGATTTTTCAAATAGAAGAAGTTTGAAAATGGAACGAGTTAATTGTCTCTAAAAGTTTTTGAGTACAGCGGTTAATCATACCTAAGTGCAGTAATAATAGTTCTCGGCTGTTTATCGCTGCCACACTCTTTGGCATCTGTCAGTGTATTTGTTATAGCTGAGAGAGAGAGAGAGAAAACGATAGGCAACCAGAGTCGCTATTGTCTAACGCACTCGCAATTTCAATTGGCTTGAAGAAGAACTGTTTTCATTTTGTATGCAGACAAGCCTTCGATTTTCAAAATGAAAACAATTGCGATTGCGATTGCGTTAGAAAATAGCGACGCGGGTACAATTAATACTGTAGTTTGACTGCAAAGATCCCTTTCATGCGTGAATGTTTATATGAATCAGCGTTACATAAACGACTGTTTGTGTTATTTTTAAGTAAATACCTTGCCTTTTTAACCCTTATTGGCTGTGTATCTAATAATGCACATACTATAATGTTCACTTTTTTTATTTTTTGGTTACTATTTTTTTTATGCTGATTTCAAATCAAGTAGGGTTTGAATTCACAACTTTTTTTATTCTTGCCAATTTAAGGGTTAAAGTAACTAGTATGAAATTTACAGTATTTTTTAAATGACTAATCTAAGTCAATAGTGTATGTATGGTCAAATAAAATACAACAATTAGACACAAGGCTTCCATACTTCTTAAAAAACACTAAAACTATAATTAAGCCATTCAATCAATCAAAACTTAGCCAACTTGGATTTTGATAAAAGGGGAAAAAAGGAGAGAGAACTCTCCCAAAAAATCTTATTTGAAATACTGCCCAATGTTTCCCGTTCCTATTCGTTCTAGAGGCTTTCGAAAATACTTACGGACTACACAGAGTAAAGAGTTAGGGCGGGAGGTCCACCCGGGACAGCAATGCGTGCTGTTGCGGCTGCGGCAGACGTGTGGTCTGAAATAGAAGAATACTCTTCATTAGACTAAAGACAAGCACAAGTAAGTTAAGTTAGTATACGTTTTCACAGTACTAAGCCTTTGGAGTACTTTGGATAGTTTGGACCGAGTGCGCTTGGATGACTGACTATTTGGATGTTCCACGCGTAGCAAAAACAAGTGGGTAATTCAAGCGATTGAGATGTAGCTAGAGAGAATATCATGAGAAGAAATAAATAAATTATTAAGGGACCATCTCACATAAATGGACTTAGTCTCTAACTAAGCTCTAGGCTTGTGTTTGTATACTAGACAACGAGAAACATACTTACATAGAGAAATACACACTTAGGCAGAATTAACTAACAACTAGGCTAACATGTCGTCAAGAACAATAACGAAAGGAACTGATTTTTGTAACTTATATTTATTAGTTAACTCATCCGTACTCCTTTTAACTAGGAGACCTGGAAACGTTTGACAGGGCCTCTACTCTAGCCGCTAAAAACCATATCTTCTCTGACCTGTTATGGTATTGCTTTAACTCGGCCTCCATTATTGTAGTAAATTAGAGCTGACAATACGATAACATGTCAAAGACGATAATATAGGTTTTACCATTTAGAATCACAGGCCTATTTTTTTAACAATTAGTACTAAGTAATGTAATTTGTAATTACTTTGTTTTATAAAAAGGAGATAAAAGTCTTAGTAAAGGTGCTATTTCCTATTTCTCTCTCGCTTTATGTAATAAATATTTATATCGGAAACAACAACATTGCTTAGCAAAATCCAAATTCGTATTAACAATAGAATAAAGGAACTATTTTCTTAAAACCAAATACGTACTTATTTAACCAACACATTATCTTTTATTTACATCTTAGTGACTCAATCCAAATTACTTGAAACGTGGGAGTTTCAATTCATCTACATAACCATAAAAAATGCACTGTATTTATCAAGTTATCACACTTTTTTATTAGTAGTCCAAAATACAATAAATCTTCAAACAAAACATGTCAAAATGACCAACGTTACAATTACTATACGCCTAAAAACTAACCAAAGCTTTTAAGGTATGATTGATACACGTAGTGACCTTGGCTGTAATTGCCCCTTCAGTGTATAGGCGTGAAGATCGATTGGATTCGCCTTTTGGAACAAACGAGCTAATTCACAGGTCAGGCCGTTTAGATGATATGGAGACCTTGTGACGAAATCCTTTACATGTTATCAAATCTAGTGCACTACGAATAGTGCGGGGATATGCATAATCTAACGCGATATTATGATATTTTGAGATCAACACGTGTCGCGGATAGGGTTTACAATTCGAATATTCGAATATTCGATTATTCGAATTATTCGCCATAAATGTTATTCGAATTCGACAATATTCATTATTCGAATAAAACGAATATTTCGAATAGTGCACAAATTTGTCTGTAATTATTTACCTTAGCAAAACATTAACAAAATGCCAGGATTAATTATCCTCCATATTAACGAGTTCGTGGAAATAGATTTAAATATTAAAAATAACTACAAATGTAAGACAAACAATATATTACCTATTTTGCTTTATCCTTGCCAAAATCAAACTCCCTAAAAAGAACTAAATACCGTACCGTAATTGGTAAAAGGGTAGCGAGCTAGGGAGCTAGCAAGTTCGGCTACATGCTAGGTATCTGGAGAAGATACCATAAATGTTTTTTTGAATTGTAAGGTCATTACATTTTAAATTAACATCACATATTTTACAATTACACAACTTAGAATCATTATTTTGTTTAATTTTCAAAAATATTCGAATTATTCGAAATATTCGAATATTCGAATGTTGGAAATCTAAATATTCGTATTATTCGAATACTAAAATTGAACGAATATTGCAAACCCTAGTCGCGGATCATATTCGCGTGAAATCCCGTTGATTCATATCAGGACTAGGAGATATGAATCAACTTCATGTTGCGGTGCTAATATTATTGACAATACTTATTGTAGTTTGAGTCATATAACATCACGAGTTCCACGTTTCACTGTTATATTAGTTGTTAATCGATTTCAAGTCTTTCTAATGTACTAAAATGTGTTTTTTTTATGGCATACGGAAGACAAACTAGCACAGGCCACCGGATGATAAGTGGAAACTGAGACCCATAAACATTCGCATTCACAAGACTGCAATGCAATTCTAAGACTGCAAATGCGTTGCCCACCCTGAGGACTAAGATGAAATGTCTCTATGCTAGTCATTTCACCGGCTGTCTTATCCCCAAACCGGAACAAAACAATGCAAACATTGCGGTTTGGGTTTAATAAAAACATTGTTATATTAAAACCTATGGTAGGTATTATTGGTCCCAATGAGTAAAAAAAATAGTCGCCAAGAAAATGTTTTTTTTACATTCCTTATTTCTATCATCTGGTTTGATTACTAAACCTCGGAACTGAACTATTCAATGTTATATTACAAGCTCAAAACTTGGAATAGCTACCTGAAAAATGTTGAAAATTCAAAATAAGCTGTGAATGTCACACCGTTATAATAGGCATTCACATATCTCGGCTCTAACACACCATAAATACATCCTCTGGTTATCAAAGGATCACCATTGATCATTCTACAGAAGCCATATAAAACCTTTTCTACTAAGTACATGCATTCCCTCAACCAGTTCCTCATCTCCCTGCAATTGCAACGGCCTCCAGTCCTCATCAGCGCAGGATCGGTTCCGCCTCCGGCCCAGAGCGTGAAATTCACCCACGCGTGCGCCCACGCAGCTCGCGTTACTTTATTTCGGCCGTCTATCCGTAAGGACTTGAATTTCACTCATTGTTAAATATTTCAATGAGAGAATAGACATAAAGGACCTTGATCCATTTTTTGTGCGGTTTTTGAACCTACCGAAGTAGGAAAGGTGCTTCTAGATCATTCACTGGAGCTGAATTAGTTGTAAGTTATGAAGGGCTTTTCTACAAAATTAATGAAATGGCCCATGCCATCAAACCCTTTTTATAGTTCGATACAAAAATGGCAAAAAGGGAACATGGGAACGTTTTTTTCCATACTCAATCCAACTTCGGTGTCTATCTGTTTAACCTACACATATATAACTTATGCCAATGCCATATTTTGTGAGTTTAATCCCAACGGGTTGCACGAGAAAATGGTTTAGTTACCTATAAGTGTTTTTCTCTGTCCCGTATAACCAAAATTATCAGATGGTGCAACTACGAGTATAAAATTGAAATCTCTTAAACGGAACATCATTAAAAGAATCGTCTCAAATTTCAGAATTACCGACAAATTACGCCTATAGCATCATAGGCGTAATTTGTCGGTAAGTCGGTGTCAGTTCCGTCACCTTACTCGCAACTCAATTGATGCCCGACACAAGTCTCAGAGCATTGCCGCGATTATGTGCCACATTGCGTGCATTCTTTCACTGAGGGGATATGACAGTTTAGTTGAACAAACTAGAGATTTAGCGAGTCTCAGTACTGTATTTATAAGATTGCTAAGGGCTACATAAAATGAAAGCGAGTTCTCTATGATTTTGTTGCAACGCAAGAAATCGTGGCGGAGTTTTAAAGTTTGGCTCACGATACATACTTTACGATATTAGTATCTGTTTTGAGACAGGTAACAATTCAAAATTTATGAGGTTTTAAAAATCTTTAATATCAAGTTGAACGTAAAATGGTAAACTCAACAAAGAAAGTTTACTCTTAAGTAACCACACGTCCTGAGTAAAGCTACGAAAGAGAAGCACTATGGGGACTTTCGTATGAAATTTGGTCCAAGGACTATAAGTGTTAAGCTGTAGTCGTGGAACTTGGTGCCCACAGTTAAAAAAAAACGGTCAAGTGCAAGTCGGACTGGTACATGTAGGGTTCCTACCACCGTTGCCAAAAAATACACGTTTCTTGTACAGGGAACCCCCTTTAATTCTCTATTTTATTTTATGTTGACTTATAATTCTAGCTACAAAAATATTGTTTGTTACAGCGGCCATAGATATACATACTCTGTGTCTCTCTATTACGGTTCAAAAATACAGCCCTATGACAGACGGGCGGCATTAGCCTTAGCGTTGGCTCCCTTGTCCATTCTATTTAGATAATCGGTTTATAAATAAATATTTTTATTTGGTTTTCTGTTGATTTATAGACCATTGTGTGGTGTATACTGACCCCACGAAGTGCGTCGGCGCGCGATCGTCGAAGGTCCTAGCGCCGCGCCAGTGCCGCGCGCGCGGCGTGCTGTGCAGCGGCTCGGCGCACGCGCACGCGGCCAGGAGGACCAGCCACGCTGTCATCTTGGCACCATCACCCTGAAACGGAACACGTCAGCATCAAGTCATTGGAACAACGGACAACAGAGCCTTAGCAATAAGGCTCTGTGGTGTCGTTTGGGCGCGAAACCCTAAAATTTCTTAATTCATGAGGCGTCAATTACCTTTTTCCTTATGTAAAGAACTTGATTAAAATTTGATCTAGTGCGACTAATAAAAAATGTGAAAGTTTATACGGATGCTTGGATGTTCCTACGTCATAAATAATTCTAACAAAAAAACAAGCTTTAAAAACCAAACTGCTGTTTGGATAATGTCATCAAGATAACGGTAGTCATCATGTATAGATTTTTTATTTCGCTATTTTTTTTAAAGTACCTATTGACACCTACGCCGCTAAGACGAATCTAACAACACCTTGCTTGTTGAAATCAGGCCATCTGTTCAGCTTTTAAAAGCGAACAAAGAACCATACACACATACATGCAGGCTAAAAACCTTATATAGGCAGTTGAGTAAAATGGGAGCTAACTTAAACCTACTTCAATAATATAAGACCGCTGAAGTCCCATCACAAAAAACATCGAGAACAATCATCAACATAAACCCAACCTGTTCAGAAATACGAGATGCAACTTGAATTAAACTTGCTATAATCACAGCGTAAACTACAAAGATAATACCGAATGCAGATAACTATATATAACCAAGATTTATCTCGGCAGTTATCAGCAACTGCATTTAACGGCGTGTTTGTACTGGTTATCGGACAGCAACCAGGTCAGCACCGAAATGCTCCCGGCTAACCTAATTCACGCCAGGGCCATGCCACCCAACAACCAATTATGTAACTAGGAAAGAGTGTAACTGGACATTGCTAGATATATACAGGAAGTTTCATGCTAAAAAGAAATTCCACATTTTAAATTTTTGGTTTATAATAATGATTCAACAAATGGTAGTTATTGGTACCTAGTCGTTGTTTGGTCAAAAACGGTTGTTACAACTAAAACGGTATTTTTTGAATGATAATAAGAACTAACGTAACCTATCTCAATTTAATTTAGCTGTTTGTTAAATTTGGCAATTTAAGCCCATTAATGAGAGACCTGATAGACGTGCTGAATTGAGGTTAAGTTCCTAAGCATAGAGAAGGAAATTTCGGACTACCTGAAGGGACTTTGAGGACATTTGCAATCTCTATCAAGAATGTGTATAGGATAGATGGGTGTTTTATCCACGGCAATAAACGTAACTATAAAAGCTCAATAGTATAATATATTATGTAATAGTGGCTAGTGGCTCGCAAGAAACTTACGACTGAAAACGACTGTAGAAGTGTTTAATGATGGACATTGAAGAACACCCGAGAGCTTTTGTCTATTAGTTTGGTAAACGTGAACCGGGTTTATCAGTCCTTTGTTACGCATTGGTTTGGTTCGGTTTTATAGTTGAAAAATGTTCTCATCTTCATTTTCGGACTTAGTTCTTTGAGCCATTATAGAACCATGTCGCAGAGAGCCACTGATTAAATTCGATGAAATTTCTTTGTCGTGATTTGATGCTGTCATAATGACAGAGTACTATGGTGGTTCAACACTAACGTAAAGTCCGTGACAGTACGTCAACTATACGCATAGCACATTAAAGTTTTAAAATGTTTGCAGTTTAATATGTTGCTTTTAATAAAGATAAACAATCCTGAAAATTAATTTCGAAAAATTAACATTTGCGTTTGATTTGCTAACAGAAAAAAGTACTGACGGGGTAAAGTTGAAGACGATCTCAAAAACAATATTTTTTTCTTAAATAAGTAGAAAGAGAGCTGTAGTAAGGGAGGACGCAGAAATGAAGGAGCGGGGCGGGGGTCAAGGAATCCGTGCCGAAAAGATAACGAAGCGACGACCCCAGCGCACTATTTCACATACTATTAAAACTATATTTAGTTACGTATCAATGACGTAGGGACATAAAACGGATATAACTAGAATCCGACGAAGCATGTAACCATCAGCTGAGAAACCTTTTATTGGATAATCTGTTATTGAGTACTCCGTGGATATAATGGAACGTAAATTGTAAAAATATTATTGTATGGGCATTTTTTATTATTATTATATTGAAACCGGATAAGCGACCATGTATTAGTTGTTTTAATTATTTGAGAGTTATTTTTGAACGCTTTTATTGCAAAGGGCATACTTCGATGGTTCGGTCATTTGGAAAGGATGAATGAAAGAAGATTGACGAAAGAGATATACAGATTGAAAGTGAGTGGAAGGGTCGGCAGGGGGCGCCGCCCTAGGCGTACGTACTTTTTCGAATCAAATCGGAGAAATACTAGAAAAGGGCCGAATCTTAAGTACCCGAAACCGACGTGCGTGCATGACTCGATGTCTAAATGTGCAAAGAAGTGGTCTCTGCCTACCCCTCTGGGAATCAGGCGTGATTTAATGTATGTATGTATGTATTATTAGTATTTATGTTGACGATCGAATTAACCTACCAAATTTGTTATTTTTGACATACTTACAATTTATATTGTAATATGACATTAATGAATAAATAAACTAAACTATCAAGGGTGACTCATTTTACCTCCACAGATTATAAATGTAAAGATATTCAAGATCAGTTCAATATTTACGATTGAGGAGCGATTGCTTTTTCAGAAATTGTCTAACAATGTTTTAAGATTGCGGAAGATAAATGCTTCGTTATTTTTTTTATGATACTGTGTACATAACAATACCAAGAAAAAGATGAAAGTCCCCGATATTTTGGCGCCCCCTTCTTTTACAGCTGATATCTCATAAAAGGTCCATCCGATTCTATAAAACTACCTAGGGACCATTTGGAGGTTATGATGACACAGGTGGACACACAAATACACAGGTTTAGCATATAACACCCCTCTTTTTGCGCCGAAGGTTAAAAATGCTTTAAAATGCAAACGTTAATTTGTGACCCATTTAAAAGAAAATTTGCAGGAAGTCTTCAATATCATTAGAGATGCCAAGTCATTTGTAATTGATAGGAAACTCAACCTTATTGCTGTAGAATGTCAGATTGACTTTTGACCTTAGACATTGACTGTACTTACCATAGTGGCTTGTCCTAGTTTGTCTTCTCTATGGTATAAAAAACGGCTTGTCGAGTTAAATAATATAAGTGATAATAATATCGATCACAATTAACAATGTTCAAAGAGCAATATTGTTTTCAAGTTGGTTTCTACGAATTTAAAGTTACCACATAATGCATAATAACGTACATACCAAAAAGTTTTCATTAAAATTTTCCTTAAATAATGTGGTTGTGGTTGGAATAATTTATATTTAAACCTTTTACTCAATAATGCTTCTTAGTAAGTTTGTTTAATTTGATGTATAATGCAAATTATGCAAGTCATTTTTGAACCAATCCCTGTACTTCACCCATATTTTGCAAAAAAGGGAACAATCCACAAATATTTTTTCCACAATTGGTACACTACACACACAATCAATGAAAATTATTGTTTCGCAAACTTAACATGCCTCATGCCATCTCCATTACAGACTACGCGGCCCAGCGGTGCACGGGTTAGCACCCACAGCTCGCGACCTGACTCACTCCACCCACGCTCTTACAACATCGTTCATTGTCAGTTATGCCCATTATCTGCGTATTGTTTTCAATTTTAATGTGGATGTTCCTTACATGGAATTTGATTTAGTTGGTCAGTGGAATAGACAAGTTGCTGCCGAACTCAAACCAATTGTAAAGTATTGGCGTAAGTTGCTGAACGGTTGCGTAGGTTGCAATGCTAAATCACATAATGATACACTTTGGCAGTTTTCTACAGAACATAATGGTTGGTCAAGGCCATAGGTAATATGTAGCTATCGAGTTTTTGACTTTAATCATATTATGAACTGAGTGTTACTTAGTGCATAATTCTGATAAAAAAAAAATGCATCACTAGCCCCTATTTTACCATCTTGGCAGGTGACAATTCGGTATACATTGCAAAGTTAACTATCACCACATGACTGGGTTTCATATAAGCTGCGCGATGTACACTAAAATATCACCGTTTGTGATTAAGTTCTGCTGGTACTCGATGGGAATTTATAATGGCGACGATGAACTCTAGGTTTAGATAAAGTAATAGTGCCGCGTAGCTAATAGTTACATCCTAAGTCAATGACTGAACGTACAAAGTTCAAAATTGTTGTGTAAACTGCCAATTTTGACTTTGTTAACTGATCGACGATAAGGTGCCTTTGTGGATAAAGACCGCGAGGACCTATGTAGTGAAAAAGGGCACCAGTCCGTTTTTGATTTCAATTTTCGTTACGAGTTAACTGGACTTATTTACTTTTTCACTAAGGGCGTGTTGTTTAATCAGTAGTTAAACTAACTAATTGTTAAAATTTGAAAAAGGAATCGAAAATTTGAAGTAATCTCAAGGAAATGTGTCAAATTTTCAATTCCTTTTTCAAAATTTAACAATTAGTTAGTTTAACTACTGATAAAACAACAGGCCCTAAGGGCGTGTTGTTTGATCAGTAGTTAACCTAACTAATTGTTAATATTCGTAACTAATGGTTAAATCTCAAGGAAATGTGTTAATTTTTCGGTTCCCTTTTCGAATTTTAACAATTAGTTAGTTTAACTACTGTGGGGTTATTATGACGTAGCTATGCATTTCATTTTACGTTGAGCGTAAAGGACGGAGCTATGGCATTTACATAACTCTGTCCTTTTTTCTCAGCGTAAAATGAATGGCACAGATAGGTCATAGTAACCCCACAGATCAGACAAGAGGGCCAAAGTCCTCAGTGTTTTATGTAACTAAACATTTCAAAGTCCAATCTATGATAATAAAATATTAAGCTCAATCAATCTCAAGATAAACTTATCTACCGGGTGGCACCAAAAAACATAAAAGGAGCGATAACTCCACAAAGTAAACAAATCCTGCATGCACTCTAATGAACTTTCGAAAAACACTCCTGCGCCGTTCCGGTAAAGTGATACACTGACGTGACGTCCTTACAAATGGTACTGTTATTACTCTTCCCGTGTATAAAACCGGTCAAGTGTGAGTCGGAATCGGTACCGAGGGTTCTTTTAAGAAAAAACTCAAGTATAAATTAAATTAAACTTCAAGATATGCCTTTACTTTGTACGCAAATTTGACATGCTAAAATTTTACCGCGAGTTTTAGTAAATCATGTTTTAAGGTGGGTTCCTCATTAACAATGTTGTTACGGAACCCTGATAAAATGACACCAAATATGAGATCATTATATTAATTATGATTGTCTAGTATTACGCTGCGCATCGAGTTCTGCGTATCTGCCTATTTGGAATTTCAAAAATGAATACTAACAGTTTTTTTCCGATGGTAGTAATTCAGACTTCCAATGTAAGATCTACATGTAGACATTTATAAAGCCTGGCGCTCGGTTCTCTTTTTAATTTTTGACTGTCTATTTAACCAAATATAGTATGACTTTTTCAAGTACAGTCACCAGATTTAATTTGGTACCCACCTTAGGTACAAAGTCAAACTGACATTCTAAGAGTGAGTTTCCTAAAAGTAACAAATGATTTGACATCTCTAATGGCATTGACGACTTCAAGCATATTTTTCTTGAAATGGGTTCCAAATTAACGCTGACCGTATCTATCACCAACTATTGTTTTGCGATTCATTGTTGTACAAAAGTTTTTTTAATGTTACTTATCGGTTAGGTTATCTTCGGTCTTCTGTCACACACTTTTTGTATTCCGTAATTTATATAACATTGTGGTGTGATAATTATTTGAAAGATACAAATAATGAGATTAAAAAAAACTTGCTTTTGCGCGTGACTCCGTCCGCGTAGAATTCGTTAATCGCTATTCCCTCGGAAACTGTCCAGTTTTCGGAAACAAAAAGAAGCCTGTGTTATTCCACAATAAAATCTCTGTGCCAAATTTCATCCAGTTCCATTCAGCTGTTTTAGTGTGATCCGACAGCTTATCAAAACAAAATCAAATATCCTATTCTTATAGTAAAGTCGAACACTGAAGAAACTGTACATTAACTGCCGCACTCAGAGATGTCAATTAAATTTAATGCTTGATTAAATCTGCTGCTATCACATTCTTTGCTATGAAATTAAAATAAGACAACGCGTCACTAAAAAAACAATAAATTTAATTCGTCTTTTGTAACAGCAACGTATTATTGAAAGTTTTTTTTTTTTTTTTTTTTTTTTTTATGGCATAGAGAAGACAAACGAGCATACAGGCCGCCTGATGGTAAGTGGAAACTGTGACCCATAGACATTCGCATTCCCAAGATTGCAATGCAATCCTAAGACTACAAATGCGTTGCCAACCCTGAGGACTAAGATGGTATGCCTCTATGCTAGTCATTTCACCGGCTGTCTTATCCCCAAACCGGAACACAACAATGCGAACACTGCTATTTGGCGGTAGGTTAATGGATAAGACGGTGGTAGCGATCCGGACGGACCCTGCACAAGGTCCTACCACCCCCTATATGAAACCCAGTCATGTGGTGCCAGTTATCTTTGCAATGTATACCGAATGATGATGCATATTTTACTACTAAAGTGGTTTAAATATTTAGTATATTGTGATTGTTATTGCTAAATTTTAATATTCAGCTACTTATGTGTTCGACCGTACCATGAGATGATACAGGGCGTTACTGCAGATTAATATGTAAACACTGCAGGCTGCAGCCGACATGATCGTTGATTAGTGGAGCGGATTCCGCATTCCTGAGACAATAATACAGTGGGTTTCGTTTACATTCTAACGAGGATCTTCAATCAAGGACTCAAGGACTTGAGAACTAGTAACAATGTTTTTAAATGATTACATACTTCACAGAATAGCAACGTTGCAAGGACCAAACGGTTTTTACATAGAAAAAAATATGAATTCTGTCTTAATTTTTTAAGGGGTTTGATAGTGTAGTTGAATGGCGAATGCTGTGAATTGAATTTAAATGCTTTAATAAATGGTTTCCTAGTTACTTCCTAGATCAATCAAATGTTTATTGCATAAAAGCACAACTCAAAAAATACGTTAAAAATAAAAGTAAAAAGTAAAATGGTTGTTACAATTATCAAAATTCCCACCTACTAATTCCTAATCCTAACATAAACACTATTATTCGAATTTCATAAGTCAGCTGTACTTATATTACTACTAGCGACCCGCCCTCGCTTCCCTTCGGTTTATCTGAGTTTTCTGTATCAACCGTACATAAAACATAAATTTATTATACATAAATCTTCTTCTTGAATCACTCTATTTATTAAAAAACCGGGCAAGAGCATGTCGGACCATGCTCAGTGTAGGGTTCCGAAGCCGTAACGACAAACACAAAAAACTATCTCAAAAATCAACATGTATGAACCAATTTTCTATTTAAGTTATTTGGCGCTGTCTTAGATGATTTTTAGTAGGTATAAACACTTTAGTCGCCTGTATCTCAGGAACTAATCATGTCTACTTAGCCGTGATAGTTTTCCTTTAAAATTCGTTATATGCACTTTCGTTGAAGATTTTTTTCAGATTTTTAGTACTTGTAGTTTTGGCTGTAGGGGGGGGGGGGACACTTGACTCTAACAAAAAATAGCGCTTTAAAGCTTAATATTTCATAAACGGATCCCTTAATCGAAAAATTGTTTACATAAACCCGCAATATTTTTAAAAGACCTATCCAACGACACCCCACACTATGGGGTAGGCAAGAAAAAAAAAGACATCCCCACGTTACGTGTAGGGGAGGTGCATTAAAAAAAAATATTTTTCAAAATTTTATTTTACCACTTTGTTGGCGTGACTAATATGTACATTCATGCCAAATTACAGCTTTCTAGTACAATGAGTCTCTGAGCTAGACTGGGGACGGACGGACGGACGGACATGGCGAAACTATAAGGGTTCCTAGTTTGACTACGGAACCCTAAAAAACCCGCATCAAAGTCAGTTGCGTACTTTTAAAGATCTAAGCATACATAGGGACAGACAGACAGCGGGAAGCGACTCTGTTTTATACTATGTAGTGATGATCGTTCCTTATATGATAGCTGGGTGAGTACCTACTCATTGAATAAGAATGTGCCAAACAAACTAAACACCCTGTATGTATAAGCTAATCAATTTAATTTCCACAAGGCAAAGGCATAATTAGAAAAGGAACGTGATGAAGCCGCATTAGTGACCTTTGAACGTCGTCACCCTAGACCACCGGCGGCTTAGCAACTAATCTAGACTTATCGCACTTCCAGGCGATTGAGCCTGGCAATATGGGTCGCGAGCTCGCGAGTTCACGTGATTCCGGAATGATAGGTCTTTAGGGAATTGCAATAAATGAACATCTACATCTTTACTTTCGCTAATTGTAAGCTTTATTTGCTATTTTAAATTGAAGTTGTGCTGTGCGATTGTGTCATTGACACAGGGTGCTTGATACGAGTAATTAACTTGTGTCAAAGTACTTTAGGAAAACCATTTTCTACCCAGTTTAAATTTTTAACATATTGAGTGAAATGAGTGTATATTGTCTTATCAACTTGCTACTATTTTTTTGAACATTATACGCTACATACATATTCTTATTTATGTACTAAAAATATATCACAGCCCTGTATAAATAGATGCAAAGGGGTATTTGTTTGCTTGTTTGTTTTTAGTCACGTTAAACATATTATAAGAAAGCATTTTCGAAGGATTATGTAGTACTCGTTATATAGGAATAGAGATCCAATAAAGTCGAAAAAGTTGCAAACAAAACCTTTTTAAATATTTATACAAATAACAAATTTAATCGGCTGCAAGATCATTCAACAATTACAAAGGATGTTTTTAATTTTAAAAGCGTTTCAAAGTGCGTTTCTGTCACAAAAAAACTTAAGTAATACATGATTTACTGTCACAAATTGTCTAGCAGATTGATAAATGTCATTTTAAAAATAGAGTTCAAACTGTCACAGTAAAACCGACAGAGTTCAATGTCAATTAGCATGCGTACTGTCAACGAGCGATGATCTACGGCGCCAGCGCCGCCTTTGATCTACGAGGGGATCGGAATTGATAGGATCGCGCTCCGGGATGCGCGTGAGTTGTTGTGATCGTGATGTATTAGGATCAATGATTTATTGGATGTAGTAAGGGGATTTAGAGAGAAGTAGAGCCAATTAAGTTAGGGGAGTTAATGATAAGGGTGCCAGGTTAAAAATAAAACAGTTTAATTAGTGACTTTAAAAAAATATCTTAAACTCAATAAATTAGTAAATCATTTTTAATATGCAGTATCCTCAACAATATGATGAACAAATAAAACTGTTTACCTACTTTAAGAATACTCTTCCATGAAACTTGAAGAATGATGTTTAAGTATTGTGTTATGGAGAAAATTTAAGATATATCACAAACTACTACTAATAGTATTTGTATTTAACGGTATTAAAAAAAGACAATACTTACTTTTGAAAAAAAAAGTTTTTTTTTGTTTTCCTTTTTACTTTATCATAATTATGTAAACATATAATTCACTTTGTCATGGCGTAATCTCTAAATAAAGTGTTTTCTATTTATCTATCGAAAACATCTGTTACCCAGTTTAAAATGTATACACACTACGGAACCTATCGAAATCTTCTCGATCTTAAACAGACAGTGCGCGAGAGTGAAGCGTGCCCTCAATTGAGTAATGCATGCTTGCGCGGCTCCCTGACAAACAAACGGATCAATGATCTATGCGATTAGAGAATTTTTACAGCAATAATAATTATGCTGGGATGTTGTTTTATTATTTTCATAATTTTAGGTCTATGTTAGACTTTTGTAGTCTTTTAGTATTAAAAGATCCTCAAACAATATTCATTAATATTTAATATAAAAATGAAATCAATTAATAAGTTTTTGCTGACATCCTTACCTTTCAGCTGCTTGCTTTTGAGTTGCATCACGCATTTTACATTAAAATTCGCAGTACTTAGATAATGTTCACATTATTTGAATTAATTCAAAAAACTCACAACATCAAATATTATTTTCAATTAAAACCAATGATTAAAACGAAACTTGTATCAAATATTCCGCGCAAAAACTCGGCTATTTTCTTAACTTCAGTTTTCAAATTTTCTTAGTGGCCAGTATGTTCCCCATGTGCGTACATGTTTGTTGTGACCAAGTAGGTTGTATGCCACATGAGATTTATAGGTTGTATACCTTGAATTTAAAACCAAATGGATTAGTACCCGTAGCAAATGAACGAGTTTTTTAATATTCAGATTAACATCAGGGGGCATAAGCCATGCACTATTATCGCCGGGAACTTAATATGGAGTCTACTCTCTATGTAAGTCAGAGAGCTTGGCATTTAAACTGGTAATGATTTTAAGGGCCATTAATTAACATTTTTAATAACAAAATAGATAAATTTATCACCGGTTAACGCATGGTTATGGTAGATTAATTGTTTCTAGGGTCCGCTGATTTAGACATCAAAAGTTGCTGGTAGCTATCATTATTTTCGTCAATGCGTTGAAGAGAATAATGACGGCGGTTGGAACGCCGGAATATTCACCCACCCGTAGCAAATGAACGAGTTTTTTAATATTCAGATTAACATCAGGGGGCATAAGCCATGCACTATTATCGCCGGGAACTTAATATGGAGTCTACTCTCTATGTAAGTCAGAGAGCTTGGCATTTAAACTGGTAATGATTTTAAGGGCCATTAATTAACATTTTTAATAACAAAATAGATAAATTTATCACCGGTTAACGCATGGTTATGGTAGATTAATTGTTTCTAGGCGTTTTTTATTTGTTATCAGGATAGGTCGGGCGGGTGAGCATTATTTATTGGAATTCCGATACCGAGTATGTTTGAATCTTATTTGGATGTTAATTTGTATTGAGCATTTGTTACAGTTAAGTGTATGTTTGAGCTCAGTGAGATGTTAATTATAAAAAATGTAAAAAAAACCTTTTAATATTTTCTTCTTTGCACAAAAGGCGTGTTTTTCGATGATCTTTACGTCATGCTACTATTAGTTAAACCTCTATCTATCGGTTAAAACTCAGCTACCCAAGAGCTAGGACAAACTGGCATCACTGATACTTGTGTTAGTCCAAGTTACTTCCAGTAAGGGATCAAGTTATCTAGCATTAGAATCAATAATAGTCTCTTTTTTTCTCAAATACTCTTGCATTATTGTATTGCAGCTATGCACCTCGAATAGGTGAAGAGGTGAATGACCTGCAAGATGAATGCAGACGGCCAGGCGCCACACTGACATTGACAGTTAAATCGATTGATTGATCGATAAATCTGATGATCTATCGAGTTGGGTTGGCAGTGGTAAAGTGTGGTAAGTGCATTTTTAAGATATTGTTTTTTTTTTGTTACCAACTTGATTCAAAGTTTTGTGAACATAAGAAAATAATTTATAGCCGTAGTAGTTGCAAAATAGAAAATATTCTACGTTTATTATTGTATTAGCACAACATTTTAAACCTTGGGAAGAATATTTATTTGGTCATAGATTTCTATCATACTAAATACTAATTCTATAACTGAAATCACTGAAATGAAATTACGATACCCAAATACATCTACGCTTTGAAATTATATCTGAGTACAAAAAAGTTTTAAGCCTTGAAAATATTTAGGTACCTACTATTGATTCTTAGCTTACATATTTATTAACAATTAGCCCTATAATGTCCTAGTACCTAGATGACCGAGGTTTACTCGTTTTTTTTTTAAATGAAACTTTTTGATTTTCGCCTCCAAAAATCCCTGTACACTAAATTGTATGAAAATTGTTGGAGCCGTTTCTGAAACTCAGATTTATATACATATACAAGAATTGCTCGTTTAATGTTACCATTAGATTAGATATAATTATTTTTACCACGATGAAAGCACAAGCGAACAATTATTTTAATTAAACCTTAATAATTAAAATAAATAAAAACTACTGTTGTGTACTTACCATTAAGAAGATAAAGCAATAATTAACGATATATCACCAAAAACTAGATAAAGTCACGTGTTACACTTTAAAATAATAAACTTACGTAAACTACGCAAACATTTACACACCGAATTTCAGATAAGCAAGATTCGACCTAATTAAAATTGCAGAATTAAAAAAATATCTCAACGACATCCATCAAGTTGATTGATCGAGTCAGGTAAACAAACGGCCGGAGCGACGACCCCGATTCTACTAATAATAGGCCAGAACGTTAATTACGAGCATACTCTAATTAATTTAGGAATTCAGTTACACCCTTTTTGCTTGCTGGCTGAATTCCACGGCCACGCGGGATTAAAAAGGTAGTTGTGGCGGGAAATTTGACAGTAGAACGTTAGGAAACCAAAGAGGTTTGTTTTTTATTTGAAAACTTGTTTTTGCTCAAGCAAGTTAAATGAATTACAGATGTAGTGAGTAATCCTTTCCCATCGTTTTTTGTCGGATATGTTCGTATTTATCTAGCTTTCTCAATTAGCTTCAGTAGGTACCCATCAATATGCCAACTGAGAAAACAAGATAAATACCTACGAAGTTATCCGACTAAAAACGATAGGAAAGGATTATTCACTACATCTACCTATATGTATACTAATCGGTAAAAACCTTATTCCTCTAAAATCATTATAACTTTCAAAATCACCTTAAATATTTAATTCAACATCACGATTTCGGGATCCCATTACAATAAAACTTTATAAGTGTAGGAATTAAAAAATGATTGTTTATTTCATAGAAAACGTTGTCAAATTTGTCGACTTGGTAAAGTTCTACCTCTGTTTAAGGCTCCGCAGGTCTCTCTTTGGTAGGGCTCTACCATCCTTTGCTCTTCCTTTAAACATGAAATTAGCATTTTTTATGCGTACATTAATAAGTACCTAATCTACTTTTGTCTTGACTAAACACAGCATTGGTTTGAGATTACTTCTACTTGTTAAATACAGTGAAATTTGAGTGCATTGGTGGGTATTTAACGCAATGTAAGGTTTCTGGACATCGGGCTTGGTTCTAATCGGATACAAATCAGGCTTCAACGTTAATCAACCAAGGTTTGTCGAAAAGTTTCAATGTTTAAATAATTTTACTCATGTTTTGACTGTCAGAATTTCACGTAATTAAGTATTTTAGCTGTAATATGAGTACCTAATTATATATGCTTTGCTTTTGAGGTATTTGAGGCTTTTTTTGCCTAATACTGATTAATACCTACCTACTATAAAAAATACCTGTGAAAGAATCGATGCTAATATGATAAAAATACAGAAAATAAGTACGTTACTACACCTGTGATACGAGTGCGTTCCACGGAACACAACATTTTAGAATTAATCTACATCATCATTAGTCTATCTCGACATCTTAAAATACTTTATACCGCTTAAATCACGCTTGCCAAAAGAAAAATTATAACCAATAACACATCATGACTTATGACATTTGAAACAGAACTACAGCTAATGAAGCTTTCCTACTCTATTTACGCGATCATACAAACGGAAGCTGAGTTTACGTTCACGTTCTAAATTTCGACTACACTAATTTTAGAGTTATTGAAGTCTGTTAATAACTAGTCGTTACCCGCATCGTGCCGTCAGCTTTACGAGTAACTATACTCAAGAGCAAAGAAAACGGGTCTCTTTCTATGGAAATTCTATACAAAGTGACCCGTTTTCATTGCTCTTGACTATACTCATAGAGTTGACCCTGAGCTGAGAGAATTACAAAATATGTCTATGTCTAAGTACTACAACACCTTTGCTAATCCCTTTTTTAGGCTTGAAGCAGACGAAAGACTTTAAACGCAAGCTACCATTTTGAGAGTTGAGGAAATTTGGAGTAAAAAATTGTATGTACCCACAAAACGTAAAAGTGACAAGATTGTATGCTTCGTCCTCCGGTGGTAGTTAAAAAAATTTACATAAACACTTCTCCCAAATCGTTGCATGTTCCGTCTTGAGGGCTTATCAGGCTATATCATATTGATGTTACTCAATAGTTTTTTTTATTTTGGTAATTCGATTTGTTGATTTCTGTTCAAGTTTATGCTGGACTAAAAATCTCCTTACGTTACGCTATTAGTCATTTGTTTTATTAATAAATAGCTAGTTAAACTCAGATTCAAAAATGAATGTAAAAAAATTAAGAGATTTACTCTAGGGCATCTGATATGCCACGGCAAACCATAAAAAGGATCTAAAATAGGAAAAGAAAGAAGGGAAAAATAATTTAATAAACGCATCATAATACCGAGAATTGTGTAAAACTCCATTTTTTTTTTTTATGGCATCGAGTTGACAAACGAGCACACAGGCCACCTGATGGTAAGTGGAAACTGTGACCCATAGACATTCGCAATCACAAAACTGCAATGCAATCCTAAGACTGCAAATGCGTTGCCAACCCTGAGGCTAAGATGGAATGCCTCTATGCTAGTCATTTCACCGGCTGTCCCCAAACCGGAACACAACAATGCGAACACTGCTGTTTGGCGGTAGGTTAATGGATAAGATGGTGGTAGCGATCCGGACGGACCCTGCACAAGGTCCTACCACCCGCAAAAAGGAAAGATCTTAAATATAGTCCTTCAACAACATGTAAAATATGCCCTAGAATTGCAAAAGCCAGTCCCAAAAATAGTCCTTCGAACCGTGTCTAACTTTCTGCAGCAATAACCTCTCTCTACGCGTTCAAGGAGAGAATTGTTCACAATCAATTTGATCCTACGAAGATCCGCCAGCTCCCATTTCCCTGAGTGGCCCTTTGATCACGAGTAACGCACACCGCTTCCTAGTAGCATCAATGCTCTCTTGTTGATAGACAATCTGAACACATTAACGCATAAATCTAGGCTGTTGAGAATGCATCTAGATGTAGGTGTTGCTAAGGCAAATGTTTAAGACAAAAGATTTGAATACGAGTCTCTGCTGTTTGTGAAAAATGTTTTTGGTCAAATGTGTTATTTTGTTAAGTTTTCATTTACTTCTAAGGTAGCTGGTATATTTTGTTTTAAACTAACCTAACCTAAAGAACCTTATAACGTTAAAGCGGGTTAGGAAATATTAAATCCATACTAATATTATAAATGCGAAAGTGTGTCTGTCTGTCTGTTACCTTTTCACGGTTAAACTGCTGAACCAATTTAGGTGAAATTTGGTGCAAAGATAGTTTGTATCCTCGGAAAGCACAGGATCGTTTTTTCCCCGAAATTCATCCCCTAAGGCGGTGAAATGGGGGGTTAAAATTTGTATGGAGCTACTTTATAAACGAGTTCTACGCGGTCGGAGTCGCGGGCAGAAGCTAGTTTGGAAAAAAGGTACATTTAACCAAAAATATTTACTTAACTCAAACAGTAACAGGCGTCTAACTTCTTTTACGTAATGCGTATACTTTTCAATTGATTGCCTATGGAATTCTGTGTTGTTTTTTTCTTGAGCAATTTCTTTATAGTTAATTTTTAAGGGGGACCTGTGTCAATATTTAACTTATTGACCCATAGTCATAGATGCTATTAATATTTCTACACTTGAGTAAACTACCTTGTTATGTACAGTCGAGGAATATGATTGTTTAGTAATTTGACATAATATGGCAATTTGCCGTGTTATACATTATCCACGTGTCATTAGTCGAGTCACCTCTGGCAATATACAACGCGGTTTATTTACGTATTATGTCAAACTGCTAAACAATCAATTCCCTTAACTATACAAAAAGAAGCTATCCAGATATCATAAAGACTTAAATATTTATAGCAAAACTAGCTGTTCCCGTGTCCACTTCGTTGGGCAATTTTTTTGAGTTAATAATTTTTCCGCTAATTCCCGTTCCGGTGGGAATTTCGGGAATTCCTTTCTTAGTGCACCTCTACGGTACCTAAGCTACGTCCCTTCCAAATTTCAAGTGCCTACGTTTAGCCGTTTAGGCTGTGCGTTGATATGTCAGTCAGTCAGTTTCTCCTTTTATATATTTAGTTATGTCGCCCAAAGCTCGCCTGAAGTGTCAGCGATGAGGCAACCGCAACTTTGTACAATGGCAGTTTAACGACGTTGTAATTCATAACGACCATATTAAACCGAACACAATGGCGAATTTGCGAACGAGGTGTTTAGGGCCAATGTCGACGACAACTGGTAAATCATTCGAGATACGCGGTCTTCAATGGTAGTGGTACGAGAAAATAATGATTCAGTACCCCTACCATGAGTTAAAATTACCGTACTCGCTAGTCGAATGCTCTGTCCGTGTCGCACTCTTTAAGAACTTGCGAGGTCTGCGAGCGACGGAGCTTCAACTCGCTAGCGAGTACGTTAATTGTAACTCATGGTAGAGCGACATGGACTGTCCCTATGTCAAGCCCGAAGTTTGATTTTCCAACTGTATCAAATACCAAATTTTCGCAAGTTGCATTATGTACCTATGCATTTTGATGAAGGTTATCTTAGTTGGCGCTGACTATCGGTTTCGGGTTCGATTCCCGGTATGGAAATATTATATGGGTTCGTTTTGAAGAAATCAAAAAAATACTGAAAAAAACAGTTCCTAAGTTATGAAAATTTAGGTAATGAAATAGGGTGAGAAACTAAAGGTTGGTAACCAAAATTGATACATACGGCACGGTACACACAAGAGATTCTAAATTTGGTACTCACCTTAGGTCCAGAGTCAATCTGACATCTTACAACAATAAGGTTGTGTTTCCTAAAAGTTACAAATGGCTTGACATCTCTAAGGACATTGACGACTTCAAGCATATTTTTCTTGAAATGGGTCCCAAATTAACGCTCGTGACCGTACTTGCTTGTAACATAATGTTAGTTGCGACTGTCATTATATTCATACATGACAGTCTCACACATGTGCGTACGAAAGGCAGGATTGATTTAGGTATAGCTTATTACGTGCCTAGAATCCTGATTAGCATACGAAGTGGGCTCCATAGCGAGTTGCTGAAGAATGTGGGGCTAGCTTATGGAGATTGCTGTGATATAAGACGTTATTGTCACGTTTGAATTGTTTAATTGCCAAGAGAACCAAAGTGTCCTAAGTCAAAAGTTTTGCACAATATTTCAACCCTACGTTGTTGATTAAGTCATACTAGTCAGGCTAGTTTGTTTTACAGCGGAATTAAAAATTCAAAACAGAATTCATGTGTACTTTCTTAAACATCAGATTGTACTGATTCAAAACAGTTTCTTGACGCGTGCTGGTAAAGGCTTGAATAATTTAAGCTGGATATCGATATATTCAATTGTAAAATCCCTTCCGTGAGGCGAAGTTTGATAGCGAAATTGTGTTGTTTGAGCATGTTTTGTACCATAGGTATGAGAACCCTTTGGCGATCTGCCTTTGGCTGGTGTGTAGCAGTAGTTTTAATTTTACCTTTTATTTGCGCGAGTGTTTTTGTGTAAGTGCGTGTACCTTTGAAGTTTGTACTAAACTTTAAGTTTGCTACTCTGTCACTACATGTGAAATCCTGTAATTGGTTTTGTGCTTCCTATTCTTGTTTCATATGTTATATTTGTAACTGTTGGATTTCCCACCAATAAATAAATAAATAAATAAAAGATACACATTAATTTGTCATTATAATTGAGATAATACTCGTACTTTCAAAACAGTACTTCAAAATTGCTTCTTCTTTATTATAAAACTTATTAAGTTGAAGTTTATTGTAAAAGCGCGTAAGTAAAAGTAATAATAAAATCGACGATTGATGATAGACATGCATTATGATGGCTTTGATGAGGCAAAAAACGCGAGATAGCATTACATTTTGCCGCATTCTCCAACCTGATCCCAAGTCAGGTTTCTGCTAATCAAAGTGCACGTTTGCTTTAGAAATTTACTATAACATCAAAATATAAGGAAACTATCACCAAAAGAAGAGAAAATTTGTACATTCAAAATTCTTTTATCTAGTCACCAACTAGAATTTATGCATAAGACAAGATTACTTAAACTTAAAGAGATAAGAACATTATCTACTGAAAAATTGAAGGCGAAGAATATGGATGCCATATAAAGGGAAGAGACCTTAAATACTCACAGAGCATTTTTTTAAAGAATTAATGTAAAATGGACATTGAAACCCAAAAAAAAATATTATCTAAACAATCCGGGGAAAAAAATGTTTTTGGTGCAGATCCAAAAGGTCATTAGTACGGAATTAATGTCAAACGTAAAATATAAAATTTAAGGAAATCTGTGAAACCTGACCAACACATATTACACGGTGATAAGAAAAACTAATATACTTCAAAGGGCTGACTCCTTACTTCAAATTCATGACTTTCGATGCTTACATTAGGCAGAATGCACTATTTCTTGACTTAGAGACATAATAATGACTAAATGGAATCAGAATCTACGTTTACAGATGTAGGTTAAAAGTAACACAAACATGAGCAAATAGCGCAAAATGCTACGAGTACAATTCGCACTTGATAAAACTATACTTATTACTCATGTAATCAAACAACTAAACAATAACCACGGAATACCTAACGCGATATCTCATTGTACAGAGACAATGAAACAAAACCATGCCTCGCGTACGAAAGTTAAACGAGGTCTGTAAAACTTTAATTTGGAGCGTGAATAAGTTGTTTACGTTGAACCAGAAAGTTCAATAAATTGACAACATTCCAAGATTACATTTCGAAAATTTTAAAAATTTATATAATTATATATCTACTAAGTACTTATTTACACAATTAAATGTAATCTTCCGTCACTGTAAATGAAATATTTCATTTTTTATGGACTTTAAGAGTTGATATATAACTACTCCTACTCCAAATTGTGATGCATCACAACTCAATACATGTCATGTACTTCTTCTTAGTATAATGTACTAATTACTCTCTAGTGTTACTGATTTTTTTTACCTTCTTCTTTACAATTGTTAAAACAAGAAAATATGACATACACAAACATACAATTTTTGAATTTACGAACATACATTTCTAACTTGGACTTAGCTTCTAAAACATGAAGTAGTATTTACAATGTACCTACAACACGAATCAAGCTACTATGTTTGACAATCAAACAGAATTACCATTGTGCCAACAGGTTGGTCTATTTGCTTTTATATGTTAGTATTTCACTGAATTACGCTAAACAATTGAACTTTGGACAAATAACTTTAGGTTCTGTAGACAGTTCACTTACGGCCAGAAACACCTTTAATACTTTGTATAAATAAAACTTTTACAGCCAGTCTTACCACTACTACTACACTGAGATATCAAGATAGAAACATGAATTATCGAGTAAGTAAGAGTGTAAGAGTACAAATTCATTCTAGGTATGTCGAGTGGTGTACTGCAAGTATACGTTTACAAGTGTGTAAGTTAATTTTAAGTAAAGTCACGCATATTTTACAGAGTAAATACTATATCACACTCTAATAGTTGAGCCAATAACGAACCTTGCTACATTACATTACGTAGTGAACTATTAAATCAAAATTAACCGTTGCCTTCTACGACAAGTTCATATGGTAACCATTTGAACTTTATTATAATGTGAACATTTGCTGTTGCGATATTTAAGTGTAAGTTAATTGATTGACCTGACATTATGTGATTTGTTGTGTTGTTGCTGTTTCATGTTATTTATAAAATGAACTTGGTGTTTTACCCAAACGCGCAATCCTTTAAACTAAATGGTGCGTCTTCATAGATCAGAAAGAACTCTGCGATCATTAGAACAATGTTTCTGTTACTTTACAAGCAGTGCTACTGTTTCGTTGTATCACAGCTGAATTTAGCGACGGACGCGATATGTTATATGTTGCGCAAATCATAGCCTTCGCTGTTCCTACTCTGATAACAGCTTCGAACATTTAACCCTGGCCCTATTACTCGCACTGAGGATGTGACCATTATGATATTTGTCATTTCTACAGCATGATGCACTTTGCGAGCTTTAAGTTTTGATGAAAGAAAATTACTAAGTTAGAGCTATGATTTTTTAATTCATATTATAAGCAGAAAACTGTTGAGTTTTTAAAGAATAACATTGGTTTGTAAGTTTGTTTATAACGGTAATTTTTTAAACATCATGACAATTCTTTGTCAGATAGAAAGCTGCATGATGGTCCAGTAACTTTAGGCTGCATTTTTTCGGAAAACCCATACAGGCGGAAAACAAAAGGCGTTTATAAATAATATAGGGTGCTAAGGGTTGTTTCTTTAAGTGAAGGGTGAACAAAAAATATAATCACCAACTAAGACACGTTTAAATCAAACCAGAACCGTCGGGATGGCCACTAAAAATATCAAATTTCAGTAACTTTTTACACATTACGTAATACGATACCTATCGCGTTACAAGACAAAAGGCGGCAAACTGGCTCCTCGAATAACTAAATCCTGTTTAGATTGGTCACAAATTACCATGCCACTGGATCTATTCGCACCCAGAGCGGAGTTCGTAGTTTAGATAGACCGGATGGGGGAGATAATGGTTCGCGGCGATAGATACGAGCGCTCCGGCCTGCCGCTCGATCTCGACTGACAACTGAAATTGCGAGCTTTATCGTGCGCGTGGACCATTGGAGGCGGCGCGCGCGCGCGGCCCTACCACTTAGATCGATGCTTGCTTTAAACAAGGCTAGTGCTGAGGTTTAGTAGCTGTGCTGCTAGAGCTTTGGTCACGTTAATTGTGTATGGTTTTGTGATGCATGGGTTTTTAGACATGGTTAACTATTTACTTATCTATACTAATATTATAAAGCTGAAGAGTTTGTTTGTTTGTTTGAACGCGCTAATCTCAGGAACTACTAGTCCGATTTAAAAAAATATTTCAGTGCTAGATAGCCCATTTATCGAGGAAGGCTATAGGCTATATTATACTCACGTAAACCGAAACGAAGCGAGGGCGGGTCGCTAGTGATATATATTATGTGTGTATGTAAACTCTTTATAAGCACAGAGATTCAAATACAATATTTACAGAATATGAATTTACAAGGGCAATTTTATCCCTTTTTATGGGATCTCTTCTAGCTAATCTTTGCTTGGTTATAAATTTGGTTAATTCAGAAATTAAAATTAAATGAATGGATATCTACTTCAAACCTTTTTAAAGAGGTAAATTGGCACTTACTTAAATATACAAATACAAGACTTGTATAATATATTATTAGCGCTAAACATTATGTAACCTACTTCTTCTTTTGTTAAAAAATTAAAATAAGAAAAGACTTTTTCAAATATTCAAACTGCGGATAGATTAGGATACCCAGGGTACAAAATTGCCACATTGCCACGCAAAATAAGAATTATTTTTACCCAGTAGATTAGCCCAATCTATCCTCGGTTTGAATATTGGGAACGATCATAATCATAAGACTACAAGTATTGTACTAACCCCAAGTACTAATCACATCTAAAGACAGCACGATGCCGCTTCCGTTACATTATTAGATGTTGTTCTTTACCTTGTTTGTTTATTGGTTTCGGCGAGCGCCATGATTCGTGCTAAAATGGTTACCGTGTAGGGCTATCTAATTTGGCGATTTTGTACAAAATAGCCGCAGTTAAATAACTGGCCAAGCGCGAGTCGTATAAAAGCCCTCAGGGTTCCACAACCGTGATTAAGAATACCTTGAATTATGATTTTACACATTGTCCTAGTCCCAACCTGCGATGGTGGTAGCTTCAAGATTTTAAATGCGTAGCAATTACGAAGATTAAGGGCCGGACATTTTAATATCCAGATTTTAATTGAGATGCTCATCTTAAAACACATCGAAAATGACATAAAATTTGACATTTATTTTGACGTGTCTTCAAACGGGCATCTCACTCTAGGGCCCTAGACAATTAAATACTTGACGGTAACGTAAACAATATACGTGACATTTTTTCACATCTTCAATAAAAACTGATTCGTGTAACAAAAAGGTAGTTGCGAAAAAACATTTATTGAATAAAAGCAAACAAAGATTTCCCTTATTGACAAAACAGAATTTAACATGGAGTTTATATGGCCAACGTCACGCGGCGTATCGGATCTCTCGGTCTAATTAGCAGTTTGAAATGCTTGTACTATGATCCGTATCATAATATATAAAGTTCAAAATACATAATGGGTCATCATTACATAATGGTCATAATATATAATGGTTATATTTCTGAAACCGTAAACTTTTCAGGATTGTTATAAAACAAACCTAACCTAACCTCATAGGTTCTATACGATGGGCTTTTAAAAAATCTGAAATATTTACGGATCCAGAAATAAAACCATGATATATTATGACCATTATGACATGTATTATGACCCATTATATATTATGATTTATGATACGTACCCGTCATCCGTATTTATTGGCCGATTTTAATTTCAATTTCACTTTTGATGAGCTCTTTGACGGTATTTTCATATTTTTTGAGAAATATGATTTAAAAAACCTAAGCATATTCCCTATTGTTGAAAACTGACAAAATGTATGGAATTGTCATAGCGCTCGACGCGACCGTACTTTCGTCTTTCCTTCATATCCTACAATTTCAATAGGTAACCATAACGTTCGCCAATTGCATCTTGTCTAGGGCCAAATGTCTTACTCTTTACAGTTACTACGCAAAACTATCTTTTGGAATCAGAGCCCTAAAAAATTATGATGGCTGAATATTTAAAACCTTTCCGTCCGGGTCCGTGTCTTGAACATTGCTCGAGTTCAATATAAGTTTTGCCGAGCAATCCGACTTTTACAGTACGAGTTTTTCTAAGAACAAAGATGTATCTTAAGAAACCCTCGTACACCTCAAAGCCTCTATCTATTCAACATAGTAAAAACATTATTACCCTTCAAGTGTAATAATATCACTACATAGTATAAAACAACGTCGCTTCCCGCTGTCAGTCTGTCCCTATGTATGCTTAGATCTTTAAAACTACGCAATTGATTTTGAGTCGGTTTTTATTAATAGATAGAGTGATTAAAGAGGAAGGCTTTTATAATAAATTCTGTTTTATGTACGGTTGTTACAGAAACCTCACGTAAACCAAAGCGAAGTGAGGGTCGCTAGTTGTTTTTAACTCGGTGCCACCTGGGTGCCGTTACTGTCAAGTAATTATAAGAGCTATCGAAACGTTGACATTACGGAAACACGTCAAATATGTAGAATCACAGCCCTGCACCTGCATGCTGGATAACTGCATTTATATGGACAAAACTAAATCGTAATTGGGCAGATAAAAAAGCTTGGAGAGGCATATACCCAACAGTGCGTGTTCAAGTAAAATGCTGCAGAAGAAGAGGAGAAAACAATCATACAATTAACCAATTTCATTCCTAGGCCAAACAAAATGTCACTTTAACATATTCCATAGTAGCCTAGGTATCAAATTGGTTGACTTTACATAAATTCATCTAGTCATTAAGCTAGGTGTAAGTTTTTAGTACTAGACAGTAACATAAATACATTATTAAAAAGATAAATAGATACACCTAACATCTTAGCCTAAGTGTGCAAAATGTGGTTACAGAATTATCAACAAGTTTTTAGAGTTGTTGGTAATTCTGTAGATCTGCCTACCCCACTCTGGGAATACAGGCGTGAGTTTATGTATGTATGTATGTAAATAGATACTTACATAGAAAATATCCAAGTTTCATGGAAAAGTACTCTCTTTTTGCCCTTACGAGTGAATGTCCAAGAGGCGAGTTTAAGTAGTCCCGTCAGTGCAAACAAAACATATTTTAACGCGTGCATTTTCAATGCATTTCAGGAGCATGGTTTCTGCCGATGGATCGAACGTATAAGGCTGCTTAATTGAAAATGCACGCGCTAAAATGTGTTTTGTTTGCTCTGACGGGACTACTTAAACTCGCCGCTGCGATTTCGCTCGTTCGTCCGACCGTCCGTTGTTTTTGAGAGAATAACACCCCTGTCAGGGTATAACTACCAACGAATGTCCTAGCAGCGTCATCAAAAGACCCAGTTCCACATAAACGGTCCCCAATTTTGGGGCTGTACAAAGGCTATAGAGTGTTGTATTATGTGGGCGTTTGTTGGGCCGATTTGCATTGTAACTAGTCGTATAATGGCTATAGTTAAGCGTTAAGGCTATGCTACTACGATGAGCCAAGAGTAATAAATTATTGTTTTTATTGAACCGGTGGTTTATCTGATTATAGTTTAGAGTAAATTGCTTTATCCTTATAAGTAAGACATTCATTTTATTTGTTAAGCTTCTGGGCAAGCTTAACTATTCTACTAGTTGACTCAGAGTTGTTGTATACTTTAAGTGTGTTTCTTTTGCTCATGGGTTTTGGTTTAAAGTGGCACTAAAAGCCTAGTTTACTTTCGAACTAGATATATTTGTGTAAGATTGTCTCCTGATATTGATTGAAGGGCCAAGGGTTGAAGAAACCGGAATGACCCAGACCATTTAAAGGTTCTCGAATATATGTAGCAAAATCTAAAATACGAGTATGGTAGTGTGCTTAATAATTTTGCGAGCTTTATAATAATAATCAGGAGATAACATCCTTCATTTTTCTCTGAAACAAAAACTTTACTTTATGCTTGTACGAATCAACAAAGTAAGCTATCGTAAAGTCGACAGGAAAACAACGCTGAAAAAAAAAGTTGGAAACGCAACCTTACAATTCCGGCCATGAATTCGCGCGCAGCGGTGAGCAGCGGGGTGTTGAAAACAAATACTTAGAAGTCGCCTCATCGCAGTTGTAGGGATTCGTACGTGGCATGTTTCATACGTCTCTATGCATTTGGTCGCGCCGCTGCCGTCGTCACATAAAGTCGTGGCCAGATACGCCATTTTTGAAACTGCTAATGCAGACACAATATCATTTTCTTGAACGTTCAATAAAGTTAAAATGCATGTTTCTTCAGCTATTTATTCACTTGCACACCAACCGCCATAGAGTGACAGTTGAGCAGTTCGTAACGAGTGCGTCAGAGATGAGCATTGTATTTAAAAAATGTGTTTTCAGCAGTTTATGGCAAAGATTAGGCAGGAATGTAGAGCGTGCTCGCCAAATATACGGCCCGGATTAAGTTTATAACTGGTTCAGATTTTAAGATTATGGTGTATTGAACTTGTCAACAGTCAAACTGCTTAAATCATACTTACATTGAAAAATAGGTAAGATTTTTCAAGGGAATCTCTGTGTCTCTAACAAATCCGACAGTCTGGCTTACGATGTAGTAGATCTTAAATACCAGCGATAAATAATTTATCTGTGTCCTAATTAATAAAAACCATTATTGTTTTTTTATGAATCTATACTAATATTATAAAGCTGAAAAATTTGTTTGTTTGTTTGCTTGTTTGTCTGTTTGAACGCGCTATTCTCAGGAACTACTGGTCTGATTTGAAAAAAACTTTCAGTTTTACATAGCCCATTTATCGAAAAAGGCTATAGGCTATATATCATACTCACATAAACCGAAGCAATGCGAGGGCGGGTCGCTAGTTACTTAATATGACCCTAATGAGAGCCCTGTGGCACACCTGAAGTTAAAAGTCTTTGATGGCAAATCGTTATGCTTATTTAAATTTATCTTTTAGTAGAATCGTTACTGGTATTTTATGGTCATCTCTTGCGGCCATGGCGCATCTACCTCCATGATCTACAACGTGTGCACCCATTGGCCCATATTCGCTGTTGATCGTACGTCTCAGGGACGCGCGCGCACCTGCGATCACTGTGTGCGCCCGCGCTCGTCTATTGTGCGAGGAAGGACGTTCACCTTTCAGCTAATTAATAATTACTTCCTATTTTCACATGCTTTTACATGGTGTTTATGAAAAAAGTGACGTCAGATATTTTTCTCCTGTGCTAAGTTGGTTTAATTTCTATATATTAAAAACGACAGCTATCTATAAGAATGAATAATTATATGTATTCGTCTATGTATAGTAATACGATGAACTGACAACCAAAATCAGCCGGCGGACTTATAGTCTGTATCGCCCGTTAGAGTTTATTTACTAGTGAATGTACTTACAAGCGGGTTTCTATCGTTTGCCATAAAGGCATTATTTCTGAAACCGTGAAATCTTCAGAATTGTTATAAAACTAAAATAACCTAACCTACTGGGCTCTTTACGACGGATGAAAAATTTATTTTGGAAAATAATATGCAAATTATATAGATAAATAAATTTAAATATTGATAAGGATTTTTTTTTTATTACTTAGTATTTCTTTAGCTCTGCCTACCCCACTCTGGGAATAATGGCGTGAGCTTAGGTATGTATGTAAAAAGGTTTAATATACTGTCACTTCCCTGCCTCTACATTAAGAAAGTGTCTGTTTTTACCAAAAAAAACATAAATCTTTTTAATACCGTTGGTAAATACAACCTCAATTTGAGGAATAATCATAAATTAATACACACTTATCGCTCCCATTCTGTTTTTTATAAAAATAGTATACATGGTATGAGTGTTAAGATATTCAATAATATTCCTGACGTATTTAAATCTCTAGATGAAGTTCATTTCAAGAAATCTCTGAATAATTGGCTATTAAATAAGATGTTTTACTCCATAGATGAATTTTTAAATAATAAAGGAAAACTGTAGATTTAAATTTTATGCTGCTGACGTTATATTAAACATTATTGTATTATATTACGAGTATAACTGTAAGTTGACATTTGTATACATTTATTTTAATGCTTGCTCTACTCAATATTATTAGACTCAAGGACACATAATTATTGTACACCATTAATATGGTAGGTCATGGACTAGATCACCTTAAATATTGTAACACCTTGTATACCTGTGATCTGACAATAAATGAAATTTTGATTTTGATTTTGTACTATGTGTAAATATTAATAACATGGCAAGTCTAGTAAAGTATCCGTGTGGTTGCCGGGTTAGAATAGTGCCACTCCATGTCTTCCCGTGGAAGTCGTAAGACGGGACGAAGGGAATATAGGCTAGTAGTAGGTACTGGTTAGGCAATGGGCTTGAAATTTGTCACTAATACGCTGGTCAAACATCTTAATGTGGTTACTGAATTATCCACAACTTTCTAAAGTTGTGGATAATTTTGTAGCTCTGCCTACCCCACTCTGGGAACACAGACGTGAAGGTATGTATGTAGTAATATGGCCAGTGATACAGTTATGGCAAATGAAATTCGGACAAAAGAAGCAATACGTTGTACAGGCACATGACCTGACAAGTCTTGACTGTATACATACAGATTATTATAATCTATAATCTATAATATGTAAGTATAATTATGTAATAATAGCCACGGTGTAAGTCACTGAATTCAGTGAGCGTTAATACCCCATTTTTTAATACATAAATTGCTTTAAATAATCCTCATTAATCACAAATGCACATCACAACAGCCTACTTTTACATTAATCATATTTGTATAAATAATTAATTATGCATTAATTAAGACGCAATATAATTTAAAATTACGGTAATTTGGCTTGAAGTTTACTCAGAAGTGTTGTTAAAGGCTGTTGAGGATATTCATAAAATGGTTGTCAATTTTAAATTAATTAGGAAAGCGACAAGTGGGTCACAATTACATGATCGTAAACTAAAACATGCCAATAAATTATTGAAAAAATGACCTTCAGTGGGCCTAGTATGGTTGAGTTTGTCACGTGATAAAATGAGGATAAAGCATCCGTCTCTCACGTATGTCAAAAAGTGACGGATGTTTCATCCACATTCATTTTATCATACGATAAACGCAGCCATACTATAAGAGCCCCCTGCTGGAGTTTCCTACGGCGCCACTTCTCTAAAAGATAATAATGATTTCGTACGAAGCCCTAGCTCTATATTAACTCTATACATACGAGGGTCAAACTGAAAGTTTCGGGAATAGAAAAAAATACGCAGTTAAATTGAATAAAAGTATTTTTATTGTTTTTCAAAGTATTCTCCTTTATATTTTATGCACTTTTCCATGCGATCAAACCAGTCATTAAAGCACTTATTGAAGTCCTAAGTAGGGGTCGACAAAATGGCCATTTTAAAAGCCTCCACTGCTGCTTCCGGCGTCTGAAACCGCTGACCACGCAACTTATCCTTAATTTTGGGGAATCTGAAATAGTCATTGGGGCTTAAGTCGGGGCTGTATGGAGGATGGTCCAGTAATTCGACTTTTTCACCGTCCAGGTACTCAGTTGTTTTCCGAGCGGTGTGAGGGCTGGCTTTGTCGTGGTGAAGGATAATGCGGCGACTAGGGTTTTTTTTTCGGAGTTCAGCAAAGATACTCGGCAAACAAATAGTTGTGTACCAATCGGCATTGACTGTTCCACGATCTTCAAGAGGAATAGTAGCCACGTGACCCGATTTGGAGACAAACGTAGCCACCATCTTTTTGGCCGTGCTGCGAGAACGAATAACTTTTGTCGGCTTGAGCTCATCTTCGTAGACCCATACTCGAGATTGGTTTTTATTTTCAGGCTCATATGCATATATCCAACACTCGTCACCGGATACAATGCTAAAAACTGCATTTGAGCTTCCTCTGTTGAATTTATTCAAAGTTCTGAGGCACCAATTGACACGAGTCGTTTTCTGCTCCTCAGACAATAAGTGAGGGATCCAACGGTAAACAACTTTCGCACGCCTAATTGTTCCTTTAAAATGATTTGTATCCGACTCATTCCAATGCCCAAACACTCTTGAATCTCCCGATATGACACATGTCGGTCTTCCTTTATCAGCTGACGCAAAGCATCTACGTTTTCTTGCGTGACTGCCGATTTTGGTCGACCTTCACGCACGTCGTCCGTGAGGAATAGACGGCCACGTTGAAATTCTGCATACCACCTGTATATTGTCGTCTTTGAAGGTGCTTCATTACTAAAAGCAACAATCATCCGATCTCCACATTGTTTTTGTGATAATCCACTTTTAAAGTCGTAATAAATCATAGCTCTTAAATTTTCACGGGACAATTCCATTTTCAGCAGCGACTCGACGACTTCAAAAAACATTTTTTTTTTTCTATGTGGCCAGTAATATATTATTTATTGTAAAATTCAAGTACCTAAGGATAATTAATCAGAAAACAAACAAACGAAAGAACTTACAAAAACACTTAAAACTACACTAATCTAACAAACCGCTACCAGTGGGCATTGTTCCTAAAATGCTGGCAGCATTGCCACGTTGAATGGCAATGCTTAATCTTTGTGCCAAGTACAGACCAGCATTTTTGTCACGTGATGCGTCGATCAGGCGCTTTGATAAATCTTTAAAAATACGGTGTGCTCCTGGTCCCCACGGTCCTAAAGTTTCGACCCCAAAAGGCTCAAATATGTAACTTCTATCAAGTTGACTGTATTTGCGCCTTTTGAGGGTCTCCGCTGATTCCGCCGCGAAACCAGCCCTAGTACTTGTTCCGGGAAGATGTGACGGCGCAAGGGTGTCTACGCAAGTGGCATCCCAAACCAACGGCCTGCCCAACTTCCACGGAACAAGAGTCATCCCATCAGGTCTTTTACCATCATCGCGCATGAGGCCATTTGGTTCCAAAATAGCCGCGCAATTGGCGGTGGTAAAAGCCCGACGGAGGACATCATTAATGCTGGAGTGACGGGAAAATCTACCAGCACTTCGCGTACAGCATAGACCGTGGTGACCAAGCCGATCGACGCTAGCGCCACACTGGCAGCGGTGAGGAGCACAACATTGTGCACCCAAGCGGAGTGAGGTTGCAACTCTAAATGTTGATGAATCTCACAAGGTTCCTGTGTTCGGCGATGGAAGCGTCTGTAGCCACAAACCCGATTCCCACACTCCGACCGCTAGGAGACGGGCACGATCTGCGGAGCCGTTGCACGTTTGTAAAAGTTGATTCCGTACTTGCTCGCAGATCGGTCCGTCCCACAGCCTCTGAGAAGAAAGAGTTTTTGGGAGCTCAGAGTTTGGACAAGCCAAAACCCATGTGTCTTGGGCCTCATTAAGATGTGGTATGAAATAATTTGAAAAAGATTTGGAAAGAATTTTTGCAATTAAATTTTGAGTACTATGTACTGAGGACAGAAACGCGGGCAAAGCGATTCCAGAAACCGACCTGATGCCTAAACCACCGGATCGCACAGGAAGTGAGGCCTGTAACCACTCTCGTTCATCTAAATTTATGTTTAAAATCGAAGCCAAAGTATTTTTTATGATGCTGTCAATTCTGTGTAATAGATCTGTATGCTTCCAGAGTTGACAACAGCGAGTATAATATGTAAATTTAGGAACAAAAAGACAAAAACGAATAATTGTAAAAGCCATGTGTGTGTTAATTTTCGATAAGCGGTCTGAACATTGCAAAAAATTTTGAATTTTCTCTTCGATAAAAGGAGATATAGATTCATCAAGAATAGGAGAGCCCAGTAAACGAAGTGAAGATCTGTTTACATTTTTAATATCGGGGGTCAAACAATTAAATTTTTGTATTACAGATTCTTTAGCCACAAAATCATCCGAAATAAATAGTTCACACTTTGTAAAATTTAGTTCCAGACCAATTACACGAAACTCGGCTATTAAAAGAGCGAGATCGTTAAAAACTGTATTAACATCTCCACCTAAAGTCCCATCATCCAAGTACCACACGTTGAACTTTGATTGCAGGCGTTGGATAATGGGGTGTATGGCGAGACTAAAAACAGCCGGTCCGAGAGGATCCCCTTGTTGGCACCCTACTGCTGAAGAAATTTCGTTGCCATTGTATGTTAATTTTGATGCGGTACCGTAACATTGCCAAAGAAAATCGTATCGTGGCCAGTGTGTTAAAATAATGAAACTCTAGAGATTATAAAAAGGTATGTGTTTCGATAGCAATAGGGTTTCGATTCGCTTGATTTATAATAAAACTATTTTTGACGTGTGGTCACAGCGACTGTTTATTTGCAACTAACTAACATTAAAACATTACTGTCCTTATACTAATAAATTCATGTGTGCGTGAGCCGTACGATCTATGACCTACAAAAAACCTAATCCAGGCACTCCACGGACGGAGCCACAGCGTTGCTTGGATTGAAATAAATGGACAACTACTATTCTAAACATGCACCCCACCAAAAAATACATTTTTTTATTACAGATGTCAGCTAAGAAGGCTGCTAAGGTGGGCTTACTATAGATCAGCTGCTAATCTGCTTAAATATTAAAGGTTCTTACTATTTTACAAACATAAAAAGTAAGAACAATAACTATACCTACTCTCACAAATACATTCTCACGATATAGGTATTGTCTACGTAAATAATAAGAGCAAGCATAATCAGTAATAAAATATATTTACGAATTATTATTTAACATTATCCTCACAACTCTCACACCCAAACATACATTGCCGTTAAGTCTTAAACCAGAAATTAATAAAAAATTCGGCAAAGAATTGTAAACAATCGATACATCAGGTATTCTTATTCTATCATGCAATCATGCAATAAAATAATCAGTCTGTGTTCGTATTGACCGGCATCTCACACAGCTTGGAAACCGACCGTTTAGTGACAGCACCACGACACCGCACACTGTACACGCGGGTGACGCCGTCCTGGCCGGGGTGCTTAGCCACAACGCGACCGAGCGACCACTTTCCAGGCGGCAGCTGCTCGTCTTTCAGCAACACGATATCTCCGATGTCGTATTCTTTTACGCGTTTTAGCCACTTTGGTCTCTCTTGGAGTCTAGACAGATATTCGTCTTGCCACCTATGCCAGAAATCTCTTACAAGTTTTTGAGTGTGTTGCCAGCGTGACAATCTGTTTATGGTAATTTCGCGCAAATCGGGACTCGGAATAGTGACCGGTGCTTCCCCAATCAGAAAATGCCCGGGTGTCAATGGTTCAACGTCGGTCGCCGAAACATCAAGGGGAATTAAAGGACGAGAATTCAAGCATGCCTCGATTTCACATAAAGTGGTGGTCATTTCTTCAAATGTCAAGGCCGCAGTAAGTACTCTTTTCAGGTGATACTTGATGGATTTGACACCCGCTTCCCAAAGACCTCCGAAGTTAGGGCTATACGGCGGGATAAAGTGCCATTGAGTTCCTTCTCCTACCAGCGTATCAGCAAGACGACCGGGTAGTTGTAGGTTCGCCGCGGTCCAGGCTGCAGCCAACTCTTTATTTGCTGTTATGAAGTTGCGTCCCTGATCACTCCACAAATGTGTGCATCTACCTCTTCGGGCCACAAAGCGATGAAAAGCTCCAATAAAGGATTCTGAGCTAAGATCGCCCACCAGTTCCAGGTGCACGCATTTGACGGCCATACATATAAAAATAGCAATGTAGGCTTTATTTGATTTAGCTCCTCTTCCTCGAGACATAAGAACTTGCAAAGGACCCGCGAAATCGACTCCGCTGTGCAGAAACGGTCTGGCTTCGGTTATGCGAACCTTTGGTAAGTCACCCATAATCTGATTCCTTGATACGGCCCTCTGTCTCGCACAAATGAGGCATTTGTGGATGTAAGCCTTTATGGCACTCTTTGCCTTGATAATCCAGTACTTCGATCGTAAATAACTCAGCATCAGCGGCATATTTCCGTGCAGGGTTTTCTTATGGGCGTGAGCCGTGATTAATGACGTCAGCTTATTCCGAGTGCCGAGAATGATTGGATGTTTCTTTTCTTCCGGTAATTCCGAATTGTTCAATCTTCCGCCCACTCTAAGGATATTCTGCTCGTCAAGGTAAGGATTTAATGACTTCAGATCACTATTTTTCTTTACGTATTCCCTTTTCTTCAATTGATCTATCTCGACACCATATTCTCTAGCTTGAACAATTTTCACGCATCTCATTAAAGCATCTTCCAATTCTGCTGTGGTTATCTCCGCATCAAGGGTTTCGGGAGATTTCTTACTATTTATAAACCGTAGGGTGTACACGATTGTAGTGAGCAACTCGGGTAATGTGTCGAAATTTTCAAGGTTAAACCCACTTGTTTTTGTTTCTAGTTGTAAGTTTACTTGTAATGTTTTCCTTTTTTCTAATTCTGTTTGCTTTCTTTCAGGTCTTTTATAAGGAATATCATCGGTTTGCAGCCACTTTGGGCCCTTCCACCAGATATCATGTTGTATCAGTGATTGCAGGGACGTACCTCGGCTTGCTACGTCAGCTGGGTTGTCTTCGGAGGTGACATGATACCACCTTTGATTACCGATATTATCTAAGATCTCTACTACTCGGTTACTTACAAATACATTCCATCTTCCAGGATCTCCAAAAAGCCATGACAGAACTACGGATGAATCCGTCCAAGCGTATATTTGAGAGTCAGGTATTCTCATAGCTTCGCCAACTTGTTTAAGCAGCCTTGATAGAAGCACAGCTGCACATAGCTCCAGCCGTGGAAGAGACACAGGTTTAACTGGGGCAACACGTGTCTTAGCTGCTATCATCTCTGTTTTTATCACTCCGTCGCCTATCTTTACTCTTATATAAGCTACTGCTCCATAAGCTTTCGTGGAAGCATCGCTAAACCCATGAATAGTAGCTGTGGGAATATTGTGTTCGTCAGTATTTAACCATCTCGTTATTCTTACTTGCTTTAGAACATGTAAGTTCTGATGTAAATTAATCCATTCTTTTTCCACTTCAGATCCCACTTCTTCATCCCATCCAACACCTTGAAGCCATAACGTTTGCATCAATATTTTGGCAGGTAATATCGCAGGTGCGAGCCATCCAAGAGGGTCAAATAGTTTTTGAATCTGGGCTAAAATATTCCGCTTGGTGATTGTTGCAGGTATCGCAGGTAAGTCAAGAGTGTAACGAAATATGTCTTCGCCTACGTCCCAGGATAATCCCAGAGCTTGAATCGTGCCATCCAACTTAATCTCCATGCTCACTCGTGAACTTCTTTGTGTGGGTTCTATTTGTTCCAAAAACTTCAGATCGTTAGACGTCCATTTTTGTAATACAAAACCTCCTCCCTTTAATATAGCTTGTATTTCATTTGCCTTCTTAATTGCATCGTCGCTCGTATCACACCCAGACATCAGATCGTCCATATAAAAATCTTCTTTGATGGTTTGCGCTGCTGTAAGATGATTTCTGCCTTCATTTTCGGCCGTCTTGTGAAGAGTTTTTACCGCCAAATAAGGTGCAGAGGCCGTCCCGAAGGTAACTCGTAAAATGCGATAGTCTTTAATTTCCTCTTCTGGATTATTGCGCCACAGCAGGCGCTGATAATCAGTGTCTCGTGGCGTTACCAATATCTGTCGGTACATTTTTTCGATGTCCGCCACAAAGCACACCCTTTTCATTCTCCAACGCATGATAATATTTCTCAAGTCTTCTTGTAATTGAGGCCCCACCAACAAATCGTCGTTAAGTGATTTATGGTTAGAACCCTTGGCTGACGCGTCAAACACTACTCGGACTTTAGTTGTCTCTTTCTCTTCCTTTATTATGGCATGGTGAGGTAAGTAGACCGCAGGAGCATTTAATTCGTCTTCAGGAACTTCTTCCATATGATTCATATTTATATATTCATGTATCACCTTAGAATATTCTTTTTTCAGATCAGGTTTTTTCTCAAAGCGACGTTCGAGCTGATTAAGCCTTTTCAAAGCTATAAGTCTCGTTTCGCCTTGTGTTACTTGAGGTGGATCTGTTTTCATAGGTAATTTGACAATGTATCTCCCGTCATCCGTCCTGGAGTGCGTGATTTCATACATTTCTTCACAGGCTCGTTCGTCAGCGGTGTGGGTTCGATGACGTGGCCCTTCTAACTCCCACATGTTCTTTAACATATTGTCCAGGTCTAGATGGTGATGCATGGTTACTAATGCTTCTTTTTCGCTTGATTGTTCTTCGTATACGCTTCCGAATAGAATCCATCCCAAGCTGGTAGCTTGAGCGCATGGGGAGCCTGGTGGACCCTTGATTATTTGATCTTTCAAGATATGAGCGCAAACCTCTACGCCCAGCAGCATATCGATTCTCCCTGGCCGATCATAGTGGGGATCTGCCAGGACGAGGCCTTTTAAATGTGACCAAGTGCTTGGACCTTCAATTAATGGTATTGGTTTGGATGGTAGTAACGTTGTTAGACGCGTAGGCATGACGTACATCTTAACATTGAGGTTGAACTTATTATCACATCTTGAAAGAACCTCCAATTGTACTGCATGACTAACAGTTGCTTCACTGCCACCAACGCCGGTAATTTTGCCATTTACCGGTTCTCTTTTGACTTTGAATAGTTGAGTTGCCCTTTCACTGATAAATGTCGCTTGTGACCCTTGATCCACCAACGCTCGCAGCAGCGTCACGTGACCGTAAGTATCTTTTACTGGTACCAACGCCGTAGCCAATAAAGCTGTAGACTTTTTTGCCACAAAGTTTACAACTACCTCTTCTTCAAGTTTCTCATCATCGGCTAATTGGATCTCTTCTACATTTGTATGAGCAGCTACATCTGGTGACTGTTTACCGCAATCGGACTCAGATGTTTCCCCTTTCCAGTTGGTTTGATGTAAAAGTGAATGATGCCTGCGGTGACAAACCCTACAGGAGCCCCGTTGTTTGCAGTACTGTACAAGATGACCTGGCAGTAGGCAGTTGTAACATAATCCCTGAGTTTTCACATATTCACTTCTCTTAGCTGGACCCAATTTCCCAAATTGTTTGCAATGGTACAACGCGTGAAGATCTTGACAGAAATTGCAAAGCCTTTCTCCCGTAGTACTAACGTGAAATGATCTTTCCTTAGTTAACCTCGGGGTGGACGATGATGCTGACGTTAGCTCCAGGTTGTGTATTCTATCTTCAAAGAACTTAAATAGCTCTTCCAAGGTGGGTAAGTCTCCGTCACACTCTTTACTAACGTGGTCTTCCCATTGTTTGTGACACTCGGGATCCACTCTTTACATTACCAAAAATATAAGCATTGTGTCCCAGGTTTTGGTCTCGATCGTCATACCTTCCAGTCCGTGCAAACATTCTTTCATGTTGTCAATGAAAAGTTTTAATTGAACAGAGGACTGACTTTGAACCTTCTTTGTTGATAAAAGCCTTTTAAGAATCGCGTTTACAATAAGACGTTTATGACTGTACCGTTTTTTCAAGGTGTCCCACGCTGGCAAATAATTCTTTTCTATGACTTGGTAATGTTTTAAAGTGGTGCTAGCTTCGCCTATTAAACAAGACTTAAGGTAATGAAAGCGTTGTACGTCACTTAATGATTTGTTGTTGTGAATTATTGACGTAAATATATCTTCAAAGGCTTGCCACTCTTCATAAACACCAGAAAATTGTGGTAATTCTATTTTAGGTAGCTTTACTTCAGCGGTAATCTTATTTTCTCGACTCATCGAAGCATCAAGTAACATAGCTGGCGAAGTAGTAGATGTATTTAGTTCCAATATGTCAAGCAGAACGGTTTTTGTATCTAAGTAAGTTTCTTCACATTGTTCATAGTAATTTTTAGCAAAATATAACAAACTAGCTCTTTGTTCTTTGTTTGTAATCTGCCTTAAAACCGTATGTGATCTTTTAAAAGATTCCCAATATTCATCCATGTATTGCAGGCGCACTTTTACGTAACCTACTGTTAACCTCTCTTTAGGACATTTTTTGAAATTCACTCCTACTTTCTTAATGCAGCTGTAAGTTTCTTCTAATTGCACTGTAACATCTTCTATTGTTGGGGTAGCCATGATTGTCCAACTCCAATCCGTTACAAGTCCAAAAACACCAGAGAAATTCACCAAAGAAAGTTACTTGCACGATATTATTTGTTAAGTTAAGTCGAACAGTTAGCAGGTAAACACGATTACGTAACACTCGCTCAGGCACTCGGGCGTTCGCCGGCCGGCGTTATTTTCCTTGTTCCATCTTGGTTCGATTAAGGACCATGTTTCGATAGCAATAGGGTTTCGATTCGCTTGATTAATAATAAAACTATTTTTGACGTGTGGTCACAGCGACTGTTTATTTGCAACTAACTAACATTAAAACATTACTGTCCTTATACTAATAAATTCATGTGTGCGTGAGCCGTACGATCTATGACCTACAAAAAACCTAATCCAGGCACTCCACGGACGGAGCCACAGCGTTGCTTGGATTGAAATAAATGGACAACTACTATTCTAAACAGTATGATATGTGTCAAAAATATGTTTCTATTATAAGTATTAGATTCCCGAAACTTTCAGTGCAGCCCTCGTATTACTCACGTGTTAAAGAGCCTACATGTGGCCAATTTACTATTTTTTTTTAAAGCATGCCATAAGTGTTCAGTGATTTCAGCAGTGATAATTCCAACACGTAGAATTTTCTTGTTGAACTAAGATTTCCCGGTTATTTGCCTACAAGTTACACAACAACTTATCTCTCACGAGGCGAAATTAAATAAGACTTTTGATTACGATCTTATTGCAGTTTCTTACACCAATCACATAATGTTAGGTTGAATAACGCTACGAATTTATAGCATGTCTTCGATTAACTTTCAAATTTTATGTATACTTTCGATACTAGTGTTGTAATACGAATGAACTCTGTTTTTTTCTCGTGTTGCTAAGCCGCTGAAAATAATTTAATTAATTTTGGTATGGAGATACCTTGGATCCCGGAGAAGGATACAGGATACTTTTGATCTCGAAAAATTTGACATTTACCGAGTGAATACCTATTCTTACGTGGACGGAGTCGTAGGGAACAGCTAGTTGGAGAATAACGTTCCTCCACCTAGATACACTATTTGAATTTAGGGTTTATACCAAACCTATCGACGCAAAATATTTATCTAAGTAGTTTGCTACACCTGCCTAAATAAGAAAGAGGAATTAGTTGCAGTCGCTATGAGCTTTTTCTCTATAGCACGCCATTGGGATCCTGCCGTTTGGCAAAGTTATTTTTGGTCAAACGTATCATTTTCGAAAATTTCGTTTGTCAAAAAGCATTTTGTATTGTTTTGGTTTTATATCCGGTATATCGAAATCGCTTACTAGGTATATTAGGTTAGGTTACACTTGTGACTACTTAAAAAATAAATCAACTGCGACGGGAAACAACTTTTTGGGAAATTATACATTTGACCAAACGGATTAGACCCCACGCCATTACATCTGACAATTGTAAACTTGTACAAAATATTAGTCCATGGACGGGTATTACTAGACTAGTACCTTTCGTGAAATAGGGCCCAGGTGCGTAGTTATTGCTGGTAGGTATTTAACCAAGGCAATGCCAAAACTGGAACCTGGAACTTTGTCTTAACTCACATTGCTATTGCATTATCAACCTCACGTTAGCTTTTATTTCTTTGAATACTTAGTTAAGATCGTTTTAAAAACAACAACATATTTTCGAAAACAATATGGGTTCAATTAAAACGCTGGTGTATGAAAACCCTGGTGACACGTGTAGCCGGGCTTTGGACTGATTACTGACATCATTGCTTATGTTTCCTATTTTGGAGACGCGTTCTAAAGAGCTTTCGCATCACATTACAGCTATATTATTCCTTAGCGCATTAGATCGACACCGAATTCCCCGACTTACCTTATTTGGTTCTTGAACTCTTGGAACACGGTTAGCATTGGTGCGGGGAACAGGGGTCGAAATACAGTGGTTTTCAAGCTGTTGTGTTAGTAACACTACAATATACATTCCACTTAAAATATTCGCTCGTCATGAGATTAGGCGAAGAATGTGCGGAGATAAGATTGCAAAACAACCTGTTACCAAGTTGTTTTTTGACTATAATGAAAATCCGAGTAAGAGCTTGGTCAGACATGCTCAAATAATGGTTCCAAAGTCGTTACTACACAAAAATCTTAAAAAATAACAAGTAACTATGAACTTAGTTAATTTATATATTTAGAGTTAGTTTTATTTAATTTTAGTTTTCTTTTTCAGTTACTGTGTTTTGTTGTATTATTTTATGTTATTTCGTACTATGAACTTTAATTCTCTATTTAAATTTTATTTCAAAATTTTAAATTCAGGTGAAGGGGTAGATGGTAGTGTCGGAAAGAGCATCAACTACATCATCTACTCGAGGCCATAAAAAAAAAAAAATAGAACTCGTATCGATATTAGAGACATGTATTAAACCAGATGCCAAGACAAATTTAAAAGCATTCTAGCAAGTATAGTGTTTACAATCCACGCTCATGAAAATAGAAGGTGGGCGCTTCTTCTAAGATTGATATAACACCATCCATGGAACTATGAAAGATACCTGGAACTCCTGGAAGTCTACCTAAGAAAAACGACAATATTTTTTAAGTGTTGTGATACGAGTATTTATGTATCAATGTCTAATTTCTGCGACCTATTATAGCCTAAACAGTTAGACGGATTTAAAGCTGTGGGGTACCATTGGATAGGTCTTTATCCAAGTGTCATAATCTATATTTATTTCCATTTTAACATTTCCACAGTAGGGTCAACGACTTATTTCGACGTAATTTGTTCCGAGCTCGAGCAGAATACCTACGTAACATTGATAAGGTAAGATTTCATGAGTTAAATTTTTAAAACAAATATGTATTACACGCTCACGTCTCAGTCGAATACACAATTCGTGCCTACAGAATGTTCATCCCTACTTTTACGTCACCTCAATGGGTGATAGTTGGCCAGTGACGTGAAGGATCGACCTTAGAGACTTACGAGTATATAATAGATGAAAACTTTGTGTTTTTTTGTCAAGCCCCTTTTTACTCTCCACGTCTCGCAGACAAATAGAAGAACAGACTTCGCGATGGATTCGTAAAGGAATATGTTGAGAATGCCAATGGAGGTGGTTGGTCAAATGATTCGAAGCATCGCAACGCGAGTATTTCTTGCCTCGGAGCCACCCGATTACCAACGAAGAGATCAACCAGTTGAACTGAGCTGGAGTGATGCTAAAAGATTTTTGGAGGATAGCTAGGCGTGGCATGATCTTGCGGAGCCCTCTGCATCATCAGTGTCATAATAATAGAACAACAACATTTTAGCCAGGAAGTGGAAAGCACAACTTCGTCTCTAATGTATGTTTGCGTTTCTTTCTCAGCCACGTTTCTATAACGCAAGTGGCAATGAACAGCAATAATATCTTGTCCAAAATTGGGCTCTAAAACATCTATCATTTCTCTATTACTAGATGCAATAAGAGCGTGTCAAATATTTTTCTGAGCACATAATTATCTGATATGATATTATTGCTCACTGAAAATATTGATATTGATGAGTTACCGTACAATAACAGTGACTTTAACATGGCTTATAAGTTATGACTTAAATTTGCAGCTTCGATTAAATGCGATTGTAACTATATTGTCTTCATTGTTATCATCATCGTTCGTGATTATTTGTTCCTTGGTCACTTACTTTTACCTTAATTACCTGTGTAATAGAAGCCCAATTTTATTATACGCTAATGAATATAATATTTTATGTACCGGCATTCGGTGTGTTTGTGAGACGTATCTTATCGGTGTTTGCCGCAGCCTCCGCGTCTGACCCAATTTGTGTTGTACAAAGTTTTCGTGAAAATAAATAGGTGCGAAGATACTATAATTAGCAGTTAGCTTCTGATTTTTTGCAGGACTATTTTTCAACGCCCTTATCTGAGTTGTACCATCCATGGTAACCAAATACAAATCTGACATCAGTCCATTCGTGACCAGATTTTTTTTCCAGAAATTTTAACACTGCTTCATTTAATTCGGTACATACATAGCCATGACGTAATACGTTTAGGAACAATCAGCAAGCGTTCATATTTCACCGCTAAACCCTATATGAATTACCAAGTTAACGTTCAGATAAGTCAATAACGCTAATCGTTACGTTAACAGATTACAATTGGTTGGTTAATTTAATTGACGTAACGTTTGTAGCCCAAGATAGCGATGAGATGGAAACGAATTCCTTTATATGACGCAATGTAATGGAGACCAGAGAATTTCTCAAAAAATAATCTTCCGTAAGAAATAATATTGAGATTTGAGGGTCCATCTGGATTACTTAACCTTTATCCGATATGTAGGTTGACTGGAGATTTCCCTAAGACATTATGTCCGCCATTTGTACGTAATTTGTAAACTTTGAAATGAAGTTTTAATATATTAACATTGCAAAAGTCATTAGGCCTTAAAACATCTCATCAGGTTTGCCAATATACCTTCCCCGTACCATTAATGAAGCGATCTAAAAGGGGAATTACCCTCAGCCTATTGCAACCCTGACCCACCATGGGACTGTGTCACAGTGACATTATGATTCTAGTTGTAAGAAGAGGCAAACAAATTGTTTTATAAAGTCGCTGTGACTCCGTCCTATGGTGGGTCAGGGTTCCAATGGGCTGAAAGTACATATGAGAAATGTACTACATAAAATTACCAAGATGCCATAGGTATATTAAGTTCTCATGAAGAATGCTATCAAACAGGAATATTTCTCAAACTTACTTACTTTCTTCATGTCTTTAACTACGTCTTTCATCGATATTAACCCCCAGCTACCATTTTGCATGGAACACTTGTTTTCACACATTGTCGTGTATGATCTCACCCGCAGTTTACACAAGCTGAGCACATGTGTGTTGTGTGTTCGGTTATATCATAGTTTGTACTGCCTTATTTAATTAAAATAACATAATGGTACCTATCAAGGGATTGTCTGAGACTGGGTCGAACAAGGAGAATTTATTTACTCCGAGAGGTAAACTCTTGTCAACTTAATAAAGATGTTTGTAACTTTATACCAAAGATTTTGCAGCGCGTCCCGGGATCAAAACTTATAGTTTAATAATAATACTATACAAATATGTAAGTCATGTTTTTCTAGGATTCAATAACATTAGATACTTTGATTTATTAAATTAAACTATTACGATTTTTAGTAACGGTAGGACCTTGTGCAGGGTCCTTCTGGATCACTACCACTATCATCCTTTATCCTGCCGCCAAGCAGTAGTGTTTGCACAGTGCACAGTTGTGTTTCGATGCGGAGATAAGATAACCGGTAATTTTGTTAGCAGATGTATAAAAACCATCTTAGTCCACGGTGGAAGGAACGCATTTGCAGTCTTAAGACTGTAGTCTTGAGAATGAAAATGTCTATGGGTCTCAGATCCCACTTACGATCAGAGGGGTTATTATGACATAGTTAGAATGCAATTCTGTTTACGCTGTGAGAAAGGGACAGAGCTATATAACTGCCATAGCTCTGTCCCTTACACTCACCGTAAAATGAACTGCATAGTTATGTCATAATAACCCCCCAGGTGGCCTGTGTGCTCGTTTGCCTTCTCTATGCCACAATAAAGTAAATACTATAAAGGCATAAGTATACTGTAAAGGAAATTTATGTCTAGACCTTTTGCGGGTGGCAGGGTCCGTCCGATCTCTACCACCATCTTATCCATTAACCTACCGCCAAACAGCAGTTTTCGCATTGATGTGTTCCCGTTTGGGGATAAGACAGCCGGTGAAATGACTAGCATAGAGGCATTCCATCTTAATCCTCAGGGTTGGCAACGCATTTGCAGTCTTAGGATTGCATTGCAGTCTTGTGAATGCGAATGTTTATGGGTCACAGTTTCCACTTACCATCAGGTGTCCTGTGTGCTAGTTTGTCTTCTCTATGCCATAAAAAAAAAACATTTGGACTATGTCATAGTGACGTAATGAATCAAAACGTACGAGACTTCTCATGATTTTATTTACAGTGTCACTTTGACATAGGTAGTACAAAATGGTCTAATAATCAATTTCCTTGACTGTACTTAGGTATAGGAAATATTTGATCACATAAAGTGATAAAGTATTGTTTTTTCTTTTACTCTAGTACTCTAAGAGTTACACCCGTAGTATAAATGTAATCAAAAACGTCTATTCTATATTTTTCCCATCCTTTTACCATTTTCATGACTCCATAACCTCAATTCTAAGTTTTCATAAGATAACAAACGCGCAATGGATGGCAATATAATTATTCCAGTGGAAACTTTGCTCCAGCGCCATGGTGTTGATTCAACGCGACCTGGTCACGTCGCTGCGTAAGAGTGGCACAACACATGAGATTTCTTATCAAAATTGTGGAACTGGGGCAGAAGCCTCCTGACATAGATAATGGGTCACCATGCATGCGCGATGCTGCGAGCACTGTAGCGATAATGGAACGAGCTGTCGTTAGATTTATGCAGCGTGTTGAAAAGAATCTGTCGTTTATCAAATTTAGATTAACTTTTAGATGCATTTCGACGCGTGATGTGTGACTGGTCAAAGATTGCTATGGACAGGCAGAGTTGGAAATCCGAGGGAGGCTTTGCCAAGCAGTTACATACATACACACATACATTAAATCACGCCTGTTTCCCAAAGGGGTAGGCAGAGACCACGTCTTCCCACTTGCTACGATCCTGTACAATTTCTTTCGCTTCTTCCACATTCATACATCGAGTCATGCACGCACGTCGGTTTCTGGTACTTAAGATTCGGCCCTTTTCCAGTATTTCTCCGATTTGACTCGAAAAAGTACGCCTAGAGCGGCCCCTTCCGACCCAAATAACAAGTAGATTCACTCCATATTACAGATCGTATTTATCTAGCTTTCTCAATTAGCTTCAGTACCCATTAATATGCCACTGAGAAAGCAAGATAAATACGAAGTTATCCGACCAAAAACGATGGGAAAGGATTATTCACTACATCTGTACCGACGTGTAAAAGAGCCCTCATGGTGGCCAATTTACTGAATAAACATTTTGAAATTTGAATTTTGAATTTGAGTTTAAAAAGAAAACTTAACGACTGATTTTTTTGACCTATTGCAAATCATCTACATAAGTTAGCACCAAATGATTTTAAGAAGAAAGCTAGTAAGTGCCCAAGATGTTTTTAGAGTTCCGAGGTCAAACTAGAAACCCTTATAGTTTCGCCAGACCGTCCGTCCGTTCGTCCATCCGCAGCTTAGCTCAGAGACTCTTAGTTCTAGAAAGCTGTAATTTGGCAAGATCATACATATTAGTCCCAAAAACATTGCGGGTTCGTGAGAAGAGTTTCAGTTTTCATTAAGAGACCTGCGTCGCTATCGCCTAACTCACTCGCAATCTCAATTGGTTTCAAAGCGGAACAATTGTTTTCATTTTGTATGCAGACAAGCCTTCGATTTTCAAAATGAAAACAATTGCGATTGCGAGTGCGTTAAGCAATAGCCCCTCTGTTTATGAAATACTAGGATTTAAAGTGCTAATTTTCAAGTCAAGTTCAATTTTGCATGCAATTTTACCTATTTTTTTATGAGTAGGTGCGTAAGTGATCTTAAGTATGTTTTCCTTTCATTCGGCAGTCCAGTTTTTAAAACTTGTTTATTAGCCGTTTGAATATATCACCCAGATATTTGAGATGTAACCAGCCCTTACATCCTTCATAGATACCAACTATTAAAATATGATCTCATGAACTCTTTTATTCTATAAGTAAACTTGTAACTGCGCCGTTCCTGGAAGCATTCCCGCCTAGATCACTCAGTCTGTAATATCGCTCAATCTAATACCGCTAACAATTGAATTCTTAAAGGAAATTACTGAGCAACATAATCTTACAAAGTAACTGGTTGACTTTGTTAGGATATCCTTTCATATTGCAAGGAATCCGCCACACACGACTTGCACACAAAGTGAAAACCAAACACGTATAGAGAAACAAATTCGCTGATTCTTAATGATTCTGATTATGTAAGATATCACTAAAAAACTTATGAAATAACACATGAAATTAATGATATTTCGTGACATGGATATTATATAGATAGATAAGGGAAAATTACATAAAATCCGATTAAAATTATCTTTCAATTAAATTTTCATTAAAAGTGTGATACTTAGTTTTGCGGGCCAGTATAGTAAAAATCACTGAACATACATAGGGTTTAATTCGATAGCTTTTTAGCTGCTCTATCAGCCTTAGGCGCGTTGAAGTCGGTTTCTGGGACACCCTGTATATTACTCGATATACCTTTTTACTTAAAGTTGCGTATTGAAACTACAAGACCACTTAAATTCAGTGAATTGGTGTGACATTGTCCTATGATATTTAATTACTATATCCGTCAAGATGAAAAATAAGTCAAGAAAAACATGGCTGATTTACAAGCAACTGGCCTTGAGCCCCCACGGCAGATCACCTGCCGAGTTATCTTGACTTCTCAATTGCCTCCGCGTTGATTAGCCTCTTGTTCAGGAATGGTAATAGCCTAGGAACATGCTATTGAGCTATTTCTGATCTGAGAGGAAACAATGCGTGAATCCGTTGGAAGATTGGAAACATGTAGGGTTTTGCTAATACGTTCCAGTTTTTAGTATTTTTTTGCTTGTTAAAGTCATTGTTTTGTTTGAAATACAGGTATATTACCTACTCGATAAGAAGTAATTAAATTCATATGTAAAGTTAGGTGAACGATGTGACTTAACTTAGATAACTTCGTCTATCTCCAACTGCCTCCCGTTCTCTTATACGGTGGGTGGCCATGGCTCGTAGTAAATTCGTCGAGTTAGGACTACGACTCATTCAGTTGGTCTTTTGATAGGGAGATTATTATCAGTGTTAGAATATGTACTTAATCAAAGGTACCAGTGAGGTAATGAAAGGAATGGTTTTACACTGCCAGCTTGTGTCGAAGAACTTCGTGATTCCAAAATTATTTTCTAGTTCTGTAGTCAAATGACAAAAACGTAACCTTTATGTTTGTCCATCAGTTTGTCAGAGACTATGGGTACGATGGGAACAAACAATGAATGTAAGTATGTATGTAAACACTTTATTGTACAAAAGACAGAAATTCAAACACAATATTTACAGAATTGGAATGTACAAATGCGAACACCCTTTTAAGGATCTCTTTCAACTTACCTTTGGGTGGTTGGGGAAAATAAATATTTTTTATAAGATCTACGATTATGTTATAGGTTCGTTAAAAATACTATAATTTCCTACCTAGTGTATTGAATCACTTTGTATGTCCCGTTTCGTACGGTCTGCTTTACAGGTAGCTGCACACCAAAGTTTTCAGTTACTTATAAGGCCGACTGTTTGTACAATATCTTAATGAATACATTGTTATATTTTTTCAGTAGGTACGTGGGTGGAGCGCCTGTTCTTTATAAATAGCACTTTTAACACTTTTATTAATTGCCTTCTTGGCAGGCGCCTACGCACGTGCCACCTAAGGCTACGATATATTTCCTAGACTAGCTTTAGGCCGCAACTTCGTCAACATCGGTTTTTGCTTTTTCCTTGCAGGAACTCGCCTATTTTCGATTTGACGTTAAATTGTTGCAGAGATATCCCACGACGGACTTAGGATACCTACTTTGAAATGACTAGCATAGAGGCATTCCATCTTAGTCCTCAGGGTTGGCAACGCATTTGCAGTCTTAGGATTGCATTGCAGTCTTATGAATGCGAATGTCTATGGGTCACAGTTTCTACTTTCCATCAGGTGGCCTGTGTGCTCGTTTGTCTTCTCCATGACATAAAAAAAAAAAAAAAAACTAACTTATCGATTAGCGATAAACAATTTTTATGTAGACGGAGTCGCATGCAATAGCTATTAGGTACAGTCACAACCCGCGAATGTTACGCCACTTGCCACTCTTCTTAATTTAGCCGTGTAACTACACTCGGGTAATATTAATATGTCAAGTCTGCTGTCAACCCAAAATGCATTACACAGTTAAATTAAGAAGAGTGGCAAGTGGCGTAACATTCGCGGGTTGTGACTGTACGTAAACTAATAATGAAATGTCTAGATCTGGCCCCTATACCACAAAACTTTACAAGCCTACAATTTAACAAATTTGTCAACTTTTTGTATGGAGATCCGTACAAATTTGTCAAATTGTACGCTTGTAAAGTTTTGTGGTATAGGGGCCTGGTGTCTATGCGACTCTCAGTAGGAAGATACGGTCACGAGCGTTCATTTGGGACTCATTATAAGAAAACTATGCTTGAAGTCGTCAATGTCATTAGAGATGTCAAGTCATTTGTAACTTTCGGGAAACTCAACCTTATTATTGTAGAATGTCGAATTTGGACCTAAGGTGTGTACCAAAATAAATCTCGTGACTGTACCTACACACTTATTTACCGTTATCTACCTATTTGACTTTGATTATTGATTATTTTAGACTAGGTTCTACAATTATTATACGGGGATACTTTTTAATATGCCTACGCCGTCCGTCCGTTTTAACTCTAACCGTATTAAACTTTATTTTTTTAAATACTTGTTTTTAAATCAGATTCACTAACAAACAAAAATAATTAAGAAAGTGAAATCCCCTCCCCATACTCCCCATACAAACGTTTTTAAACGTATTTTTATTTTTGTTGTATCGTAAAAACGGTAAAACATACACACAAAATTTGGTACGATTACAGTAAAACCCTGAAGAAAAACAATACTATACAATGGTCAAGTGTGTGAAGTGTGTGTGGTGTGTGTGTTGGGCTTGCGCTGATTCTAGTCGATATCGAATTGTTGAACATAATACCTACCGTGCGTGGTACGGAACCCTCGATATGCGAGTCTATATCGCACTTGTCCGGTTTTTTATTCGAAGCGCCCACCTGCTAAAGTATCACGAGGAATTCTTAAAGCATATAATTTTACCTACATTGTCTGTCACCAAGACAATAAGACATTATCTACTCAAGCTGTCTGGAATGAAGATGGAACGGTTGCAGTTGCACCGGCCGCTATAAATAGGTAATTCCTAATCATATCTGATGGAACAAATGCTTCCTACGTGTATCTAGGTTACGTTGCTTACCTCTTTTTTCATAACACTCAAGGGCACAGGAAAATATATTTAACATAGATAAGTAAAAACTATCAGCTTATAATGTCTCAGTATCAAAAGTAGCTCATGCTCAAAATTAACTAGACACGACGTATTCTCTTGACAATAGAGTCGAGTGCAGATCATTTTGACCTCTTCGGTTGCGTATCTACTTCTGCTGCTGACTGTACCTACCTACAAACAGGACGTATTATTAAAAAACAACTATTACAAACCAGACGCTAGACAAGGTACAAAATATTGAAGTAAATAAGACAAATGAATTTTCATTTTTTTTTATTGATACTTACGTTAAATTAACACATCACATCATTGACGTTTTTCACGTCATAAATAAGCTAAAACAATCTTACTGTTCTAACAGTACTTTGCAAAGTACTTTCATTAGTTTAATTGAGATTTCTTCAAATAAAACTACATTTTAAAACCTATTATAAAACTACATATCGTCCCTTTACTTTCGAGCTCGTATCTAATCGAATAGTTAGATAGGAAAATCACTCATGTGCTCTAAAAAATAAATACTACTTTCCTATAACTATTCGAACAGATACGTGGATGAGAAATTAAAGGAATGATATCTGAGTACACATGCAAGAACAATGATATATCTAGTGATCATTACGTCACTAATTATCACAATTCAGATGTATAAGATAAGAAGAAAAATAAATAAACACCACATGCAAAATTTTCATTCAAAATTACTCAACATTTGCGCAACACTCGATTGGTCAATCTTTACATTTAAAAGTTTCAATATTAGACCTTCAAGGCCAGGGTCGCCACTTTGTTTCAACCCACCTCGCTTCTATATCATAATCATATTGTTTATGATACGGCAGCTCCTATTCTCTTCTTCCTATAACGTCAACAAAGGATGCAACGGATCGCTAGTATACAACAAAATAGCATGTCGTTGGTTTATAACTACACCTTTACAACATCGTACCAACATATCGTTATTATGATTAGGTGATGATAGAATCATTCTGTTTGTTTGAGCATGTTCATCTCGTTCCCTCTGTACGCATAGCACATAAAATCACCAACTGGCTTGTCTTTAATATACAGGTATAGTTTCATGCAGGTGTCACAGAAGTAGGCGGGGTTGAAGGGGACGGCGCTGCAGCCCACGATGACCCACTTGGCCCCGAACTCGGCGCACGTGGTGCAGTACACGGTCTGGTTCTGCGAGACTGCCGTGACGCACGGGTACACGCTGGAAATGAGGGGGTCGAACATGCTGAGGAGGCGGATCTCGGAGAAGGTGAACAGGTGCTCGCAGTCGCCTTGGTGGACGTACACCTGGAATGAATGTTGAGTGTTCGTCAGCCGAGCGAATGTTATTTGCAATTAGTCTTAACTGCCTGTAGTTAGAAGTGTAGTCAGAAATGAAATTGTAGTGCATTTAAATTCTGATTCTCATATTCCCGCTTAAAAATATAACAGATGTCACTTTTAAAGTAGGTACCTAGTTTAAGTCATTGTCAAATTAACATTTCGCTGCTTAAATGCAAAAGCGCCACAAAACAAAAACAGATATACTTAGTTTGATTTAAAACTTAAAGTATATAGAATTCCGAATTTTCCGGATTTGAGACCCTTTTGCATTTAAGCAACTATTTCAGATTAAGGACCAATTTCATCATACGATGTTTACCACTTAACATACAATTAGAGCGTTAACAGCTGTCAAAATGTATGAACTAACAATCGATTGATTAAATTTAACATTGTTTGGTGAAATTGGTACCTAGCCAACCCATTCATTTTAACAATTAAATTAATATATCCAGATGTGGCCAATTTATGAATAAAAAGTACAGGTATACTAGGGAGCGGTGAGATGAAATTTGAAAACGCTTTAAATCAGCCTACAAAGAAACAAGAAACGAAAGAGCGTAGGCGGGTTTGCATGAGAAAGCCGCTCTTTCAACAAATTACTGTTTTTTTAGTACGTGCTCTTATGACAAGTATTATTTCCTCTTAAATGTCAGCTGCCTATCTTTCATATTTTTCGAGATATTTTTAATAAACTTAGCAAAAAAATTGCCAGGAAAGCTAATAAATAAATAAATAAAATACAACGAGGAAATGCCGCCGCTAGCAACTGTGGCACTTTTTTCTTTAATTTATTTAGTACTTATTCATTTTAACTTACTTTTAGCAAAATTCTAAATAGGTTTATTTATACAGTGCAGCAGTGATACAGTACTGGGTGAATATTTGGCGTTTCAACCGCCGTCATTATTGCTTTCGCATATTATTCAATATAAACTTAATAACTTCCTTGTTATTTTAAATGGAATGGATACTACCCCCGGGTCCGCTGATTTAGACATCAAAAGTTGCTGGTAGCTATCACAATTTTCGTCAATGTGTTGAAGAAAATAATGACGGCGGTTGGAACGCCGGAATATTCACCCTACTCCCAGCTTCTTAATAGAGTTCGGCTGGCTATCGCTATCACCCTCGCACTCGCAACTGACAGTATATCTGTCACTCGTGTTTCATACAAAAACGAAGATTGCCGAACTACATTAAGAAAATAAAAGCACTGTACGTTCTTGTTAATTTCTCTAAAATACAACTTTCGTCCAAAACCTTGAAACTAATATAATTTCCGAGAAAATGCGTTGCCAACCCTGAGGACCGAGATGGAATGCCTCTACGGGCCGTATTCATAGACTAATCTCAACTCTAATGCTCGTCTCGAGATGCGTCAAAAATGACAGCTTTTTATGGCTTGACGTTTACTTTGACGTATCTTGTGACGCGCATCTCAGCCAAGATGAGTTTATTAATACGGGCCTAAGCTAGTAATTTCACTAGTTGTTTGACCCATACGACGGAACACAATAACGAAAACATTGCTTTTGAGTGGCAGGTTAAAGGGTAAGGTGGTACCGATTCGAACTCTACAAAAGGTCCGACGGATGTCTGAAGCGAGTTGGCAACCCTGCACCCTCTCCGTCGTTTACTTGTAAAATAGGTGAATTGCTGGGGCCCCATTTTTAACTTTCCAGCGCTCAAAAGTTTCACTCGAAAGTGAGAAAAAACGGTGAAAACGTATTTTTGAATTAAGAGCTATAATATATAGCTCGTTAGAAAATGTAAAAACGAGTGGTCCACACCTTTCTTTTTCAGTTTTATCAGCAGAAATTTGTTTTGACATCTCATTCAACTGTAAAAAGTCAAATGTCAAACCAAATAAGTTAATTTTGAAACAAACCTCAAATATCATAGATAAAACAATAGCAGAACGTTTCCTTTATTAGTTTTAATTAGTAATTTTTGTTGTTGTTATTATGTCGTACGTTTATTTATATACACCGTGTTTTTTTATTTACGATAACTTCGGCATATTACTAGGTATATCCATAGAAAGTGGTAGTTTTTTATTAATATTGCAAAAAAAAAAACTGTTAAGAACAAAGTAATTAAATACATCGCGTAACTGTACTACAAGCCTATATTCCCTTAGTCGGCTCTTACGACATCCACGGGAAGACATGCAGTGGCACTATTCTAACTGGGCAACCACACGAAGTTATTAAAAAAAAATAAAAAAATGATAATCGTCCACTTTCTGCGTACAACGAAACGCTTGAAATATTAAATCAATAATTAGCTTTCGAGTGAGAACTTTCAAAAATACAGTATAAATGGGTCCATGCATCGTGACATATTTTCTTGCGTTATTATTAGGGTTCGGAAAATCGGGAGCTATTATACCTACAACTAACAAAATGCCGGAAAAAGCTAAGCAAGTATGGAGTCGGCTTCTCAAAAATAATATTTTTTATTATTGAAATTCCGGGATTCCGGGATTGTATGCAACATCAGAAAATAGTTTATACGTATCAATTGTCATTGGGTTATGCCTTTTTAGCGAATTTCCTCAACATACAAGATGTCTGCTAATACTGTACTGTCAGTTAAATGAAAATCACATGAATTACATAAAATTTTGATCACAGCATATATAAAATGAGTCTATTTAAATACTTTCATACATTGGTATGGCTATTATTCTAATTTCCGATGTTCCGGGAAATCCCGGAAAGTTTATTAGTAAAATTAAACTGAGTCCGCTTCCATATTAGTCAACATCTACGCCATGTAGGTACTGAGCCCAAAGTTTAGGTATATTAGCTCCCGATTTTCCGAACCCTAGTTATTATTTTCCATGATTTCGAGTGGTCGAAAGTCCAAAATCGCCCCCCTGGTTAGGTTAGATACAATTCTTACTTCGGGATGTCCCAGCCGCACAGTGATCTGATCCAGCCTGGTGGCATGCAGGTCCCTCTTGGGGAACTCTCCCATGCCGCGCGCCATCGCCCACTCGCGCAGCTTGGCCGAGCGGTCTACGCAGTTCGCGCGCTCGTCCACGTAAAACACGTTGTTGATGAACAGGAAACCGGAGGGGAACATCTCCTGGAGACCAAGGTTCGAGTATGTACAGAAAAAAAATAGATTAATTTTAATTTTGTTTTGTATTTTTTGTGATTTTATTGTATTTTCAAGTCCATGGTATATCCTAGTGAGGCCCAACGTCCTAAATTTAGGACATTTGTCAAAGTGAGTTTTGACTTTCGTTGGCTGACACAAGATGATTTTTTGAAGTAATGAAATTTGACGTGGGCCTCACGAGGATATACTTATTAAGGCGAATAAAGTTTTTTCCATTCTTGGCGGAGGTGTAAAAATTCTGAATTTTATTGAAAAATACAGGGGTGTTTGAAAGATACGTGTATTTTACAAGTCATTTTGAACGCCAGGCGCAGGCTTGCGTCACTGAGGCATACGACGCAGTCTAGAAGTGTAGTATAATGACAGATCGGACCCATGGGCGTCAATAATCGCAATAATGTGGACATGAATCCAAAGATCTTAATTAAACAAATTAAATTACATGAATATTTACTTACCTCAGAAATTATTTTACAAGACAGTAATAAATGAATAATAAAAAAAGGTCAGGAGTGGTCATTAATATTAATCTACTTAAGTGTGCTCCATTAACATGCGTGGATTGCGAAAGGAAGGTTCTACCTCATAGCCTCTTAAGGCCCAACGAAAAATTCAGCTTGTAGTCACTACGACCAGTAGTCCTACCAGTAGTACTATTGTTTTATACTCATTCAGACTGATACTTAAAAGACTTACTTAGAGGTCACGCCAAATTCGTTTAGCGCAAAATTTGGAAACAAAATGGGGGGTTTTCTATAAGTCCTACTGGTAGGACCGTGGTACGCTATGACTACACAACTGTCGAAGAAGCTGGGTCTGAATGACAAAGTTAATAAGTACTATGGGTAGGACCTTGGGCCTTAGGAGGATAAGTTTATTTTAGCCGTGAAAAGGAATAATATAACCATGAATAAAAAAAAAACTGTTTATTTACTTTAATAAAGCTACACAACAAGATATTGTATTATTTATTTATAACTGTCTTGCAAAGGATCTAAATTATTTTTCAGGTAAGCAAACAATGAATGTAATTTAATTTGTTTAATTAAAATCTTGGAGTCATGTCCACATTATTGTGCGACGACACCGCTGCGGTATAATAACGGTGCGTCAAAAACGGCGCCATGTTGTTACTATGGCCCCGTCTTTTGTTTACGCAACGACACCGTCATATACGCACCGTCAAGCACCGGTGTGAGCGCAGCTTTATTGCGAGTAGTGTCGGCCATTTGTCAGACCCCTGAGTATAGTACAGCTATACCTTGGCGGAGGTCTGCAGCTGCTGGTGCGGGTTGGCGACGCAGTCGACGCGCAGGCCGGCGTCGTTGGGGCACGTGAGGCGGTCGCGCAGCGCCGACAGCCGCGTGCGCCCCAGCAGCACCAGGTCGCGGCTGAATATCGAGTGGCGACTGCTCACCTGACGCAACATTTTTTTTTTTTAATTATTTAGAACTTATACAGTCATATTCGAATGCGATATACTTTTTTTTTTTTTTTTTTTTTTATGGCATAGAGAAGACAAACGGGCACACAGGCCACCTGATGGTAAGTGGAAACTGCGACCCATAGACATTTGCATTCACAAGACTGCCAAGCAATCCTAAGACTGCAAATGCGTTGCCAACCCTGAGGACTAAGAAGGAATGCCTCTATGCTAGTCATTTCACCGGCTGTCTTATCCCCAAACCGGAACACAACAATGCGAACACTGCTGTTTGGCGGTAGGTTAATGGATAAGATGGTGATAGCGATCCGGACGGACCCTGCATAAGGTCCTACCACCCGCAAAAAATCAAAAAAAAATCAGGGTGAAATCTAAGTCGTGATTCCAATGATCACCTCTGTGTTCTACCCACGAGTATGAACAACTTTCACTATGGGGCCAACTCTGAAATATCGAAAAAAAAAACAGCTGTTTCATAGAAAAGTTCAATACGCACTCGACCAAAATGTATGAAGCAGCTGATTTTTTTTTCGATATTTCAGAGTATACAGTATACAGGGTGAAATTTAAGTACTAAACAAAACAAGTTCGAAAAGAGGTTCATTAATGAATACACATAATAAATAAAAAATCCGTATGATTAAACTAACAATACAAATGAAGTGAAAAATCACTTAAGATGACAATATAAGATAGGTACTGGTAAACAAAATATATATAGGATACTAAAACAATTTACATTTTAATAACCTTTTAAGGCTAGTAAGAGAAACATGGAAATGATCAATGTTAAATAGTTGATTATTATAATATTTAGGACATCGTCTGAAAAAGGTATGTCGGGAGTAATTTGTGCGGGCAAAGAGCACATGAAATAGAGGTCTAGGACGTAAAGGGTGGTGCGGTACACTGAAGGTAACTTTTTCCATCGCTAATATATAAAATTTTGCATCGTTAGTATAAAAGCTGCCAAGTGCGAGTGGGACTCCCACACGACGGGTTCCGTTTCATTATCTATACATTAGACACTATATTATAGCCTTCGAGCAAACGGCAAAATAATCACTTAATTATTTATCTTATTCTGTTAGTATTTGTTGTTATAGCGGCATCAGAAATACATCATCTGTGAAAATTTCAACTGTATACCTATCACTATCACGGTTCATGAGATACAGCCTGGTGAGGTGATAGACGGACAGTGGAGTCTTGAAAGATAAGATTGAAAAAACGTTCAAGTGCGAGTGGGACTTATCTATAAAAATCACGATTGCTGTACGGGAGCCCCCATTAAACATGTATTTAAGTTTTAAAGTGAACATAGAACTAAATTTTGTGTGAATACCCAGGTCGAACATTTTTTTGACCTAAAATGGAGTCTGAGAACTGTAAAAGATATCTTTGCTAAGATCTGAAGCTCATATATTGAGATACCGCCTATTGGCCTATGAGGGCAGAACATCTCTTACATGTTTCTCCTTGATGTTGTAGGGGAAGGGTCGGTAGATCCGCACACGAAACAGTAGGTCCTTTCCAGGCTCTAGGTCCCGAGCTTTGGGTTGATCATCTTCCGGTTCTACCTGAAATATACACTTACTCTGTTAATTACTTACAAAGTATTCAAATTTACTGCCAATACTTCATTGAACATGTCCGAAAACAAAGTATTACACCGGTTGTCTTATTCCCGCACCGGAACACAACAATGCGAACACTACTTCTTGGTGGTGGTAGGTTTATCGATAAGATGGTGGTAAAGATCCGGACGGACCCTGCACAAGGTCCTACCACCACTAATTAATTTAGGCTTCAGGAGAAATGTAAGAACTTTCAACCCTTTCAACGCCCCACGTCACTTACACGCCAAGCACGTTTCAAAAGCTATGCAAAATTCACCCTAATTTATACGAAAGGAGGTCTGTTTTGAGTTGTATCTCTGAAAACTACAGGGTGAAATCTAAGTCGTAAATCAAAAGATCACCTCTGTGATCTACCCACGAGTATGAACAACTTTCACTATATACCAACTCTAAAATCACGAAAAAAAACAGCTGCTTCCATTTTGGTCGAGTTCGTATTGAACTTTTCTATGAAACAGCTCATTTTTTTTTCGTGTTTTCTGTCTTGGTTCCATAGTGAAAGTTGTTCATATTCGTGTTAACACAGAGGTGATCATTTGATTCACGACTTAGATTACACCCTGTATAAGCGTCGGTGGCGTGGTAGGCACCACAACACACGACACCTTTAGGTGTTCTTGGCGTTCAACTGGAGAATATAAACACGTTAGCTTTAAGCAAAACAGTCACATTCAAAATACAGGTAATGCAATAAAGGCCTATCGTTCGCGGGGGGCGTTGAAAGTTTCTGGATTCACAAAACAAATTATTTAATTACTAGTTCGCTTCGGTCTATGTGAGTTTTCTGTAACACCCGTACATAAACCAGAAGCTATTATACATATAAACCTTCCTCTTGAATCACTCTATCTATTAAAAAAACCCGCATCAAAATCCGTTGCGTTGTTTTAAAGATCTAAGCATACATAGGGACAGACAGCGAGAAGCGACTTTGTTTTATACTATGTAGTGATTTAAATAAATAAATAAATAAAATAAATATCAGGGGACAATCTCACACCAATTGACCTAGTCCCAAACTAAGCTCAAGGCTTGTATTATGGGTACTAGATAACGATATAAATACTTATATAGAGAAATATATACTTAAATATATAGAAAACATCCATGACTCAGGAACAAATATTCGCGCTCATCACACTAATATCTGCCCTTACCGGGATTTGAACCCAGGACCGCTAGCTTCGTAGGCAGGGTCACTACCAACTAGGCCAACGCGTCGTCAAATCAATTACAGCAGTTTAAATTTCGCAAGGCATTTCACAACAGGCGACTACAGGCGAGTGAAACTTTGTATTTACACACGGGGATAAATATCCCGCGACACGTTCCGTGTCGGCAGCAACACGGTAGAACGAAGTCGCGCAACATTTCTAAACTTTGCGCGACATATCGTCCCTTTCTCAACGTCGTAGGTGATCGAATAGTTTGACAGGAAAACCACTCACGTACCCTTAAGAATAAAGACTACATTCTAGCTAATTACTCGATCAGATACGAGATTGAGAAAAAGGGACGATACCTGACAACAACACGCGATATTTGTCAGCCGCGACATCTGCGAATCTAGACTAGACATTTTGCACCCTATTTCACCATCCCGACAATGACAGATGACAGGTGACATTCCAGTGTACATGGCGCAGCGTAAATGAAACTCAGTGATAACTTTGCAATGTATACTGAATTGTCACCTTTCACATGTCATTGTCAAGATCAAAAAAAAAAGCTGCCCTAATAGCAAAGAAGGCGGTTAATTGCAATGATGTGGTCGAAGCCTTGTCTCTCTCTTGCTAACTCTATTGCTAACCACATAAAATTTAAAGTTCTTATAATATTAAAGATGCACTTAGCCACCTTCTTTGGTATGACGGCAGCTATGCGAACGTACGGTTCAAGCTGCCTTCTTGATGACGTCAGACCATCTTGCCAGGTCTCTGCCTTGAGCACGTTTTCGATCAACTTTACCGAAAATAATTAACTTCTCCAAACGGCTTTGTAGAACGCACGATGTGATGTGACCCAAGAAACCGAGGGCGCGCTCTTTACAGATAATATTAATCCACTTGGTGATTCCTAACTCAATGTGGATTGTACATCTCGCAAAAGAGGGGTTTCGAGGGGGGAAATCGTGTTTGTGCTTAAACCATTAGGTACATATTACCAAGGTTACATAAACTTATTAAATAAGTTAGGTTAGGTTAGACCTTTAACCACAAAAAAAAAAACAATGAAGAGAAAAGACAAAGTTTGTCCTACGAGGGCTGCCTTTTAAGTTCTGTCGTTTGCAAACCTCCCGTGATTGCATAAAAAAGAACTAGTGTCATCTTAAAATATTTGAATTTAGAATTCGAAAACAAAAGAATGACTCGAAATCGGCCCAACCGTTTTAGTACAGCGTTCGTTCAAAGTTGACAAGTCAGTTGTGAAAATGGAAATTTCGAAGGAAAATTTACGTGCGATAATTTTTTACAACTTCAAAAGGGGCTTAACGCGACTTCAGTGCTTCGAAGAGTTGACTACGGTTTTCAATGATAAAGCACCATGCCTCCGGACTGTGGAACGCTGGTATTTAGAATTTCAACGTGGTTGCTCTAGTCTTGGTGATAGACATCGTGAAGGTCGACCAAAAACAGCCGTAACCCAGGAGAACATTGATGCTGTACGGCAACTGATCGTCGAAGATCGCCATGCGACATACCGTGAGATAGAAGCTTCCTTAAGTATTTCAGGGACCAGTGTTCACAGTATTTTGCATGATCACTTAGGCCTAAAAAAGTTGATCTCACGCTGGATACCACATTTACTCAGTGAAGACCAAAAAACGGCTCGCGTTCGATGGTGTCGTAAAACTCTGCGGCAATTCAACCAAGGAAACTCGAAACATGTTTACGACATTATCAGTGGTGACGAATCTTGGATATATGCCTACGATCCCGATTCTAAACAGCAGTCGACTGTTTGGGTGTTCCAAGATGAGCCAAAACCAACCAAAGTAATACGCTCACGGAGCACTTCGAAAAAAATGGTCGCCACGTTTGTGGCGAAAAGTGGCCACGTTGCCACCATCGTGCTCGAGGATCGTAAAACGGTTAATGCTGACTGGTATACCACTGTCTGTTTACCAGAAGTCATCGGCGAGTTTCGAAAAAATAACCCAAGACGTCGTATAAGACTGCACCACGATAATGCGAGCTCGCACACAGCCCGGCAAACAATTGCGTTTTTAAAAGAGCAAAACGTCGAAATTCTGGAACACCCGCCGTACAGTCCAGACTTAAGCCCTAACGATTTTTTTACTTTTCCAAAAATCAAGCAACGACTTCGTGGTCAACGGTACCAGACGCCTGAAGAAGCCGTTGAGGCATACAAAACGGCCATTTTGGAGACCCCGACTTCGGACTGGAATAAGTGTTTCGAAAACTGGTTCGATCGAATGAAAAAGTGTATTACATGTCACGGTGATTACTTTGAAAAACAATAAATACCATTTAACACTTAAATTGTCTTTAGATTTTCCAAACGACACAACTTAAAAGGCAGCCCTCGTATCATGATTTGGTAAAACATTGGTGAACCAAAAAAATCGCTTTGCAATAACATTTTGCATATATCAGTACACTGTGGCTGTAGATTACCTGTAACTTAATTAACCTCAAGTTGTATTAAAGGTATTTAACAGAGCCTTAGAAAAAAGGACTATAAATTAGTCCTTTTTTCTAAGGCTCTGTTAAATACCTTTAAGAAGAAGAAGAGCCATATCATATCTGTGTGCAATAGTCAACCATCTTAAATGATTCAAATCATAAAACTTCATAAAAATTAAATTAAAATGTCACTTTGACATACTTCCATAGTGGATCAAAGTGGTTGAGTGTTCATTAGATATTGCCTGCTATGAATTGCAGAAATATGTTGCCGGTTTAGAAACACATTTCATTACACCGTGGTAAAAATAACAAACCTGTGGAAGTGATATGATCCTGATGCCTCTGTACTTCATTCTCTTCTGGTAGTTGTTGGCGGGGTCATTAATAAGCATAAGCTGGTGCCTTGCCACTATGGCAAGGTCACTGGGATGCTGGTCGTACTCCTTCTGATCAAACACAGACAGCACCGAGAGAGTGGGGAGCGGCGTTGACATTACCAGTTCCTTGCCAGTTTTTAGGTGCTCTGGACTGAAATATAATAAATGAAGTCTGAGATAAGGCTTTACAGATTTTGTGCCTGCCTTCAGTGAGTGCTATGCTGTAGACTGTAGTAGCATATTTTTTTATTGTAATCTGCCAAGGACAGTGAACCTCATTACCTGGTTGGTGGCACTGAATGACTTAAACCTTTTTGCAATATGTTTTCATTTACCGGACAACAGATCTCCAAGCAAGCGAGCATGCAAGCTTGGTGGCAAATATTGTATACAGAAAGGGAACCACCACCCAATTGTTATAGTTCAGGAATTTGATTGTTAAGTAGTTTGACTAAATAGGTCAATTTGCTACATCATACATATTCCACATAATTATTGTTAATTGTGTCACTAATAATTATGTTCAACAATTTTGAACAGGCAGGAAGAGAGGGCAATACAGGTAAGAGGTAGAGATAGACAGGTCTTACACTCTTTACCTGGTTTCTGAATCGGAATGACTAATTGATTTTTCTATGAGTTCAGGGCAAAATCTGAATCGAAAATAGTAGTTTACAAGCTCAAGAAACAAAATCTTAGTGTTTTGGCTGGAGTGAACTAAAAAAGCGTTTGGGATATTGTCTGTTGACAAAGATAGTTCAAAGAAGCCTGAAGTACAAGCATAGAGAATTCGGCACCCGACCAGGGTGGGGATGGTCTTAATATTATAAATTGGGTGTTCTTTCAAAGATTGCCATGGGATCTGTCGGTTACCGCCACATTCGATTCATTCCATGTTCCGAGTTGAACTGCCATACTCAGACATTTTAGAGAAAGTTAACTCATTGTTTGGCTAATTCTGAGTTTGGCTAATTGACTAACCAATATTATATGCAGCAAATGCAGTGCTGACACGCCTGTTGTCTAGAGATGCTACCTATTAAGATTTATAAATTTGTAAAACACTCTTTTATTTAAGGCCAGAGATCTAGCTCTGAAAAAAAGTGAAATCATATATGCAACATGGTACCGAACGGTAGCTTGAAAGTACAATTATTACCTGCAAAAATTGGCCAGAGATTGAAACTGTGAGTCATTCAAGTTAAATCCAACAAACTCTTTAATTTTTTTTGTGCAAAATTGTTCCTTATCCTCTTTAGCTTCTGGTTTTGTAAATATTGGAAGATGTTTATATATTTTTGGGAGATTAGAAGTTATAATAGATGGAGTTACTAGATTCCCCTTAACCGTATACCATTTGGGACCAACGTCAGGACCATAGATATTAACATTATTACAGACATTGTTCTGGTTCCCCGAATCAAACTCTTTTTTAGAAGTTGATGCTGTTGGTATAGAATCAGTAGCTTTTGAAGTAGACGATATTGGCTCCGCAGGTGGTTGTTTGCTTGTTGCTCTCTCAGAAATATCCACTGATAAGTTAGATTGAAGAGTTGATTGATTACAATGAGTTTTTTTTTTCACTGAATTCAGTTTAGTTTTTCTGTCATAACTTAATTTCCGATTTGTTTTAACATGTTTTACATTAAACATATCTTTTTGAAAGTCGAAGTTTTTAACTATAGTATGTTCTGGAATATCAACATCACTATCTTCCAGATTTTCATCCATTGATACCGGCGACGAAGATTCCATGATTATTCTTATTCTGATGACAAAAGCTTGTGGCGGTTTTTAACTGTATATCATTTCAACTCGCAGTTTACAAATCAAATACAAAAAGGTACAAATTTGTTTATTATTTCGACGTAAAAACCGTAAAAATTTGGCTGACTGACAGCTGACAGAACAGACAGAAGTGACCGACCGACACAGTATAAAATATGGTATGGAGATATGGATATCCTATAATCTGTGATGTATGGTGACAGATAAGAACCGGGAAAAAGCGCGAGTTGGACTCGCACACAAGCCGTAGAGCTGTAGATCAAATTATAAAAATTTCTAAAAACAAATTATTAAAAAATATATCAATAATCATTATGATCAATGATAAATATAAAATATCACTGATAATGATGATTTGAAATATTCAAAAGCTGATTTGATTAAAGACGTGTAATATGATATTCAAACTATTTAAGCTAATAGAAGTTGAGAATATCAAATATTATGGTTTAATAAATGTTTTAATATGTAAAACATTAAAAACAATTAAGATACCGCCTTCAAAAACGCAAAAATACTTCTTTTAGAGTTCGCGAACTTACTCGGCTCGCGTCGGTGACACACGATGAAGCTTGTTCACACTTGAAACGCAAAATGTCGTCGAAAGAGGAAGTTTTGAGTTGCTCGCCGAATCGTAAGTACGCCGAGTACGCGTACTTACTCGCCCGTCCTTTCAAAGTGGAAAGTCGAGCTTTAAAACCGCGATCTTAAAGTCCGCGAACTTACTCGGCTAACTCGGCTTGCGTCGTTGAACCTTGACTCACAATTCAAACGCAATATGTCGTCGACACAGGAAGATTTGAGTTATTAAGGAATTATATCATGTCACATTATAAAAATTACTCATTTTAGGTTTTAACTAGAATTTATGAAACGCAAGAAACAAATTAACACAAACAATTATCTATATAGATTTCTAACTCGGCAGTTTTTAAGACTGCACCGAGAAAACGTCGAGCGTCCAGTGGCGCCCTCATTACTATTATTGTGTTTCCTAATTAACTAAAGAATTTACTTGCAATCAAACGATACGTTTTTGTAACGAAAGTAAAAACACAGTTTATGGGATACGTAACAAACTTTAATAACAATTACCCTTTGAGTAGGTAGTGAGCTTAACGGGAAAAGGTGGCCATTTTTTTCCGTTAAGTTGATAACTCGAAGGAGAATTGTTATTAAACTATATGATTTACCCTATAAGTTGTGTTTTCATTTGTAGTACAAAAAACTACCGACCAATTTCAAGAAAATACTTAGGTTTATTAGAAAAATAAATAATTAAATAAATAAATAAAACAATAATAGTAATGAGGGCGTCACTGTACATCCGGCGTACGCTCGGCGCAGTCTTAAGTACGAGTATCAACTTTTGATGAGTCTGACTGAGCCGACACACGGGCAAGCAGGGATTGAAAACCGGTTTATTTTCCGTACCGGTTAGAGCCGCACTTTGAGAGCCTAACCCATAATAAAGGTTACGCTCGCAAGAACCGCTCTAACCGGTATCTCTATGTCGGAGCGTAAACAGGGAACGAAATCAATTTACCGGTTAGAGAGCGGTTCCTCCGTGTGGGGGGTGAATGACCGCTCGTTTAAGGAGACAGGATTGGTTTGCTATGGTATTAGATTGATAGCGCAGCCACCAGCAGCGCCTCGACGCGCGACAGCGGTCATTCATCCCGTATCGAAACACAGAGTAACCGGTTAGGGAGCGCTTCGAAATAACGTTCCCAAATCATTTCGTTCGAACGTAACCTAAATTATTAACCGGTTTAACCTAAATAAATACCGGTTTATTTGTAACCGGTTACAATCCCTGCGGGCAAGTGAGCTCGCCGAGTCACAAGTACTCGCCCGTCTATCACCCCTTTGAGTTCATTGCGTTGCGATTTGCAAGTGGAGAATATTGTTGTTTAAACTGTCGTCGGCTTACCAGTGACAAAACCGTACTGCACGTTCAGTATGTTCGTGCCAAAACCTATTTAAAGTTTAAAAAAAATGTGCTGTCAGTTCTCGTCGATTTGTCAGTTTTACGTCAAAACAAATGATATTAAATATCTAGCAACAGCAGTTTACTGAATTAAATAATAGCTAAAGAACTTACAATATATAGCTAAAATGTTAACTTTATGGAATTTGTTCGAAGCGTCACTACTTTGTCTCAATGCCGTCTGTGTACTTCACGAAGAAAGGTTCATGCAGAAAAGTAAGGTTGCCTAACCTTTGCACAAACAAATTAGGTTTACAATAACATTGCTCTAGGCCTATTATTTTACCTACCTATTATTTTAAATTATTTCCTAATATCGGTTAATCTTAATTATTTTTCAGTGGGTTGGGGCGCCCTTAGCCAAAATCAAGGATTCGAAGACCAGTCAACTGTAAAATTCCAGATTCTGAACTTGGTTAGATCGATAAGAACTGTAACGAGAAGTAAGTATCTCCTTTATAATCTGTACATATGAAAACTTTTCAGTGACTGACTGATAGACAACACAGACTTTCTAAAACACTTTCTATATTCCTTGGGTTAGGGGCGCATAAAAAATATTTTCTGAAAAACAAAACTCTAATGAGGGGGAGTAAGCAGTAAATGACTCCTACACCTATGAACTCGCCCAGGACTCTCCTCTAGTTATACAAAATGACAATAATAACAATACATACAAAATCTTTATGAATTAGAATACGGGAAGTCCCAACATAGCAGAACTAAGATTGTTTAATTAGGTGTTACAAAACTAATAATCAAAGTTGTATTGAGGGTTATTCTGGTTATTCATTAAATTATCAAGAACTGCAGCGATCAAAGAACAGTTTCCAGTTTCCCAATCGTTTCATCACCCAAACTCTCTAGTTTTTTTTTCTATAACTTTTTAAAAAAAACATTACCTATCCTCTGTCCTAGTTCCTACTTATTTGTAATTTACAAGTGACTCAATGCTGATGCGTGATCGATATAAAAATCCTAAAAAGTTATTAGAAAAAAACATATTTCTATTTTATGTAGATTTGGGATATGAACCAGTTGGCAACCAAGACTTCAGACCTGGATTACATTACAACCATACTCCGTCTGTATGGCTAGCACAAGTGGTATTTTCTCACATGTTGCTCAGTGCATCAATATTGTTACAGACTAGATAGAATGGGAGATAGGAATGACAAACAAGTTGTGGAAAACTTGTGCTAGCCCTGTTGGTTGATTAAAAGATACCTAACTCTTAACATTGATTATTAAGTTAGGTTTATTTTTAGAATGACCTCCAATGAAAAATGTATTGGGAAAGACAAACAAAACGTTTTGGTTTAAAAGTTTTTTATTGTTTTAGAGCATTTCTATTATCCTATAGTGTTGTTATCTGTCTATCTTCTTAAAAAACAAAAAAAATTGGAAATGATTAAGCTTTGGGGATAGTACAGTCAACAGCATAAATAAGTGATCATTTCTGTACCTTGTCTCTTTCAATCGTTTCACAATTTTGTATAACATTTCAAACACAATGTTAAAGTGACAAGGTACATAAATGATCACTTATTTATGCTGTTGACTATCCTTACAAATATGCAAGGCTTTAGAGGAATACCTAAATAAAGTAAATCATTTATTTGAAATTTAGCTGGTGACTCGCTTGCTTGTCTTGCCTCCTTCTTCACTTAAAAAAGTAAATTCAGTTAAGTTATAATAAATCAATAATAAACTCATTATTTAAGACCTATAAGCAAAGGCCCAAAGGTATTGGGTAAGATATTTTTTTTTACTTAATATTCACATTAAATGTATCTAATAAAATAAGTGGCATTATAAAAAGATTGTCTCTCATATTCATCTAAAAATAATGGTCTTACAATTGTGTTTTGTTTGTTTCAGTTCCGCTGATCCTGTTAAACATACTTACAATCATATTTAAGTTATTACTGGGATAGCAGAAAACTAGAAGCATAAACAAATTAATGAAGATCTTTGTGGTTTGCAAAAACATTATAAATACACATAATTATGATCTTTGAAAATAATGCAAAATGTAATATACCAAGCATCTCCACATATTAAATAGGTAAAACAGGTTTAAAATAATCTAAAAACAAACACAATGCAACTCTTCATTAATATAATTATGTACATTACTCATCTTTAAGAAATAAAGTATTTTCTACCCGTTTATCACATCTAACCTTCATCCATATTGCCCTCTGCTTCTAGTGCCTTCAGTGTTCAGTTGTATAAATAAATGTCAGGGGACAATCCTTAATTATCCTTACCAATCTTATAAGTAGATAAACACTTGTACCTTGTCGCTTTAACGCCATTTGTCAGATTAGTAGCAGCTCAAACATGATGCTATGTTAAAGTGACAAAGCAAATATCGACAAATGATATATTATGCGTGGCACACCCTCAGGACTAAGATAAAATGCCTCTATGCTAGTAATTTCAAGCCCTTCTTACTCCGTCTTATCCCCTCACCGTAACACAACAATGCGAACACTGCTGCTCGGCGGTAAGTATAAAAAAGGCTTGTGCTGTTTGCACAAGGTCTTACCACCTCTATCTATAGTCTATTTTATTTATTTATTTATTTATTCAGACAACATAATAGGTCCACAATTTTATTAGTCTATGCTTATAGGTATTTAAAAAAATGTAAACAATCCAAACCACGTGACATTGTTAAACAGCCAATGAAAACTGTTTTATCGAACTTTGACGTATCAGTGTTCTGCTTCTATTGGCTGACGAACTATTTCACGTGGTTGTTTTATTTTCATTTTTTTAAATACCTAAAAATATAGACTATAAAATAGGGTGTTAAGTAACACACCGATACGTAAAACGGTAACGTTGCGAGAACAGAAGATTGGGTCATAGTAAGATTAGTAAGGTGTCAATTTTGACTGACCGTAATTTACGCACCATTAAGCTCTGGTGTGGGCGCTCCCTTATCCGTGACCTGGCTGATAGGGGGCACTGGGGACATTCCAAGTAATCTTAATTTTAAGCTAAGTAAACGCTCGCTTCGCTGCGGTTTAAGTTTATTCAACAATATCCGTTTGGAATTATTTAACTTTCAAGTGTTCAAATTATTTTTCGAATAGTTTAATCTTAAAAGTATGCAATGGCATATTATTATGTCTACCATTTGATCTGTTTCTATTTTTTGTTCGATTACAATCCATACCGTCACACCTTCATCCCAAAGTGGGGTAGGACTTGTTGTTAATACTATAACCACATTTTTCCCAACAGGCTAAGATGTTTACCATGTGTAGGTACATACTTATTAGAGACAGGTTGCAAGCCCATCGCCTAACAATACTACAAGCCTTTAATCCTTTAGTCGTCTCTTACGACTTCCACAGGAAGACATGGAGGTCACTATTCTAAGCCGGCAACCACACGGCTAAAATCCATTGATGGCTTTAATAATTTCAAAATCAATATTAACAGCGTCGCGGACCTCCTATTTCTGGGTGGTAACAGCGCCCTCATTTTATTTCCCTTCTTACGCAGCGTGTCAAGTAAAATAAGTGATTTGCGTGCGAACGCGTAGACTCCCAGGGAACACTTCAGACGCGCAGCTGTTTTTGATTTTTCGCTTCGCATCGCGTCGCTTCGTGAGTTACCTACTTCACTTACGTAGGACAAAGGATACAACGTTATTGGCAAGTACAGTCAACACCACGACCAACAGTACAGTCAACAGTACCTTGTCGCTTTCAATCGTTTCACAATTTTGTATAACATTTCAAACACGACGTTAAAGTGACAAGGTACATAAATGGTCACTTATTTATGCTGTTGACTGTACTTCTTAATATATACGAATAGGGAAAATATATCAAGGAGCAAGCAGGAAAGATTGATTCCTTTTTGGACATATTCCGTTTTCGGCATATATATATACCGAATTCTTGTTTCCCGTTATTTTTTTCGTCTGCTCTTTGTTATGAGAAGTTTACGTAAATCGGAACGCTTCGGTATATTGACAATGACAATTTTTCATCTGAGTTGCCAGTTTATTTACATACCTCGAAATAATGGAAAACAGATATTTTTAATGTTATGTCTAATTGTAAAACTACATATTTTGTCCTAACCGTGAAAAATGCGGTTTATGTTGGTCCACTTAACCAAGGCATTTTTTTTGATAATGCATAAATTATATAGACGAGAAAATTAATGTGTTTAAAATTATTATTTTATTGAATATTGTGATATTAATTTAAAAATCTTACATGTCTCGGTTTTATTAATTTAAGTAAATAATAAATAGGTATCTGGGGTAAATGAGTACTTTTTGTTCTTGGATGTGGTCACACCGACAAAAGAGCGATAATGGCAGACCCAAAGACTACTATTGTACACTGGATATAGACTGGCAACTCAGCGTTATTTTCTGTCCGAGTAAAAAAAAAAAAAAAACGTTGCTCGTGCTGCCATCTAGTTCATGTTATTTAAACTAATTCTATGCGTATGTGTGTGTAAGCATGTGCTTATACATAACCACATACGTAAGCTATTTTCCACCCCTTTATTCATACAAAATCACAACAGGTTCTTAAAGACCAATGATAGTTAATACACTTGGCACATATTAACTATTATGGCTTTAAACACTGTTATTCATATATAATGTTGTATGAAAAAGGGGTTGTAGAGTTGTGTTGTAGAGTAAGTACTGCAAAAAAGAACATATTAGGCGTGATGGCAATGTTTTACATTGAGAACTGATAAACTCGCAAAAACGACGGGCTTTTAATTAGTAAGTAGGGCTACGCCGCGCCGCCGCGCCTGATCAGTTCTTATTTGCAAATAAATCAGTGAGAAGAAGTCAATAATTTTAGCCGGAAAAAGTCCACTCAATACAGGATCCCTCAAGAACGATTTATTTTCCAATTGCTTTTTAAAACCTTTTATAACTAATACTCTGTGAGGATCATATATTTAATGGGTCTTCCTAATACTGCGGCCAAATCAACTGGCATCTCTTTTTTAACATACATAAAGAAAGATAACTAATAACTAAGTAACTACTATTAACACGAATATTTTTCAAATCTCACAGATGTGGCCGCAGTGTACCTATCTATTTTCAGAGCTCGAGGAATCCAACTAATTGCATTGTCATGTAAACACATGAATATGAAAATAATTAATTTATTGCATTTAAGCTAAGGTACACATCTTTAAAAAGTACATAAAAAATCCATTACAGGAACAAAATTTGGGTCAAATATTGAATGATGGCGAGCTTTCCTTTCTACACAAATCAATTCTCAATTCTTTAAGTTATTTATACATAATTATACAGGTGTTATAGGTAAGGACCCTGGTAGGGCATAGCAACTTACCAACTAGTGAGGGGACTTTGAACATTACAATACACTTACTCTAGTAACTAATATCGATAGAAAAACTGGAAATTATCATAAAACAAAGAAAATAACAAAATGCCCTATGTATACCTACATGACTCTTCAAAGTTCCGTAAATTATGAGTATTTTTGATTCAGCCTGTTTTTTTATTGAGCATTTTTTCCACAAATTTAGCATAGTATCTAATCAATTTTGACGTCATAATTGAGTATCAATTTATATGGGGTGGGGTGTTTTCAACGCTTAGTAAGAATGTTTGACTTTATTTTTAATTCTGACTTCAGCAGTGGTCTGATAGCCGTTTGTCCCACGAGATGGAAAAAATATCACATATAATATAATTTTCATCACTTGCCTATACTTGCTAAACAGAAGATAAGATATAAAACTGGTGATTTTGACAAATTAGCAGATTCTTTGAAATTAAGTATTTATGGAGACTATTTATGAATGCCACTTGTGATTTTTATGCGGTGATCTCAGTCACCAGTGAGATTTAAAAATACAAACTTCGAGAAATCAGTGAAAATCGCTGACAGTTTCGTTGAGCTTAGTGACTGAGATCACCGCACAATAAGTACATTATTTTGTATCAAAATCACAAGTGACATTTATAAATAGTCTCCCTGAACTGTAAGTCGGTATAATGAATGTGATTTAAAAATCAACACTCTGATTACCTATTTTTTTTTTTACCAAAGGTTCCATTTACCCTGTCTTCCACTTTATGCCGCCCCTGCCAAAATCATACCAATCTTCTTAGCCAACTCTTATTTTAAAAATGTAAATCTACATTTCTACACTATCTATTTACACTCATATTATAAACAGGAATGATTTGATTGTAGGTTTGCATTGAATAGACTCCGAAACTACTTGACCGATTTTAAATTTTTTTCACCATTAGAATCCTTTGATGAATTTAGGCTATGTTCCATTTTTCTGCGCGGACGGAATCGTGGGTAACAGCTAGTAACATATAAAACGAAGCATTTATTTTTCATTTCCTGTAAATTCCGTTCCCCTCTTCATGTTTAATTCCTTGGGTAGGTAATTCCGCGGATCTTTTCATTGCCTCCATTTTTCTTTCCAATGCCTTCGGCCAATATCATTGTAAACTATGAACAAGATCACCACGTAAAGATAGTCTAATACTTATTGGTATAATTTGCATTTTCCGCCATTTTCGTGTTAACTCTCTTCCTCCCCATTTAAATTGCTTCTTCTATTTAAACTTCGCCTGTTCTGCCTGTGCTGTCCATAATTTTATTGTTTGTTGTATAAAGATTGCTGTCTTATATTATAACCTTCTCTTATTTCTTCACCTGATATTCGGCGGACGAGACCAATATTTCATGACGTTGGCAAATATATCTCGCTACTTGACTCATGGTAGGCGTCGTAGAGGCCAAATTTATAAAACCATTACATAGTATAAAACTTTGTCGCCTTCGCTGTCTGTTTGCTTAGATCTTTTAATCATTAATCGTTGAGTAGCAACGGATTTTAATGCAGTTTCAGTAGTAGATAGAATATATTCTTGTTTATGTACGTTACAGAAAACTCACATAAACCGAAGCGAAGCGAGGGCGGGTCGGTAGTATATAATACTATAGATCCTCTTTTTTAACAGAAATAAACTTATTAGTTTCAATAGCCTTAAAGACAATCGTTAGAAATAATGGTATTTGTGATGATCAGCCATGTGTTCTTTGTGTCGCGTATTTCGCTTCATCTTCATCATAAGAGAGGCGACAGACACTGTTTAACTCTAACAGTCTTTACATAATGGAAGTTCAGCAGGTCTTCACTTTCACTTTCACGCAGGTAATGATGACAATCTTTTCTTTTTCAAATGGCTTAACATTATTTGGTTTCTATAATCTCACAGATAATACGATACGGAATCTTTGTGCAGATAAGTACGAGTAGGTGTTCAAGTTAAAGCTGGGACATATTTCCTTGCTCTGGACACAAAACCGCCTCCAAGTATCTCTTGCAATCTAAAAATAATAAAACTGTATTATAATATAGTACCTACAGTTCAGTTATCATCGGATTTTAACCAGTTCTTGTCTCATCCATAACTCATGTCATGAACCTACACTTATTGTTATTTATACTAGAATGCGAAGTGAGTGTGTGAATGTGATGTGTTGAATTGAATTGAATAGATGGTAATGATTTTAAATTATATACAGTATGTAAACTTACTAAAACCATTTATTTGAACCCAAGGATGTCTAGGCGATAGATAAGGTTGGGGTATATAAATTATTGAAATCTTAACACTTTTTCAAATTTAAATAAAGAATACACTGAACGCAAGTTCAATAATCTGTTACGATGAAAACATTACATACGGGTCTTATAATGGGCACTGAACAACGATGTAAACATTACACATGGGATGATACTTTTAGGGTTAACCGACTTTGAAAAAGATGAGATGTTATAATTTTTATGCAATGATAAAACTAAAAATATTCGACACACACTAGCAAAAAATGTGGTAAAACACTTTACTCAACTAGCCTAGCAACTGGTTGAAAGAGATGGTTTTAGTAAGTTTACATACTGTATTGTACGTGTTAAAAATCGGATAAAACCAGCTTCTGAACTAGGTATTATACTGATCAAAAACTTGCTGTGACAAACAGACAGTCAGATATCGGAGTCTCCCCATAAAGGTTCCTTTCTTACAATTTTGTTACGTAACCGTAAACCCTGATGATAGTGGTTTATCAACCAAGTCAGCCGTTGGGGTTAATTTTACAACTTTCGAACAATCGATTAGTGGATTGTTTAGGTATCATAGAATTATACATGCCATATCAAATGACACGCGCTGTTTAGCCCTCATCGGTGCAAACTAAGTATGTATAGCAAATTATGTTCTAGAAAATAATAATTTCAAGACAGAAAAAATAAACCCGTCACTCAAGTGCAGAAAGAGACAACTACACAAACACTTGATTTTGTGGTAGCCTACCTAGGAAACCTAATATACATAGATAACTTATCGTAGTTGGCTCTAGGCTGTCCAACTAAATTAAAATGCTTATGCTTATAATTATTTTGGAACATCGCAGCATTTGGCATTCTATTGCATGCACCCAACGATCTTATAGACCCAAACATATTTTCAATAGGATCTTGATTAAAATTTCTTAACAGAAGAGATTGCATCCCTCTTTTGGCCAAATCACTAACAATCTGCTGTAATCCTTCGATGGTCTTTACCCAGCTAGTTGCCGAAGGTACTACCTTTTCCCTACCCGAAGTTATAAATTTGAAAGATTTTAAAACCGGTAAGCAATCCCTCCAAAATTGGTGGTGTGGTGACTTGGGCGTCACAGCAGCCCTTAAAGATTTTCCATTTAAAATGTTACTGTATGAGCCATTTACCGAGTCAAATAATTTATCCAAAAATATTATAAGGTCTGCCGTATCTTTGGATTCTTCCGGCAACATTCCACATTCTGAAAAAAGGATGGGTAGTGATAAATACCAGACTCGCGCATTGAGGGTTTCGTACCGCTGCACAGTAGGTAGGTATTATATTCCGATTTTAATTCGATTTCGAATTTCAGCAGTGTCTCCTCTTGGGAAGCGCTGGTAGATTCTTAACGTGTAATCAACTTGCGTAATCGAGATATCTTATTGTTATATTATTATTTTTAATCATTTATTCATGAAAGACACATTTATATTTACATATGATAGTATACTGCCAAACTGCATAACAGTTTCTTGGCAGTGCATTAATTGCTCTTGATACACAGTTGTGTCAAAAACATATAGCTAATTTATATTCATGCTATTATACCTATTTACCGCCTGTTTCACAATCGACAAATAAACCATATCTGACAGATAAATTTAGTCCTTCCTCATTCTTACACATGAAAATGGACAAGGATAGAGCCAAACTGAAATGACAGACAAATTCACTTATCGATTGTGAAACGGGCCATTCCAGACCTTTAAATACCCACCACCCTGCAAGCTTTACATTATATTATTATGTTAATCACTCCTGACTACACTTATTTAATAATTAAATAATAATGACACACATTTACACTTGTACCTGCCATAAATCCCATCGTTACTCCAACTGTCTGGCTAAACACTTGCGCACAGTGCTTAACTCTCATTTTTGGGATAAGATTAGGTTCCACGTGACTTGCCGTCAATTTGTGTGCCAAATGGACGCCCTTGTAGCCTGGATTCCTGTTAAACAGCATAAGTATATGCTGCCATTTTGCAACACGAGTTTTTCCATTCATCGTGTACTGGAGGTCTTTCGTCAGTAAATTGTTCCTAATTCCCTTTAGTAAGTGTGGTGGGTCGTAAAGGGGATAAATGGTTTCCTCGTTGATAACAAAATGGCCTCCCTTCCATTCTTCTCCTTTTCTCAAGGCCACTGCCTTGGTGTCCCCCATAAGAGAATTAATGGCGGCCATATTCGTTGCGCCTTGGTCGCATACGGTAGCTATTACCTTCAATCCGGTTTCTTGGACTTTACATATGATTTCCTTTATAAGCGTTTTTAAATTTTGAGTTTTGGTGGTTCCAGAACAATAGGAAAAAGAAATAGGTTGCTTATATTTTTTAATAACGCCTCGTATCATGAAAACTAAAACATGGTCACAGAACTGTTGGCCTCGGTTCTGTCCATCGTCCAAAAATCCAGAAATGATGTCATTATTGGCATCGTAATTCAATCCGGTTGAAATGGCCATTTCGTCGAAAACAATGCTGCAATATCGGTGATGTCTTGGCATGTCAGACACCCTGTCTTTTAATTTCTGGAACACCGATTCATTTATCCCAGGCTGAATATCGACGAGCTTTAAAAAATTTTGCATTGTTTTTCGTTTCGGGAGTACGAATATGTCACTTAGTAGACGATATCCTTTGGGGCTGGATTTGAACAAGGAGAGAGCCAGGATTTTTTCTTTCAAAGTGAATCTTCGCCCTTTAGATTTTTTGCGTGCCTGAGAAGTTTGCATGGACAGTAAAATTTTGCCGGCTTTTGTCAATTTTGTGCCCATCATTTTAAACGCATTTGTTGTAGCAAACTTCTTAGCTAAATTAAGCCTTTGTTTTAAATTTTCCTTTTCCCGAGTAACTCTCCGTAATTTAGCTTTTAGTTTTCTCAGTGTGGCTTCTATTTCGTTCTTCCTTCCTCCATGTGAAACATGATTGTCTGAAAGCAGAGTTTTATAACCAATATAAAAAAATGTGTTAATACGGATAACCGCCAAAAGGTTAAAATTGTTATATAGATAAGTAGCAAGAAGAATAATAAGTGTGTACCGGAGGACCGAAAAATATATCTATTTAGTAGATTGAACCATGTTTAACGCTGGTAGCACACATACACAAATCAGCTGAAGCAAAATTCACGCTAGGCGATTCTACAAATAGTATTAGTAATACGTTCTATAGCTTGTTTACCAGTGGTGCATTTTCGTTTTGGACGATTCGTTTCCGCTCTAGTGATCCTTCTTTTAAGACCAGTGGTGGCGGTGGAAGTGCCGGCCGGGGTTGCTGCGGCAGACACGGCGGAGGTGCCGGCCGGGGTTATTGCGGTAGACACGGTGGAGGTGCCAGCCGGGGTTGCTGCGGTAGACACGGCGGAGGTGCCGGCCGGGGTTATTGCGGTAGACACGGTGGAGGTGCCAGCCGGGGTTGCTGCGGTAGACACGGCGGAGGTGCCGGCCGGGGTTATTGCGGTAGACACTGTGGAGGTGCCAGCCGGGGTTGCTGCGGTAGACACGGTGGAGGTGCCGGCCGGGGTTATTGCGGTAGACACGGTGGAGGTGCCAGCCGGGGTTGCTGCGGTAGACACGGCGGAGGTGCCGGCCGGGGTTATTGCGGTAGACACGGTGGAGGTGCCAGCCGGGGTTGCTGCGGTAGACACGGCGGAGGTGCCGGCCGGGGTTATTGCGGTAGACACTGTGGAGGTGCCAGCCGGGGTTGCTGCGGTAGACACGGTGGAGGTGCCAGCCGGGGTTATTGCGGTAGACACGGTGGAGGTGCCAGCCGGGGTTGCTGCGGTAGACACGGCGGAGGTGCCGGCCGGGGGGAATGCGGTAGACACGGCGGAGGTGCCGGCCGGGGTTGCTGCGGTAGACACGGTGGAGGTGCCAGCCGGGGTTATTGCGGTAGACACGGTGGAGGTGCCAGCCGGGGTTGCTGCGGTAGACACGGTGGAGGTGCCAGCCGGGGTTGCTGCGGTAGACACGGCGGAGGTGCCGGCCGGGGGGAATGCGGTAGACACGGCGGAGGTGCCGGCCGGGGTTGCTGCGGTAGACACGGTGAAGGTGCCAGCCGGGGGGAATGCGGTAGCGGAGGTGGAGGTGACAGCCGGGGGGACTGCTCTAGTGGCGGCGAAGGTGCCGGCTGGGGGGACTGCGCTAGTGGCGGCGGCATTTTCACCTTTAAAATATAGGGAGTTTGATGCTCATAATTTGATAAACATTATTGTGGGTCGCTAGTCTGCCCATGATTCCACATTGTTTTTACGAACCATCGATCCAAAATCGGTCCAATACTATAAAGCACCAATGGAACATCCGATATTTTGTCATGTCATTGTCATGAATAGACTAGTAACCTCAACTTCTTTTTTTTGGCCTCGCGCAGTCGAGTAAGTAATATTTAAGTTCAAAAGCAAATATTTATTTATGATCAGTTTAATTCATACCTGGCAATCGCAAAGTTGGTACAGCCAACCGGCATAACTTATTTTTTGGGTACTGGTACGTTTCCTCAAAATGAATCCTACAAATCCTTCGGTTTCTAAAAATATAGTCCTCATCTCTTCCCTCAAAGTTAACGCCAGAGTTATGTACCCACAATTTGAACTTTTCACCGTACTTAAATGGATCTGGAAATCTATGTAGCGTGATCCCTAAAAATAAAACAACAAAAATAATAAATAAAGTTGGCGTAGCGATTTATCGACCTATCTTTACTAGAGCCTGCAGTGCAATCAATGTCCACTAAATGTTAGCGAGCAAATTTGCCGTTTTTGACACTATTATTTTAAATACATTAGAATAGGGATATGAAAGTGGGTAAGTACTTATGTATGAACTAATTTTCATTTTAAAGTATTCACTAATATCATGAAGAGGAAAGATTTGATCGTTTTTTCGTTTGCATTGAATACGCTTTGAAAAAATATTTCACCATTAGAATCCGACATTATCGCTGATGAACATAAGCAATGTTATATTTTATGCGCGGGCGGTGTAAACACTCTAGCTTAGTAGTACCCAGAGTCTCTTGAGTAAAAACCCTAGACAGACGGACGACGGACAGACGGACATGGCGAAATAAAAAGGGTTCCTTGTTGACTACGGAAACTTGATAAGTTTGAGAGTTCAACCGCAGATGGACAGACGGACGGACGGACTGACAGACGGACCCACAGACGGACATGGTGAAACTATTATGGTTCCTTGTTAACAAGATGCACTACGCTAGTTTCTCTTCTTTCTTTTTTTTTATTGCTGTCGACGGGCAAACAGGCATACAGCCCACCTGATGGGAAGTGGTCACCGCCGCCTATGGACATTTGCAACACCAGAGGCGTCACCAATGCGTTGCCGGTCTCGAAAAAAGGTCGGAAAAAAGTGGCCACCATTACCCGTTAAGCTGACTACTCAAAGGGTAATTGTTACTAAAGTTTGTTACTAATACCATAAATTGTGTTTTTACTTGAGCTACAAAAACGCATCGTTAGATTCCAAGGTAATTATTTAGTTAATTAGACAAGACAATAATAGTAATGAGGGCGCCACTGGACGCTCGACGTTTGCTCGGTGCAGTCTTAGTAAAGTTCCAAACAAATACAAACAACCGATTGAGGGTTGTGATAGCTAAGCCATGAAAACATTTCATAAAAATTGCCCTTAACTACAACCACTTTGATATTGTATAGCCATCGCTATTCCCTCTAGAACTATAAAAATAAATCGGAAATAAAAAATAGGTATTTATCAAAATCAGTTCAGTGAAGCCGCGAAGAGTAGTTTGCCGCAATTATTGCAGGACGCAACTATATCTTAGAGTGAGATCGTTGTACTTCCATATCATTCCAATGTAGCTCTGCTGCGTCCTGCAGTGTTTGCGGCAAACGCCAAGCGTGGGGCGCCGTTATAAAAGACTGAGAGTCATACACATTTTCCAAATTATGATATGAATAGTATAATACAATTGTCCGTTAATTTATTTTGAATACATTTGGAAACTGTGTTTGACCCTTCAATTTGAAATACCGTCGACGGCCCGATTATCACATCCAGGTACGCAGCATATTGTAAAAGACATCATGCAATATTCTTCTTCCTTTTTATTTAAGAATAAATCAATTTTTCGTTAAAATTGAAAATTTCTTTGAACGATGTCAAAAAATGTCAAGACGTCTGTCTTGTTATTTATTGTGTTGTAATATTGATTCAAAACAAATTGTTATAAATTAAATATATTTTTTGCATTTTCATAAATCATAATATGTTTTTCAAAGTAACAAAAGTAAATATATTTCCTTTTTTGCAATAAAGCTACATTTTTGTTTGTGTTTTTTTTTTAATCCATCAGCAACACTGACATAAAAGCGATACGAAAAAAAACTCGTCATGTCTCGAAGATGGCGCTCAATCATAAGGCGGTCGTTAAAGCGCTTACACCGTTGACCAAGAGTCTATTATTGTTTAATCCACGCGCCATATTAATTATGTCAGAGAAGAATGAAAAGCGAACCATATCAAATGTACTAAGTTGCCATAGCATGGGCAGACCGTCGCCGTCGCGTTGCAGCTGTTCGATGAGCAGGAATATCGTGTCGGAGTGTTTTGAAATAAACTATACATTTTGTTTGCTTTTATTATTTTGCCACGTGAAACAGTGCGTTTTCAATGATTATATTCAAAAAGAAAGTGTTGTTCATGAAGTGGTAGTTTAATTATTGCAAGTTTTTGCGACGCATACACTAGCAAAATGGATTTCAAATCAGCCGTATTCAATGCAGCGAGGGATGGGAACCTAACGCGATTGAAAGTAAGTATTAAATGCTGTGGTTGATAAACTATTAATCGATTAAAATACATGTTAGAACGAAGATGGACACGGTCGGAAAATATTTGGCTCGACTTACGTAAATACTCGATTTCATGCCAAATGAAGTGACGAAGTAACTGTAGAAATTGAGCACAGTTACCTGAATTCCGCTTGTTATTTACGAAATTAGGATGTTAGTTATAATGTGCTCGAGTTAACTGTTTTCTTCTGTGGTATAAATGCCACGTGCTTAAGAACGGTCGTATAAAATTATTTCGTAAAAATTATCTCCACACGAAATTTCATAACCTATTTTTTATCATGCCATTTGTGATAATATTCTAGCCTTGTTTAGTGTTACAGATTGATATTACAATAAATAAATAAAACCTAGTTTGATTATAAATTTTATACCAACATATTATATTTTAATATAAGTACCAACATTTCTTTACATTATAATCAAAAAATCAAAGTAACCTGCCAATACTTGCCAAGTACTTTTTCTAGTTTGTACTGCAAAAAAGACTTAAAATTTACTCATCTATTTATTCAAAACTTATTCTGGGCCTTATTTATTTATTTAAACTTTATTGCACAATACATAAAGTAGGTAAAAATGGCAGGCTTATGCTTTCAGGCATTCTCTACCAGTAAACCAATAGGCTTAACAAAAACAATTTAAATTAGGTGCTGAGAAGGAAATAATGAAAATATTTTTTTTGACACAAAGAAACCTTTCAAGTAGTGGTGTTCTTTTATCACTAATTACCACACACCTTGCTTGGCTAAAACTCCAAAGTTTTATAGTTGTGTTGTATTTTAATGTTGGACCTCAGTCTCTCTCAGTCTCATTGTTCTTAATAGTACGAAATTAACTTTATCTAGTAGTTTCTGAGATTAGTACAAATTATGTTGTCCGTTTCTGCCAATTCTCTTATGAATTAGAGGTTCATATGTTTTTATACAATTTTATAACATGTGATATATGACATATTATGTTTTTAGTTTTAATGGTGAGTGTTCACTAGAATTATTGACAGAATGTGCATACTGGTTACTTGTTCAGTTCATAGAACCAAGTGGTGCACAGCTGTCCTACCAAAGAAAATGGCTAAGTACAATTGTAGTAGTCAAACCATTCTAGACTTTGTTGGTAACCACATTAAATTTAAAATGCTTGTACTATTACTATGCAGTTAGCCACCTTCTTTAGTAGGACGGCAATGTACACATTTAGTTGATTATTCTTGTGAACATGCTGAAGTCTTATCAGCACCATAAGGTTGTGTTATTGACCCATATCTGTTATTGTCATAGTAATCTTTTCTACCTAAACATGTGATAATGCAAGTCATTTGTAACAATATAAGTTTGCATTACATATCAACATTAAAAGTATCCTCATCAGGATTGTCAATAATCTAATAGAACAATAAAATAAATAATTCAAATCATTTGACAGATAGCTATTGAAATGGTAAACAAAACAATATAAAATCATTTAAACCAAGTAATTAACATTTTCTTTAACACACTAGCGACCCGCCCTTACTTCGCTTCGGTTTATGCGAGTATGATATATAGCTTATAGCCTTCCTCGATAAATGGGCTATCTAACACTGAAATAATTTTTCAAATCGGACCAGTAGTTCCTGAGATTACCGTGTTCAAGCAAATAAACAAACATACAAACTCTTCAGCTTTATAATATTAGTATAGATTTTATGATGTAGAATTTCAGTATGATATAATTGCAGTTTCTTGTCTCTAGCCCGTCAGGAAGTTTTTATAAAATTGATTGAAGAAAAGAAAAAAAGAAAAATCTTTTATGTACTTACATCTTATTCAAGTACTGCAGAACAAATTAACAAACAATAATATGAATACAAAAACTAGTGAACTAGTGCAAGACAGACAAAAGTGGTTCCTGCTCAGCATGTTACTGGTTTTTCTGCGAATAATTGTTGTTTTCTAACTATTGTGTGAAAAAATTACAAATTGTTTATCCACCATGATAAAGGCTACTAGGTATAAAACTGGCCCTGGACTGGATACATCTCATACTCAAAAAAAGAAGAAATTAAACAAGCTGGGACAAAGTTGGGAATTTCTTTTTCTTAGTCTTTATTTGAAATTACCACATCTAGATCAGATTTTAGTGTGCATAAATTAATTTTTAGTTAGTACCAGAGCCCGGAATTTTTGTAGCATTTTTAAGCTGTCATAGGGACTTTTCGTTTATCGACTTCCAATATACATATTTTATTGGTACAATATAGAACACAACATATTAAAGAAGATCAAAAGTTGAGGTAAACCAGAGGCGGTCTTATCGCTAACGAGCGAGCGGTCACTTTAAGATAACTTTTGAATAGTTCAAAATGTGAAATAGAGATTTGTAATGAAAACAATGGATAGTATTTCTTGTTGCAATGTCTTTTGAAATATATTTGAAAGGAAACAATCCATAAAATATTTTTATTTTTATTCTTATTTAAAAAGTCAGTATCCAAAAGTTATCTCAAAGAGATCGCTCATTCGCGATAAGACTCCTGTTGTTTACTTCTACTCGTAACCATATTTTAAATATTGTATTTATCGATATACGAGAAGTTCCTATGACAGCTCAAAAATGCTACGAGAATTCCGGGCTCTGGTTGGTACACTACTCCCATATTTTCATCTTTAGACAATATTTGTTAGAGAAGTCGTGAGGACACCTTAAACAAATTAGGTACAATCATATTAAGGAACAGTAATGTTTTATGACGGCACTACGTTTAGCAGTTATTTGTCAAATATTCTTATTGCATCTCTTTCTTTCATGATGTCAAAAGTAAGAGCGATGCAAGACCATCAATTGGCAAATACTACTTACTAAGTGACTTATTTTACCAGTTTCACTAAAAAGTGTTTAGTTGTAAAAGAGACTGGAAATTAATAGGATTTGTATTCTAAGCATGTAATAGAGACGCTAATTAAAAAAAAAACATTAGTTCACCTATCATAATCCTAGCTATCATCTCAGGATCTCAGTCATAGAAGTTTTATGACTGAGATGACAGCTTACTAGGTTTTTAGTTTTTTTATCCTTTATTTTTCTTCATTTTGTAACATGTAGTATATGTTCCCGTGGACTGTCATCAAAACCACATTAATTTGTAAAACAATATTCTCGCTTTTTATCTTTCTTAAAAATACTGTTGATACAAGTGGCTAGGTATGGTTTGTTTACATTTACCGCCTGTTTCACAATCGGCAAGTAAAGCGTATTTGACAGATAAATTTAGCCCTTTCTCTTTCTTACACTTGAAAATAGACAAAGAGAGAGCTAACTTTATATGGCAGATAAATTTACTTGTCGATTGTGAAACAGGCCCTTAGTGTTACATTGGAGTATAGCTTGCCCTATATTACTTATTTGCCAGAAAACTGCCGATGGACCAGAAGGACCAATGGACCAGTCGCAATTGTTTTCATTTTGAAAATCGAAGGCTTGTCTGTATAGAAAATGAAAACAATTGTTCCACATTGAATAATTGAACAATAGGCGCACAGGTGTTCGACAAAGGGTCAAACTTTGCTACCTCCTAAAGCCCACCATAAACTTAAACTCACGAAAGATTCAACCTAAGATCCACAAGGAAAGATTCTGTATTTTATTGAAAAATACAGGGGCGTTTGAAATATATATGTATTTTATAAGTCATTTTCAACTCTAATCGCAAGTGTTATGTCAGTGAAGTCGACGTCAATCAAATTCATAACTCGTACACTTCCCACGGGTGACACTTCCCGCTGCGACAAGGAAGCGATTTCACCCTTACATAATGACAAAGCCTTATATTTGAAGGGAAAGGGAACTTTCTAGATACTAGGCAATAAGTAGGCTAGTGTTTACTAGCGCATTCGGCGCCTATTTGCGTCGTAAATACATTTAAATTGAGAACGTGGGCTTTGAATGTGCTTGCTCACGTAAAGCGTGGATTACACCAGCCAGGACACTTGCAGAAGATAAGACGTCTGCTCTTACTGGTGTCCCCTTGTTTCACCGACACTCATTTCATAGAACTTAGGTATTTTCTACCCTAGTTGATTTCAGGTTATCTTAAATATGATTTAAGTAGGTTAGGTTAGACTTGTAACCATCACAAGATAACCTAAAATCAACCCGGGTTCAGCAGCAAATAGCTTTCTGTGAAACGAAAATTCTGCAAAGTGATACGTTCTATGAAATGAGTGTCGGTGAAACAAGGGGACACCAGTAAACCGTTCTTACTTCTATGATAGGGCATGACGCCAAAGTTTGTTCTGTTCCTCTAGAGCTCATAAGTTAAAGGTGAGGCAACCTTTGTCATACTTTTACACTAGATCTGGGTAAAAACAAATGAAAGACGAGCTTTTTGAATGCTACATTAGAATCACGGATTAGAATCTAGAGTACCAGTGGGTACCTACCCGTTTTCGACATCTTCAAACAGGTAACGTACAATACTTTTTTGTTATTCTCAGAATTTCTTTGTGATCGCAACCATTAAGCAGTGCCTTTGGTGTAACTAATAAATAAATAAATAAAAAATATTAAGGAAAAGTCGCACACAAATTAACCAAGTCCTAAACTAAGCTCTAGGCTTGTACTATGGGAACTAGACAACGATAAACATACTTATTTATAGAAATACATACAAAACATCCAATACTCAGGAACAAATACTTGCGCTCAGCACACAAATATTTGCCTGTACCGGGTATTGAACCCAGGACCGCTAGTTTTGTAGACAGGGTCACTACCAACCAGGCTAAACACGTCGACGATGTCCAATATTGACCTCTGGGTAAATCAACTTTTCGACCCACACGATTTTGTCCGGTAATAACTACGGGAGACAAGCTACTTGAAGCCAGGGATTGTAACCGGTTACAAATAAACCGGTATTTATTTAGGTTAAACCGGTTAATAATTTAGGTTACGTTCGAACGAAATGATTTGGGAACGTTATTTCGAAGCGCTCCCTAACCGGTTACTCTGTGTTTCGATACGGGATGAATGACCGCTGTCGCGCGTCGAGGCGCTGCTGGTGGCTGCGCTATCAATCTAATACCATAGCAAACCAATCCTGTCTCCTTAAACGAGCGGTCATTCACCCCCCACACGGAGGAACCGCTCTCTAACCGGTAAATTGATTTCGTTCCCTGTTTACGCTCCGACATAGAGATACCGGTTAGAGCGGTTCTTGCGAGCGTAACCTTTATTATGGGTTAGGCTCTCAAAGTGCGGCTCTAACCGGTACGGAAAATAAACCGGTTTTCAATCCCTGCTTGAAGCTACCACGTTTTGTTAGAAAACGTATTTTTTTGAATTATTTCATCATACCGTAGAATTCATTTTATAAACTGTATCAAAACGCAATGGCATTTGAAAAAAAAACAAGCTCGGTGTAAGTATAAAGTGATGTGGAAAATCGTACCGCACGGTGAACAAGTTGAATCACCCTACTATTAACATTGGCGTCTGTCTATTTGCGTGTCCCTAGCAACAAAAAATACTAATAAAGACAATAATCCTCCTTCTGACGCTTTAAGGTAAAATATAGTCTATCCATTATGTCGAAACACCGAGAAGGTTCATCAAAATTATTCCAACACGGTCACTTCGAAACTATAAGCTCAGTGGATGTCAAACGCGTCCACACCTCGTTAGATATCCCAACGGATTCCTGCCCCATCGGCTGATCACTAATTCCACCCACTCGCCGAGTCAACACTCGAATGGGGTCGTCGATCCCCCACCTACTTTCCCTGCGGAGTAATCAAAGCACTACTAGGAGTACAGCAGTGCTTTGATTAGTTTTGCTTTAAATTGAAGCATCTGTAGATGTAGACGTTGGTAAATTGTGCTGTAATTGAGAGTAAATACCTATTAAAATAAAGATATATAGTGTTGAGTCAGTTTTTAGGGTTGCGTACCCTATCGACCGCACTCGGCGCAGTCAGTTAATGACGATTTAAGTCGGTTCTTATTAACGATTCTTCATACACAATTTTGAAAAAGTAATAAGGTCATTGTCCCTAAAAGTACTTAAATTAGATAAACAGTCTTGGCAAAGTCGACGCCCCCCCGCAGATATAGGCTACATGTGATGTGGTCAGTCATTCTACTACTACTCCCCAAGTCTTGTATTTTGGGTAATATACATAGAAATCATCCAAAACTCAGAAAAAAATACTTACCAAGATACGTACTACCTCACGAACGGTAATCACCTGAAGCCACTAAGCCACCGATGCTCTTATCACGTAAACACCAGAACTTATTGCACTCTTCAAGTTGTCAACAATCCTGTTTCCACAGCATGAACGGCAAACAAGCCCGTGATCCAATTTAGACGGACGCACGAGTTTCGCGTCCCGACTGACTCACGCGTAAACACAAAGCGACTTTAAATTTAACTCGCAGATGTCCCAACGCGGAAGATTCCTCGATCCTAACACCTTTGTATAACCTAATTCGATATTAAAAGTTTCGTACGGTCACGAGCGTTAATTTGGGACCCATTTCAAGAATAATACGCTTGAAGTTGGTAATGTCATTAAGTCATTAGAGATGTCAAGTCATTTGTAACTTTTAGGAAACTCAACATATTGTGGTAGAATGTCAGATTGACTTTTGATCTAAGGTGGGTACCAAATTAAATCTCGTGACTGTACCTATCCCACAGGTTTTTTTTAAAGTTTTTACAGTGATCTTGTAATGTGAACAAACAGGAGAACCATAAAGGTTTTGTTTTATTATTATTATTGGAGTTGGCCTGTGATTTATCTCATTTTTCGTGAATCTTGTTTTCGTTCAGGAGATGAATGTCTATCAAACTTATTGACGATAGGACGTAAAATTAGGGTCTTTCCACTACAACTATTGGTTTTTTCATCCCTTTTAAGTTACTGGTGTTTATTTGAGATTTATTTATTTATTTATACTTTATTCCACAGTAGATCGTAGCAAGTGGAAAGAAGTGGTCTCTGCCTACCCCTCTGGGAAACAGGCGTGATTTAATGTATGTATGTATGTGTATTCCACAGTACACAAAGTAGGTAAAAAAAGCGGATTTAATGCTTTGGCTTTGTAGGTAAATTTATTTACATTCGGTGTATTACAAACGCTCGTAATACAATGTAGTTAATTATAATTAACCACAAACCAATAAGGTATTCAGTTGTTTTATAAATAAGAAACATTTTAACGAATTAGCTGAATTATTTGAATTTTAACTAAGGGATTTAAATGTTGAAACCAATTAAGAATGAAAATGGATACCTTTAATTTACAAGTGGTTTGTTTACCTATGTAAATCTTCCAGCTCTTTCCAAAAGGAAGCAAGAGCGACAGTCTAGTCTTTTCAACATTCTTTTTTTTATTAAACTTTTATGAAATAGGTTTGAATCTTACACAATTTTAGCTAGTCCCAAACTAAACTCTTGGCTTGTTATGTGGGAATTAGATATTGCCATATTTGTGTAAAGCAATGCACTTAAAGATATAGAAGACATGCAAGACGCAGAAGCAAATTACGCTCATGACACAAATATTGAACTAATTATTATTATTTATTTATAAAGTACAGTCACGGAATTTAATTCCTAGTCTACTTTGGACTATGTCAAATTGACACTGTAAATAAAATAATACGATGTATCTTACGTTTTGATTGGTTAAGTCATTCTGACATAGTCCAAAGTGGACTAGGAGTTAAATTCCTTGACTGTACGGTCACCAGCGTTAATTTGGGACCCATTTCAAGAAAAATATGCTTGAAGTCGTCAATGTCATTAGAGATGTCAAGTCATTTGTAACTTTTAGGAAACTCAACCTAATTGTTGTGGAATGTCAGATTGACTTTGAACTCAAGGTGGGTACCAAATTTAATCTCGTGACTACATAAAACTTTGATTATGATTAGGATCTGATAATGGCAAAATTGCAAGATCTAGAGTACTAGCTACAATTTAATAACAATAAAGAACATAAGGAAGCCTTGTTCATCATGCACAAAGTAAACCAAAAAACTGGTTTGCATCCTCATCACCTTTGTGATATTTTGGCGACAAGCCAGCAACAAAACATGGACAATGAGCACAATAGGAAAACGCATCATGGAACAACAAAAAAGAGCCTTCCTGTTCCATTTTCCTCGAGACCGCAACGGCGAATGACCGCCTGACTCACCCTGCAACAAAAGATGGACAAAACGAAATAGAAGCAATGACTAAATGGACTAAATTAGAACCCGGACGCCGAGACATTGTACCAAGTATTTAGTTTGAGTTTACGGTCTTACATATGGGTGAATTCATTTTATTGGTACGGAAAACCTTTTGACTGACGTAAAGTAAACTGGGTCCATATTGACTCACATAAAATTCTTATTCCTCTTTTTTGTTTTCTTACCGATTTGTATTCATAATAATCACTTCATAATTTTTTTCCTCACACTTTTATCTTCATACTTTTTAAGTCATAATTTTTCATATTTTTTTTTTAGGAATTGTTACTTTTTGAGATTTTTTATAAATCTAACCTAACCTAACCTAACCTTATTACACGTAAGATATTTAAGAAATGGTGAAAAGTGTACGGCTTCATTAATATTGGCGTGATGAATTCAGATGATTATGAGTTCCGATCGTTAGTACTAAAAAAAAATATAAAGAGTATGAAGAGTGATCATTATAATGTAAAAAGGTATGACAATCATTTTCGGACTTCCGATAATAGGACTTAAAAAGGTATGTGAGTAGATACGCACCCAAGTAAACTACTATGAATGGTACCTAATGTCCTTTTACAGAATGCTTCACACGTTCAACAGAACATCTTTTTGCTGAATGCAGATTGGTATAAAATAGTCTTGTTATCAGAATCTTCTGATGCTTATTGCATTGTGACTACCAAGATAATGCGGACTTCTGAGGGAGGAAGTACGGTAAAACTAAGATCCCTGTTCTAATGCCAGGATTCTCAAAATTGTGAGATGTGGCGTCTAATTTATTGCGATCTTGGTCTATCGTAGTACGCGAAGACATTACCTTTACCTTGCAGCTTTTAGATTGCAAAAGCATCTGCTGATCTCGAATCATTAGTTAAATATAGGCTGTAATTGTCCAAAAAACATACCACACTAACCTAGATTGACTGTTACATCAATGATTAATTGTTTATAGTTAAATTACGCATTTAACTGATACAGTTAAAATCCAGGGCTTTGAGGCAACCGCTCTAATTGCATTTTATAATGCAACGTCGTGTAAGTTGTTCAGCTGGAACGGTCTTATCGCCGATGCATAAAGTTCATGTTCCGAAGCGTCAGTATATAATTTATCTATTTGACCAGCGGTTAACCTGTGATAAATGATATTTTTTATTATTAAGTGGTTTTGGTCTGATAAGTTTCAAATGATAATGTAACGCTTATTTACTTTGTGGAAGTATACTTTCGTCATCATCATCATAATTTCAGCCGGAAGACATCCACTGCTTATAAATTACCGATATTATTTTTAAACAGGATGATGTTCCATCTCAGACATTAAACTGATTAATAGTTTTCAGTAAAATATGTTTTAAAACATAGTGTTCATGTTTTTCAATTTAAGGATAGCATTTTAAACCAAGACATTTATTTCACTTTGGTTTATCACATCTTGCTTAAATTTCGCAATCACAAATATCACCGTTGACCTTTGACAGTTCTGACTATTAAGTGAATAGGAGGTGTCAAAACGTTATCAATATGATTTCGATATCGAAGCAAGATGTGCTAATTCTATGTAAAATAGAGGCTCAAAACGTCCACAAAATTGGACGGATGAAGAACTCCAATATACTCCAGCTGACCTCCAAACCTTGCTTCGAAGGCACTCTACATTGCTATAGCAAGAACAACAAATTGATGGCACTGCCCTAGCAAGGTCTATAGTAGCGTCCTTTATAGTCAGTGGCCATCTCGGCATAAGTTTCTCGACCTTTAAATGCTAGTTGCTCTATTATGGGCGCGGTAACCCCCAACCGATCCGTTAAGCTTCTTATAGCCACGCCATAAACTATTGCGTTGAATTATTTCTAACGATCACTTGTAGGTGTTCCTTGGTTCCTTTACTACTTCCTATTTCATTATAACATTGTTATTACTAGTGGTTCGCCCCGAACGAAAAGTTCCCCTCTCATGAGTTGTAAATTGTATTGGACATTGAGTAATAAAGATAAAGAGACATTTATTCTCCACAAAATTACTCAGCATTCGCTAGCCGTAAAGCCAGCACTGGTCTTCTGTTGGAACTGCTTGGAGAAGAGACGGAAAGTGACACACTTAACACAAAACAACGAGATTATCTCGAGTGACCGTAAAGCTGGCAACATCGAGGAAACAAAAAACATAAATCTATAGTCTATGGGAGGTTAAGTCAATATGTATGATTCGATGAACTGGTTTCGCGACTACTTATTTGCAGTCATCAGCTCCTTATCACGACCGATCTAACAATTCCATATTCGGGGGGTCTAGGTTAAGTAGGTACTGCGTAGATCCTGGTGTCTCCACCAGATTCCCCCTTTTACGCTTCGTCTTCCTACGTCTAAATACAGTCTTATGTTTGTTTTTTCAGCCCCGTGCCGTGTTTTGATATGACGTTATAATATAACATGAACAGCCTTTGATCTGCGCAACATTTTTTATATGTTTTGCTCCCAGCCACGCGATACTATCGCGTCTATAATGTATTATGAGTCTTGATCTAATGACGTCGGCTAACCAATCCGAAAGCGATTACGACGGGAATAGTACTTACACAGTTGTCTAACACATTAAGCGCTTCTCGTTTGTAAATTTTTGACCCACATACGGGTGGTGGGCGGTGAATACGTAAACAAATAAAAAAGGCTTAGTAAAACCAGTTTTGCTACGGGAAAGTTTGTACGTAGCTTATAAAGGATCTGAGATAAGGCATCACCTAAGCCTGCTCTCTCACGGACCAATAACAGTTAAATGCGGATTAGAATATAATTTAAATACTGATCAGGTGCAAATCGGACTCGATTACCGAGAGTTCCGCACCTATTTATGTGAAATACACTCAGGGGCAAAAATAACGGGTCAGAGTGCGTTTTTCATACAAACGAGGCTATTTCGAATCCTTGGTTCCTAGCCAGCGGTTGTTTTGAGTGAGGTTTAATGGTGGATACACCAAGGTTCAATAGAGGAGGTCAAAAGTTCTTAAGATACCTAACTGATAGCACAATCAGTTGACTCCACAGCGAGAGAGTTTGGGTCAGCATTTGGATTTCCTTACATTTTATTGTCATTTTAGATGTTTTTCTGAAGATGCACAATTCCGGCGTTAGCCGCAGATTCAATCAGTTGGGTGTCCTAGGCACTCTGGAAGTCCTGTATCGATGCTCGGGGTATCCATCATCAGATTTCACTACAAGCATCCCCTGGCGAGGAACCAAGGCTTCGAAATAGCCTCGTTTGTATGAAAAACGCACTCTGTCCCGTTATTTTTGCCCCTGAGTGTATATAAATTCAAAATTTTAAATATTTCATGAGGCTTTGTTCGGACCACATAATGCTACCTATTGCAATTTTCCTGTTTGCTTTAGCCAATTTAGAGGATTTGGACTATAATGCTTCAAATGGATATTTCGTAGAACACACATTCGCCACAGGTTTTTTTTTGAGGATGGTAATAAAAGCACCAAAATGATTTAAGCGAGACTTGTTTACAGAAAATGATCGATCCGTTGAATGGCTGCGTACGAAGTGGAACATCGTCCGATCCAGTTTTATGACAAATGGATTTGCTTGTTTCTTAGTCTGCGTAGGATTGTTTTATTGCTTTTGCAGAATGCTCGAATTTTCTGAAATAAAATACATACTGTAATACACTTAAATTTATTGAACTTTTCAGACTAAATTTTACAGTGCTTTGCTTTCGCGTGAAAGTAGCACAATCCAAGAAATTTAGGAAACATTTGTCAAAAACTAATTTATATTTTTGTTTTCGGGTTTGAATGTCATCAAGTGCTTAAATTATGCCCTCAAGTTGTTTTTATTATGGTTTAATACTTTCAATGTCATGCCCTACTTCATGTACTTCTTGTTCTGTAGCATTTTAACTGTTAGCCCACTGTTGGGTTTATTTGTCCAAGCTTCTCTTAATGTCCTGTTGCAAAACTATAATTGCACTCCTCTTGGCGCGTGAATAATACTGGTAAGTAGATATAAATTTATAACTCAATGGTAGTTTTCTTTCAAGTCGGTATCCACCTTAGGTCCAAAGTCAATCTGACATTCTACAACAATAAGTTTGATTTTCCTAAAAGTTGCAAATGACTTGACATCTCTGATGTCATTGACAACTTCAAGCGTATTATGCTTGAAATGGGTACCAAATTAACGCTCGTGAGTCTCGTGACCGTACCTTTTGCTATAATATCTACAACATATTCAAAAATCGTAAAAATGGGACTAGGTTTGAGGGAAAAGGAACTTTATCGCATTTTGTATGGAAATTTTTACCTTTACATCCGCTTAGGCTTTGGAGTTAATGGTGTTGATCGTGATGTTGTTTTTTTTAGCGACGTCATAGGTATATCGCGCTCACGAATTTAATATTCGCGATATGTAATTAGTTATGCACATAAATTATATTATATACAAGGCAATCTCAAGCAGGAAGAGGAAGGAGGTTCCAGATACGACCCAAAACTATTAGATAGCTGGAGCTACAATTTTGACAAATAACTGTCCATTTTTTTCTGTTAAGAAAGTAACTTTTAAATTTTTACTCAAAACCTAAATGTCGGCCACTCACTACGAACTAGACTGAACGCGTCATATGCTACCTGTCTCTTTCACTCAGCCTAGTTTGGGTCCATGTCTGCCGCATTCTGCTTTCTTATTTTACTCAATCACCCATAGGTTAGCTGGAAGAGATCCCTTACAGGGATAAGTTCGCCTTTGTACATTCTAGCTCTGTATTGTATTAGATTTTCTGTTTTTTTTTCGTGTACAATAAAGTGTTTACATACATACATACATACATACATACATATTTCCTTGTATGTTCTTGTGCTAAGTAAAACAATAAATATATCTTTATATTTATCTAGAATTATATCATTTTAGGCTTTGTTCGTTTATTTGCCGGTAACAGTTAGCAGTGAGCCAGTGAGTCAAGGTCTGGATTGTAGGTCAGTTGAATCTCATTATCGGCCGTGATATTTTTTTCTTTCTTTACTGGCGTCCGTTCTGTAATGCTAATCATATTAACCTCAATTAGAAACACCAGGTTAGGATTTACTATGGGTTACTGACCTGTTTAGTTTCCTTGAACTGGGTGCTGATATAGATTACGATATATTTGTCTATTTTTAAATAAACTCCCAAGTAGATTCCTATTCCTGTCGTGGACACGTTTGAAATGCCATGTTTACTGCTACTGCCGTCCAAAAGAAAAAAGCAGTATAAGCATGTTAAGTTCATATGTGCATACTGCGTTTTTACACTGGTCGGCAGTGTAGCTCTGGTGTACTGTGCTGAAATGCCGTAAATCATGTAGGTATGAATGCATCTTGGTGGTAATTGGTCCTAACATTATAAGGGTATTCAGGGTCATGTAGATTTGTAAGAGAGCGAACCGAGTGGACACAAACAATCACAATATAGTAAAGTAATTTACGGACATAATCTCAATATGTTTATAACATAAAAAGTATGCTGTAGGACCGGAAAGCAACATGTTTGTCCACAAAAGAGGACAACATGATGTTTCAAAGTCAAATATAATTTCTTGCAAACCTGAACAAGAACCCACAAGATTATTTGGTTCTTATATCCTGTTGAGTGTATAGTTAGTCTAGTATAATAGAAGGGTCAGCATGAAGTCAACAATCAAACCCTGATAACACTCGCGCAACAATGTTTCCTTATTGTTTCTAAGTAATTGATCCCTCAACTGGACTCATGACTCATGATTCATGAAGAGTCCCACCAATTGATTCAAAAGTTCCACTGTTGTAATTGTTTTATCTTTTCACAGAAAAAAATACGGGTGTTGTACAGACCTCTAAAATTCTTGTTATATCTACGACAACTTTCTAAAATGCAACCATGTATTCAATGTTGTCATTACAGAAATAATTATTAAGTAGATTAAAAGTAACTTATTTTTTATAATGATCGTTATCAAACCTTTACCGACTGTTTCGGTCTTTATAAATGTTATTTACGACTGTTGGTTCATTTAGCGATTGCAATAGGTGTGTGATGAACGAAAAACTATCTTCAATACTAATTAATGTATTTTTTGATCGGATGATCCGGTTCGTGACATAAGTTATTGTTTGTGAAGACGTGTGGTTGTATTTTTGTACGTATTATGATATTATTCGAGCTAATGAAATTCATTTTTTGTGTTACTTTTGTTGCAGGTAAGTTCCAATCTGGCTGGTAGTACCCTAATCCAAAGAGGCAAAGGTAGGCTTTTTATTACTCTATAAAGAAATAACTTAAAAACGCAAATGTGGTTCTGCAAACTCCTTGAGATTGCAATTGGCAACATGTCTAGCCTGCGATACGCTGCCGTCCTCAGCCAAAAGAGCTCAACTCTTATTCGATATCTGAAGAAGATTAGACGCCCAATTTGTTAATAATAAGGTGCAACATCATCGCTGAAGTTTCATAGAAGATACGACTGTTTGGTTTCGGTACTCTGCATCTGATTCCTATTGATAACTCTATATTAGTGGCTTGCAATCAATTTATATCTAATACAAATTGTGACACGTGGATTAACTTTCCTCATATGGGAGCCAAATCTGAGTTTATTTCAAACCAAGAAAATGGCTGCAACTCTGTTGATTTCAAACTGGGCATTCCCTTTTGGCAAGGATGAACAATTTGAAGAGAATTAATCCTTATGTAAGAATAAATATTAAGTATTCGAGGAATCTGAGGTCTGTCTGCATTACATCAAGAAATAAGATAAAATAGTTTTGGCAAGAATTAAGGGAAGAGTGATGGGATACGTTCTATTTGTGGATGTATACCCGGAACGGCACATTAATAACAAACATTTGCGTCTAATTTGGGTCGAGAACGAGGTGCATTCTATATGGAGCGTTAAAAAAGTTCCTATGCATTTTATTATTAAAAAAAAAACACGGAAAATGCAATACAAATAAAAAGGATATCGTTTACCTTGAGCAAATCCTCTTCAGGTCATTGACAATCTATATTTTTCAAGGAATGTCAAATTGCACGGAGACTTTCCAAAGTTAACTCTTTGAAAGCGAGACTTTATTCTCGTGTCATACACAAACACAATGCTTGTCAAGAGGTCACCGAGCTCCAGCCACGGAAGTGCCTCCGACCGCGCGTGCCATGACCGAATCTGGGCATCGTCACCTCCAACGAACCTGCTTGCTCGATACAAACCAATATTAATCACCACAGCAATTAGCCCGCACAATTAGCCAGTATGTTGTCGTTTGTGGCTTTTAATCGCTTATTGATGTTCTTCTGTTTTAACTTTTCATTCAGTACTAAAGACTGAGAGATGGAGTCAATTTTGAAAGGAAATTGAGAGACTTGGCACTATGTTCAGTTTTATGGGGGAACAGGTACCGGTGAACTAAAAGCCGCTTCTTGCGTGTAATCGATTCCTACAAGGCCATATTTAAACGCTTGCTCATGACATTCAAAAAAGGGAAATACACACGTTTTATCGCGTTGGGAAACCTTATCAAAGACCATATATGAATGCGGACGCATTCTGCAAACACCATTATACTAGGCGAAGATTTATAACGTACAAAGCACACCTATTTCCTGATGTTGTATCATTCAGGGTCACATACGGATACCGTAATTGGATTCGCCTTAAATGGTGAAGCTATGACGTCTAGTTTGCCGTGTGAACTCTAGTCGTTTTCTCTTTCACATGTTGTTGATTTGTAATATGTTGTCTTTGACGTAATGCTGTCGAAGTCCTACGTTTTCATACGATTTATTGTACCATTTAGACTTACGTGATATCAACGTACGCAGTAAGAATGACGCCTAATAGCCTGACTCACATTTTATCTGTTGCCATTATCGTAATTACTATTGCTTTGTGTCCTATCTAGATTTTTCTTTTTTGCGTTGTATACTTGGTGAAGAAATCTAGGCGATGCAGATTTCGATTTTTAAACCGTCCATAATCCGTCTTATCACAGTAATAACTTATCCAGAACATCGCTGTCGACAATAACAATCGTCTTTCTCCGTATTTAATGCGTATCGATTACAATTACCTTGTCTTAACTGAACCGAATGCTTCACGCGTTTTCCAACGTCTTGTTTGAAATTTCGTTTTAACTTCGATCTATTAACGGTCTTATTATTGACGTGCAAGATTTATAATACTGTAGCTATGACGTTAGGAGTAGACGTGAAATATCCCAATCAATTCGTCTCAGTTATGGATACTTCCGTTGTTTTAGTGGCTGGTGAAAGTTGTTAAAAAGTCAAAACTATAAAATTATCTATCGATATTTTAGCCAAAGGATATAACTGTGCACAATGGCGACCGTTTATTTTTTCGGCGATATCACTAGATCCAACGTGGTTAATATAGCTGTTAATGTTTTTAGTAGTTAAGCAGTCATTAGAAAAATCCCACTGTATAAATATGCGTGAGGAAAATTACTCGGGTATTGATATTGGTGAGCGTCTTAAATCCGAGTTTCGACAACCTTAGAAGTGGTTTATTCTACTAAAGCTATAAATATTTAGAAATGTGGGCGTGTATACAAACTTAGAGCTATTCATAGAAGCATTTAATTCGTTGCTTTTATCGGTTCGTTAATCGTTTCCCTAGTACATTATATTGTGCTTTGTCTGCCTTAGAATATGCCCACGTTAATATTCTTTATCTTCTTACTGCCCACACATATCGCTTAACTTTATTAGCTTAGTGCCACATAGTACCTATCAAATAACATTATCTGCACAATTTTAAAAACATGAAATTTCCTGATTTTCTTTAAATCCTAAAAATGTGTAAATCTTCTAATGTAAGACGACTGCGAACTGTGGTATTAGAAATTGCCAATGTTTTTCAAGAAAATATTTCTTGCTTCAAACCCCTGGTCGCTATCGTTGAAGGTACCTTTGTATGTTATCTATGACTACTTAATATTATGAAAAACTGCGTGTTATTCCTATAGCATACACGTTTGTGGCCTTTTGCGAGCGTCTTTATCATTGCCATTTGAAGCTATGACGTCTTGGTTGCAAAAAAGATTTGTTCACTCGCCTTGTTTTTATCTTTATTGACAAATGCCTCTAATTCGAACAAAAAATAGCCTGTTTACTTGTCGTTTGATTTGATCGTCCGTGTTAGTAATGCTGAGATCGGGACATTACCTATTATTTTCACATTCAGCATCTTTGTTTTCATCTTCTTTAAATACATCAGTTTCTCGAGTGACAATATCATCATTTCATCATACATCTTCATTATGATTATGTCGTTTATCGAAGGTCGAAGTTGATTTTCGATTTCCAGATAAGGTCAATACATCCTTTTTTACGGAGTCTCAATTCATTGGACATCGATTATTGTACTTGTTTGTCGCTTATTGAAATTCGAGTTCTTTATGTTTTTCCTTTAGCGACATGTTCTTTTTTATTGGTTATTAAAGACCATCAAGAATGTTCAAGCGTATGGTTATTATAATTTTTATGGCTGTTATTTGTATTGATTACTGTCGATTGTATCCATAGAATTAATGTAGTAAACTTCTTTTGTTACAATGAAGTTAATTGTAATGTTCCTACGTTTTTTTTTTAAAATGATTTTAATAACGAAGACAACGAAAAGGTCGCAAATATCTCTATGAGATGTGCAGAACCGAGCATCTACATTATGTCAACACAAGAACATAGTTTTTAACCGTGTCTCAGGAAAATAAAATTAATTTCCGGCAATATTTAAGCCAAACTGTTGCGTTCTGCGAAAGGATATTTGGTTTGATACAGCCTACTATACTTTCCACATATTTTGGCCTATTACAATAAGTCGTCAATATAGACTTCCTCAGAGAAGCCTCATATTTTCGCTTGTCATCAAATTGTATAAAGGCGCGTTCAAGGTTATCAAGCTGACTAACAGCGGATATCTTTATCAAGAATAATTTGCAATTTACGCAAATCAAGTTTTAGTTTATCTACATTAGAAACTTTAGCACTTAATGCATAGTAGACAGTATGTTGAAGTGGTACATCTGTTTAAAATCGTAATACATTTACCACCTCATGTATAACTTTATAGGGTTTAATATCCTTCGGCTATAAGAGTGCTGAAAGGCTCTTGTAATACGGAGCGATAGATAATGCGAGAGTTGTAATGTCGTGACCTGTGCTCAGAATGTCTGTACGACTAGCACTAAACTTGATTTTTCTCGTTTGTCCCTCAGTGTGTCTCTTTCGTTCTATTTAAGTTAGAGGAAGACGTGCTTCGCGACTGTCGGAGTGCGTCAATAAACTATATATATGCAACAAAGTAGCTTATTCGGTTGATAAGACTCCACATCGAGTCATATCGTATGAGAATTGAGGGAGTCTGGATACTTAGTGTTAAGGTTAGGCTTTGTATACAGTCACCCATTAAAAATGTTGAGCATACTTATAAGCATACTTATCTTATCATTGTGATTGTCATTGTCATCACAATACTTGTCGTTTGAAGTTTACTATGACATGTCAACATTTTCGTTGGCTTGCTATGCTTACACTTTAGATTCATAATTTGCAAGTCATTGTGACCCATTGAAATAAACAATATGAATCATCGCTGGATTCAAAATAGCCGCATATTTTTCACATAGAGTCGCAACCTTTGATGTGTTTTAGTTAGTCGGTTTTGCTATCATCAGTTTTGGAATTGTTTCATTGCTGCTGCTTATGCTGTCCATTGCTGGAGAGAAACCTGTTACGTAACCGCATTCCCAATGTTGGGAACTAACAATTTAACAACTAAACTATAATAGTCCGTTCGCGTTAAGAATGCAGTGAACCATCAATGCAACTGCAGGGTAAAAGTGTATTAACAGTGGAGATATTATTAAAACAAATTATTTTTTAAAAGATTAAGTATAACGAATAAATATAAACCTAATTTTGAGCGACTTGATTAGTCAGGGGGCGCGTCTAAGCCGGTGGACAACGATGATTTACTGCATTCTTAACGCGAATGGACTATAGCAACACTGCTCAAATGGCTGGCCGTCATTGGTGGAGGCTGTGTCAAATGGAAAATTTCCATAGAAAGTAACCTGTAAATTGTAATTTTTACCTTTATAAAACAGGCCACTGGCGTTCTACACTTCACTGCTGTACTGGGTAGTGATTCTGTAAACAACGCCGGTCGTACGGACTGTCGAGTGATACCAAGCGGCGAGATTAAGTAGTCCCGTCAGTGCGAACAAAACACATTGTAGCGCGTGCATTTTCAATTAAGCAGCACGATGGGTCGAACGTATAAGGCTGCTTAATTGAAAATGCACGCGCTACAATGTGTTTTGTTCGCACTGACTTGCTCTCTCTCTTAATCTCGCCGCTTGGTTTCACTGGACAGTCCGCACGACCGGCGTTGTTTACAGAATCACTACCCTGGATGCCATGCCATATCATAATCGTAATATCTTTGTATTTAAATTGTTACGATAACAACACGTAATGATCGAATCCTTGTAATAGCGATCTTAATGAGCTCGCCATTGTTTCTTAATACGATTTATGGAATTCCATCTGGGAATTGTAGAAACGTGTAATTTACTATTCTACTTTTGTTTAATTTATGTATCAGAGACACGGCACAATGTCGTTCTTGCTCACCACGCCCTATTTTGCGATTTTTCTGTTCGTTAAGGTCGTAATAATTAGTAATATTGTAAGTGAAAGCTTTTTAGATACAGTCACGAGATTTAATTTGGTACCCACCTTAGGTCCAAAGTCAATCTGACATTCTACAACAGTAAGGTTGAGTTTCCTAGAATTTACAAATTATCCATTACCCTACCGCCAAACAGCAGTGTTCGCATTGTTGTGTTCCGGTTTGGGGATAAGATAGCCGGTGAAATGACTAGCATAGAGGCATACCATCTTAGTCCTCAGGGTTGGCAACGCATTTGCAGTCTTAGGATTGCATTGCAGTCTTGTGAATGCGAATGTCTATGGGTCACAGTTTCCACTTACCATCTGTTGGCCTGTGTGCTCGTTTGTCTTCTCTTTGCCATACAAAAAAAAACACAGTAAGTTTATCATGGCCTAGAACCCAAAGTACAAACGCCGTTATAAGAAGGATTTTTGAAATCGCATATCTCAACAAAATTTGAAAATACTGTAAATAGATTACCAAAAGTGAAATTTTAAATTAAAATCGGCCAATAAATACTTGGGATACAAGCATTTTAAACGGCTAATTAGACAACAGATTCGAAGTGCACTTGTGGTGTCATTGTAACAGGGCCGATTGCATAATAAAGTACAAGCTAATAGTATTAGTGGTTTTGTATGGATTTTTACTAATAGTATGGGCTTGTACAGTTAACCAATTTGATTTCTAGGCCACTTTGGACTATGTTAAAGTGATGTTGTCAACCAAAACGTAAGAGACTCCCTATGATTTGGTTTACAACGTCACGTTGACAAAGTCCATAGTGGCCTAGGAATCAAATTGGTTGACTGTACTTTATTATGCAATAGGCCCCAGGTCGTTCATATAAACTCCGCGTAAAATTCTGTTTTGCTGGAAAGAGATCGGAACAAATATTTGTTGGCTTATATTTATACATCGTTTGTTACATTTATAAATCAGCTTTGATTGAAACGGTGGGAAAAAACATGAATATGGTTTTAAAAATCGAAAAAGGAATCGTGAATATTGACATATTTCCTTGAGATTTAACCATTACGATAGTTAACGATTAGTAATTTAATTGCTGTTCAAACAACAGGCCCTAAGTATAAAAAATCGTGATTGATTTGTACCGGTAATTGTACATATTAGACGGAATAATGCGTGATTATGATTAGGACGTATTTTTTTTATTATGTAACCGTATAAGTACTGCCAACATTAAGTCTAACTTCAAGGTTACAATAGTTATTCATGACAATTGACAGGTAAATTTAAGAATAGGTAGTGGTCGCACTTGTATGTAATCTTACAAATCTTGCTATGTAGGTTTGTTTTTACTAAAAACTGCTTAAGCAATAGTAATGCATTTGTATTCTGACATACCGAATGGTGCAATATCATTTTATCGAATTTCACTTCATTGATTGTATCATTTCATCTTACGCTATATTCTGCTGAAATCATGGTATTTTCAGTATGTAGGCATACATTGTTTTCAAAAAACGTAAGCATATTTTAACCCCAATGACTTAGAAGGAGGGTAATGTTTTACCCTCGCATGTTTGTATGTCTGTTCCATTGTCACCTCCTGTAGCCTAAACGGCTTGACCGAATTTGAAGAGTGACGGGTCGTTAGATTCGTCTTGGTTGTTGGAGTGACATAGCCCCATCTTCACTAATATTATAAAGAGGAAAGATTTGTATGTTTGTAACGAATAAACTCAAAATGTACTGGACACACACACATACACATAAACTCACGCCTTTATTCCCAGAGTGGGGTAGGCAGAGCTACAGAATTTCCAACAACTATAAAAACTTTTTGATAATTCTGTAACCACATTTTGCACACTTAGGCGAAGATGTTTACCAGTGTATTAGTGACAGGTTGCAAGCCCATCGCCTAACAGTACTACACGCCTTTATTACCTTAGTCGGCTTTTACGACATCCACGGGAAGACTTGGAGTGGCACTATTCTAATCCGGCAACCACACGGGGATGTACTGGACCGACCTCAATAATTCTTTTACCTAATGCTACAGCAACATAGGCTATGTTTTATTTTTCTGCGCAGGCGAAGTCGCGGACAACAGCTAGTAAGTAGGCTATATTTTAATCAAAGTGATAAAAATGAAACATGTCGACGAGAAAAAAATGCGGTCGGGTTTTTTTAAGCATGCTTTCTATTAGTTAGGGATGAAAGCGAAACAGACCGTTGCGGTGATTGCGGCTATAAAACAGCTGATAAAACAGAAGTTATTTATAAACTAGATCGTAAACAGATGTAAACAATATTAATTCACGACCGATACTCGGGCGAAAACATTGCGATTAATCTCTTTCATTCTGTTAACATCATTTACCTACAATGATCTTGCGTAAAGAAACAAATAAGGAAACAATATGAAATGAGAAATAATAAGTAATGCAGTTGTTACGGTGTGTCACGATGACTACTTGTTACAGTGTGTGTCTCTCAGTCTGCCATCACTACTTCAGTGGGATCCCCTTGAAATATTGACAAACATTTTATCGAATGTGTCATTTTCAGTGATCGGAATAGGTAGTGCAATTTCGGGTGAATGACCTCAAACATTATAAATAATATTGATAAGACCCGGGATTCCGGGATTCGTATTTTTATAAATAATAAGATAATTATTAACAAAAGGTTTCTTGTTTGCAAGAATGTCAAAATTAAAGTGTCTACATAGTTTCGTCAATACCAACTTTGTACTAGCAGTATAATAATTGTCAAAATTATAAGTAAATAAATAACTTTTTTGAGCTTACTGTGGGGCTAGGTCAAGGTGTGTAATGTCCTCTGATAATTATTTTAAACCAAATACAAACTTTAAAACTTTTCAAAGTGAAAATCCGGGATTGCAAGTTATAAGTTATATCCATACTAAGCTTACGCACCGAAATCCCGTGAAATTGCACTACCTATTCCGATCACTGCATTTTACCGAATTTCATTTCATTGAAAGCTAATATTTGCTGCCTACTGCTTGTAGCCGAAATGAGCCCTCCCTGGTGTCCTTGGCACGCGTACTAAATCGATTTAACTTTTGCCCTGTTAGGGCTCTTCTCCCCAGCCGGGCCCTCAAGGTCGACAGAGCAAAGGGCTCTCGAATATTCTCGACGTGGAGTAGCTTTACGCCGTGTTAGCTCCGGATGTTGAATAATAACGAAACGTTCTATAAAGTTTGTTTATTCTCTTTATTAATGTTAGAAGTTTGTGTGAAGTGTGTGTTTGATGGTTTTTGCGGGATGATTAGGCAGCCTTTTTACGTTCGATCGATCGGCAGAAGCCATGCTACCTAATTGAGAATGCATGCGCAAAAATGTGTTTTGTATTTTGTACGCTCTGACGGGACTACTCAACTCACTCGGTCACTAGTTCGACCGACCGAACGCAGTTTTTAAGAGAATAACACCCCAGCAGTGGACTGCCATAGATGAATGAAATAGAATTTAGTTATAATATAAGACTTTTTTTTTATGGCATGGAGAAGACAAACGAGCACACAGGCCACCTGATGGTAAGTGGAAACTGAGCCATAGACATTCGCATTCACAAGACTGCAATGGAATCCTAAGACTGCAAATGCGTTGCCAACCCTGAGGACTAAGATGGAATGAATGCCTCTATGCTAGTCATTTCACTGGCTGTCTTATCCCCAAACCGGAACACAACAATGCGAATACTGCTGTTTGGCGGTATGTTAATGGATAAGATGGTGGTAGCGGTGGATTATGTCAATTTGTGTTAAATTGTCTCCAGAAATTGCAATTATATGTACGTATCATTTAGGACTGATGTAAGGAGTACTGTTAACGTAGTTACCGTTGTTTCATACGCACGTCTGTGTCATATGACGCTTGCTTCACGCTTGGTGGTAGCTTTCTCATAATAAACAAATTGTTCACGGAGCGATTACGTGACGTCGGCTAAGTTATCGCAGAAGCGTCAAGCAAGCGTCGAATGACGTAGATGTTCAAACGTGCGCATGAAGCGATTTTTTACACTACAAATGCAACTTCGGCCCATCTTCCTCTACATTTCGATTTGCCTGTGCGATATCGCGGCCTGATTTTAAAAGGCGGCTAACTTGGCCCACAAACAATATTGGGACAGCCATACTGTAGCCAAAATGTAGCAAGATTATTTGCGATTTGACTATCGTCCTAGTCGAGTTGCATTCTACCAAAGATATATAGTTCGTATAGAAATATTTTTCGATGTATGGAGGGACACAGGCGCACGCACGACTGCTAAGGTTAATTCTTTACAAATTCTTTAATTTCGGCAATCGTTAATGTTATCGAAATTCCACTTACCTAGCCTACTGGTCTGACATGTACAGGCACGAGATTTAATTTGGTTCCCACCTTGGGTCCAAAGTCAATCTGACATTCTACAACAATAAGGTAAAGTTTCCTAAAAGTTACAAACGACTTGACATCTCTAATAATGACATTGACGACTTCAAACATATTTTTCTTGAAAAGGGTCCCAAATTAACGCTCGTGACCGAAAATGTCTCTACAGCAGCGTGGCGATTCGTTTCTGAGACGTTGGTGAAGGAATAAAGTGTACACAAAGCTGCGACAAGATCTCTACAATGGCCTAAGTGGATAGAGGAATATTATCCATTGACCCGTGTGGTTGCCGGGTTAGAATAGTGCCACTCCATGTCTTCCCGTGGATGTCGTAAGAGACGGCTAAGGGAATAAAGGCGTATAGTACTGTTAGGCGATGGGCTTGCAACCTGTCACTAATACACTGGTAAACATCTTAGCCTAAGTGTGCAAAATGTGGTTACAGAATTATCAACAAGTTTTTAGAGTTGTTGGTAATTCTGTAGCTCTGCCTACCCCACTCTGGGAATAAAGGCGTGAGTTTATGTATGTGTATGTGTGTATCCATTGAGGACTTGATGGATTTAGCAATGTGTATCGTTGGATTAGAGTTTATCCATAAGCTTTATTTTGATGTTTGGTCATTGATTTCTAGGGCTTGCAGGGTTTAATTTTAATTTCGTGATGCAGAATTTAAGAAAAGAATGTAAGAAAATACTTGCGCTAAACTCTAACTCTGCAGTCTTCCTTGATGCTTCCCGGGGTCACTCTCCGTATTCTTCAAAGGCAAGTCGACTTTTCACAATATAATAGAAAGTATACTTTATAGTCCTAATTTTACAGACTGCCTAGCTTTCTCAATACACCCATATTACATTCATATGAGAGTATAGTACAAGTGCAAGTATTATCAAAATGTACTCGGTATTGTATCAACATCAATATTTACCGTTGCTGTGATACCTGTGTTGATTCAGTCACTAACAACCGCCTTTATATTATCATTTCACAAACAAAGCATTTCATGATATTAATTGAATTTTTAAATTTTCAAGGAGATACAGTCATCCTCATCATCAAATATATCGGAACATACAAGCTTGAAAATATCTGAACTCGTCTCGATTGTTCGTCGTAATTTCACAGTCGAGTTTTTTCCCTGTCGCATTTTTCGCCATTCCAGAATCAATTTAAAAGTGCCTACGGAGTTCCACTTTTGCGGAGCTCCTATTTATGGGTGCCTTTGCCCTTCGTGCCAAAATAACATCAGGGAAAAATGCGTACGACAATAAAACATTTTAGATATACAATATACCAAGCCTGTTAATGACATGTCTGAGATCGTGTTCAGATATTTTTCAGCACCTTGTATGCTATTAATGACTAATGTTTTGAATTAACTTATATTCGAAGATTTCCTGTATAAAACAACTATATGCAAATCTTCATATATTCGTTTGTTCTCAATTTATGTAGTTGGCTAATCGCGAACATAATGACTTCTTTGTTTTTTCTCTGTAGGTTACTCAACGCGGAGGCAACCTTGTGGTAATGGTTTACTCGGCTTTTAGCGTATAATCCTCAGGCAGTTTTAGAATTTGAACTTTGAATAATAAATGTAAAGGATTGATACTGCTTAATAAAACTGTAGTTATGCCCTTTCGTGTAAAGTATAGAATATAGCATAGTCATAGAGTTCATCGGACTAATATAGGTATATTTTAAATAACTTTTCAATGTTGTGAGATCCTATTGGTCATCTGAATGGCTTTTTTTCCTTTGGTCAAGGGCCAAACTTGTAAGTATGTAGGTCACGTTATGGTAGATTTAGATTTTTTTTTTAACGGTAATATCATTCTAAGGGCCTGTTGTTTGATCAGTAGTTAAACTAACTAATTGTTAAAATTCGAAAAAGGAATTGAAATTTTGACAGATTTCCTTGAGATTCCTTCAAATTTTCGATTCCTTTTTCAAATTTTAACAATTAGTTAGTTTAACTACTGATCAAACAACAGGGCCTTAGTAATTTGGTAACCATTACAAGTATCTTAATTGCCAGGATTGCTGATAGAGGTGGAAAGTAGGAGGGGGTGGCGGTTGGGATTGGAACACAGGAATTTGCTGTTCCTAAATTTCTCGGGACATACCGGGAAACTGACTCCGTAGGGGATAAAGGGCAGGAAGTTTGGCCATTTAGTCTATATATAGCAAACGCCGAAAAACCTGCAGATTGAATTATGATGATGATTTACCTACTGCTACTTATTTGAGTTTAGAATGACTTCGCTTCTACTGGAATTATGCAAAAGACTTTTCTATGTCGTACTTAATTTTGGACTGATTTTACGGGTGATAAAACTAACCATAAATTGTTTAAACAATCGACTAATCAGCCTTGTATCGTTATCGAGCGAGTCGATTGGTCATAAAGGCTAGTCGTTGCGGACAAATAACAAAAAAACTGGCCCCACGGTCTGTACTACGGGTGTGCCTTGAATGTGATGATAAAGGCCTGATTTAATTATAATCATTCCTTTACAATAACTTTACTCTCTGTATAGTAATAAGTATTATTAACTATAAGTACCTACTATTGTTTCCACATATATAGCATTGCATTGGCGAACGTTCCACGATCAGATCGGGGACTTATTAAGAAAGGGCCTGGTCAACCGACGCACAGACGTATTAACACCTGTGGATTTACGGGAAATCGTGCAAAATGCGGAATTGAGCTTAGTAAAGACCCCTTTTTCTTATTTTCCTTGCTGTAGTGAGGTGAAAAGTTATATTATGTCTCGTGTGTTGAAACATTCGCTACGCTCAGGATCCTATTTTTGAACTACTCGCTTCGCTCGTGGTCAATCATACAATCCTTTCGCTTGCTCGTGTTTCAAATGAACACTCGCAGGTAAAATACAACTTTCCCCCTTGTATAAAAAATAACTAATCTCTTCTAGAAATTTCCAAGAGAGCATTACATGCCTATTGGTGATGGTGGTCGATCCATCAGCCGAATTTGGCAGATTAGGTTTGTCGACGAATATGCATGCCATTGATGCGGTCGGTAACGGTAGTACCTACATTAACTTGAAAAACCTACATTAACATTAATTTGAAAATTGCATACACTCTGATCTCCCTTTAGACTTCTATTTATAGAGCGTGACTGTTTGTTGCGGAAAATAGAAAATTCAGAGCGACAAATGAACAATGAGTACCGTTAGATCGATTAGGAAGGAAAATAGGTATCTATTCAGTTGTAGGTATCTATTGTATGGCCGCTTATCTTTCTCGACTGTTTTACATGTACAAATTCAATCGAGTTTTCATCGCATTCTTTTCAAAGTTTCTCTTCATGTTTTGTTTTTCTATTTTTATTTCTAATTTTGCTTTTGGTGGGTATTCATCTTAATTAAGCGTTATTTTATTACATTACTAATGAATACCTATTGTAGTCTCTTATTGTTTTTTCGTTGACTCTGGCACTAATTGCTTTTTGTTCTATATTGTGTTTTTTTGTGTCGCTGTATTTTGTGATGTTATTTAACAATCACTGTTGTATCTTTTTTTTTTCCCCCGCCTCTTGTCCACCTACTGTGTAATTTCTGATTGATTTTGTGATCGATTGGTCCACTATTTGTACCTATTTCTCTTTGTACAATAAAATGATTAAATGCCACGATACCTTGAAAAGGACTCGAAACGTCATACGAATTAAAATAGTCAATGTTATAAGCACGACGTAACCGGTAAAACTGGTTTTTATTTCTATGTGAAACAATCGCGAAAACATAAAGATTATTTACGTCCATGATAAACAAGCCGTATGTTTTTACTATTATTTACCTAAATTGGAAAGTACGTTTGTTTATTTGGGAAACCCGTCAAGCGATTGACGTCAAGACTATCAATATTCGATTTCAGTGACGACACCTATGACAAGTTACATAATAATAACTGTAAAATAAATAATGGGCCATTATTCGAGCGTTTCGACCGCCTCTCTTTTGTGGACATACTTTTGGAGAATTGGGCGTATATTTTGATGCCGTTTTGGATATTTGGTAGATGTCCGATAAACTTAGATACCTAACCAGAAACAAAATCGGAATCTTCAGTCACTTCTACAAAAATATGACCATGAAAGTGATTCGGAAAAAATGCCCAAATAATGACCCTACTAAGCTGTAAGCAGCAACATTTGATGGAGGAGGCGTGTTTATGTCCGGCACGGGAGTTCAATAGGCTGACATGATAATATTGACAATGTTAATGATAATGATGATAATTTTAATGATAGTAATGATGATAATGACGACGATTAATATTTTGAAACAGTCCATTGAAATAAGTAACTTAGAACAGAAGAGAAGGTAAATAACCACATAGGCCACCTGATGGTCAGAGCAACTGCCAACATATGCAATCGTTAGCAAATCTGTGAAAACTGCTACAGTGCAAAAGGTGGTGTTGCCAGGTCAAGTCCTACAAAAATCGGGGCTGGGCTGATAAAAATCGGGACTACAATTAACACGGTTGAAAAATCGTGCGAATGCAACCTTCCTACAGCGACAAATGTGGTGTACCGTTTTTTACCTCCAGTTGTTATGTTATTCATGATCGCTCTGGTGATGTACTGAAAATCGGGACAATTAGCGTACCGATCAAGGGTACCTAAATCTGAACATGTCTATAGACCCCTGAAAATCGGGACGTCCCGCGTAAATCTGGACGTCTGGCAACACTAGCAAGAGGTCTTCAAAAGGATTTCGTCTTCGGCTAAAGTTGGTTAGACTCGCATAGCATATGAGAGCGCACGAGAGAGAGATAGGCCATTATGATTTTTTAAGAGCTATCCCACTGTATTAAGTGCAGGTTATGGGTGCCAGTGAATCCGGATGGATCCTGTGCTGCACAAGGCTCTACCATCAACATCATCATTTCAAGTGTGCCACAAGGACCGGTCCTGCGCCGCTTCTGTCCTCTAGTTTCTACCAAAACTCCTAAATCTCTATAGTCCAATACTAGAATTAACGGCTTTATAAAGTAAATGTCATGTCGATTGAACTTTAACCGCAACAGTCTTGAACCCAAGCTTGTTATAACTAACTGTTAAATGAACTTAACATTAATTGAACCCTATGCCAGTAGCAATACGAACTATTCGCCAATGTTTCATGGGTCACGAGCAGCGGTCGCGGTACAGTTGCTACGGTACCTCTTGACATTTCGTTAGAGTTCTAGAAATCTATGTAATGAAAGTATTTTGAAATGATGTTTGAGAGATTTAATTTAGTGAGACGGCTACTAAGACGACTAGACGACGACATCATAGGTTTTTTTTCAACAGTTTGTAAAATCAAGATTATTATTTACAACTCTTTGAATTTTATCAATTAAACCATTGCTACCACGTGTCATTGACTTTGGTTCTCGTGCAAATCTCATTTCTGATTCAATCACGCAGAGGATTTCCGAGCATATCCCTCTTCATTGCTAAGATTGCGGCAAACCGGTGGATGCAAGGGGCCCAGGACCGTTCCTTGTGGGAAACCTTGGGGAAGACCGTGGAAGTCTATTGGCTGAAATGATGATAAAGAAATATTTTTTAAAAACATTTCTTTTCTTATTCGCGAGTCGGATGAAAGTGCCATTGCATTACTATCAATAACTAGAGGACGTTTCCCGCAACTCCCCCTATTTCTTCCCGCTGGAGGTCGACTTGCGGAAAATCCTTTCTCTGTGCACCCTTATACCTTATAAGGAACCTACGTGCCAAATTTTTGGCACTAGGTTTGAGCTGTGTGTTGAAATGTCAGTCAGTTACTTCTTTTATATATTTAGATTATTTAGTTACCACAACTAAAATAAGTTCTTAGCCACCAAACTTTGGTGATCTGTATGATCGTGGGAAAATTATAAACAAAACAAAACACTATTAAAGTTTTTGACCCACTTTAAATTCCGCAGGTAACGTAAACTTAAGCGCTCTGCATTTTAGGCTAAGGCCATTTAAAAATAAACGTGTGCATTTTGATTAAATCACAACTATGACTACACCATTTTAATATACAATAGTTATAACGTATTCTATGACGAAATATTGTCGTTGGTTACATATCTTGACCGTATATATCAATTACTAGCTCGGTGCGATAGAGACCGTGAATAATTGAGGGTTCCGTATCCAATATAATCATAGCTGTCCCCTTCCTGCTGCATCGTGACCGGTAAATTGTTTTAAACGTTCACCGACTGCATTTGCGTTATTCTCTGACTGCGCGAAGCAAAAATAAGGGTGATGTGTTTAGTCGCAAATCGAGTGTTGCACTCTAGCTCTTGAACAAAATGACCTTTCCCCGAAAGACATTTTAGCTGGTCGACATGAAAGTAGAATATCCAGTCAACATAGAGTCAATGCAGCTGGATGATATAAAAACAGAATGGGAAAGTAGCAAAACTTATGGAATTGCCGTCTATGGACTGCAAGTATCATTAAAAAAATGTTTCTAATGCTGAATTAGCTGAAAGTTAAATTAGACCACGAGAACGCAGATAATATCGAATATTAGTTTAAGTATTCGAAGAGATGTTGCGAGTGTCCAGGTGAAATTATCAGAGCCACACGTCCGACAGTACAGGAAAAAAGTATTTTTAACTTGCGAATGTTTTTTTATAACGTATGATAAAATTAAAACACGACTGGTTGGTATGACGCACGCATAATTAGCGCGGAATTCCCGCGGCATTTTTAACTGTAATAGTGACCTCATTTATAGAGTTTAGATGTATAGTTTAGTACTAAACTCCAGAATAAGTTGTTAGCAAGTAAGTGCATGTCATCAATCATCATCATTATCATCAATGATAGGCGCGCTAGTGGTTTGAGACTATTCTACCAGCGCTGAACCTAATTGCTTTTGACATGTTATCGCATATTATATCGTACGTTATGAAAGCTCTTATTTACGTGACAGTAATGGAGGTCGAGTAAGGACTTGTATACAGATTTAATCACGGGCTGGTATGGCATACTTTCATACTCAATACCCTTCTTTTAGCTTCGGAAAATCGAGTATAATATTAGGGATTTCAAGTATGCCTATGGAACCCTGAAAACTTTGTATAAATACTTAATAGGATTAGGGAAGTAAACGTCCTGTCATGCCTTTGTATTGATTCAATCCATATTCCGCGCCATTTGCATTTCCCGCATTCGGAATAGAAATGAGTCAAATGAGGCATCGTCCTAATAATCCACAATGAAAGGTTCTGAACCCTACCAAGGCCAATCGATACCGTCGCTTGATCGTAATCGATTATGATTTACATATTTATGGATCGATTAATTGTTTTATTTATGAGGTGGTAATAGTAGAGTAGTGTTTCATCATAGTTCGTGAGCTGTGGTTATTTCAGTTTATCTTGTATTATTGTTATCTTTGAGCGTTTTGTTGTCATTTTATAATGATAAGGTTAGATAGAATATAGCTTAGTTAAACGGTGCATCCAATGTTGTTAATTGTAAGAATTTATAAGCATGAGAAAGAGAGAGAGAGAGAAACCAGTTTAAGAACATGTTAGGAACTCTGATGACCTGATGACAGTTTTCTATGACATGACACACACAAAGAATATTGTAGTGTCTGTGTTGTGTCTTAATTTAGTGGTAGAACTTTGTGCCGGGTCCGCTCTGATCGCCAAACACCATCTTATCCTTAATAAAATAAATAAAATAAAAATTTATTTATTCAAAGTTAAGAGTAACAAAATGAACAGATTATCCGTTGGTCCCACACTAGGCCATGCCTGTCACGTGGTAACCGGATTCGGAGTAACACTTTAAAAGAGAGTACAGTTACTGTCTACAAAATGAAAATTGGAAACTTAAAGACTAACTTAAAGTAATGTAACAAATTTTTAAGCCCGAATATTACAACTAAATTTAATTATATTCAATTACTAAATTACTAAAATATTTGAGGTACGAGTTATTTATTTATTTATTTATTTTATGCGTGGTTGCGATTTGTTGTGTGTGAGTGTGTGTGTGTATCGTGTGTGAGTGAGTGTGTGTGTGTGTGTCTGTCTGTGTGTGTGAGTACATGTTTGTGTTTTCGTGCGTGTTTTGGTGGAGGTTACGAGTTCTCAAGTGATGGCCTTCAGCAGTTTATCAGTCTCCCTATAGCCAAGAGTTTTTAACCAACTGCGGATTCTCAGCCTAGCTTCACGAGGGGAAGATTTTGAGATGTCACACGAATTGGCAATTTTGTTGTAGATGTAGGGATGAAGAAAATCCGGGAACCGCCTTGCGAAGGAGGTCTTTACTAGTGGGGTAGGTATTCTGAACAAGCGCTTGCGTAACAAGTCAGCGTAATGCTGTGAACGAATGGTTTCGCAGTGGACCCGCATTGTGACCCGCAGCATCATTAGTTGCCGCACACTCAGAACGTCAGCCTCCCTATAAAGGTCCGCAGTGGGAAACATCCGTGGCTTTCTGAGCATGACCTTTAGAACGAAACGTTGGGCCTAAAACCGCCTTGTTTAGATTATTATGCCGAAACAGGTTTTCTAATCAGGAAAAATGGGACAGGAAAAACGCGTCAGGGAAAAAACAAGACAGTGAATACCTATTTGGTAAATAGCTCGAATGGAAATTTTGCTACTAAGAAATAATGGTTTTGGGAAATTAATCTAACAAATCCCATCGCCGTTGTGTTTTGTGAGGATAACAACCGCTGAAATGACTAGCATAGAGATATGCCGTCTTAGTTCTCAGGTTTGACAATATTTTGCAGTTTGCCCAACCTGAATCTCATCATCATTATCATCAGCCGCAAAACGTCCACTGCTGGACAAAGGCCTTCCCCAAGGTTTTCCACAACGGTCGGTCCTCTGCTGCCGTCACCCAGCGGTCTCCAGCGACCTTTATCAGATCGTCGGTCCACCTTGTGGAAGGCCTGCCGACACTTCGTCTCCCGGTTCGAGGTCGCCACTCTAGAACCTTCCCGCTCCAACAGCCATCGGTTCTACGAGCAATAAACTTGAATCTAACCTAACCTAAGCACCAGGTGGAATGTGTGCTTGTTTGCCATAGTGCCATTAAAAAAAAAATACTAATTACCTACAATCGTATTAACCTACGACGCACCTTCGTGCGTGTCATAGGCACTGAATTCAAAATTGAAAATTAAACAATGCGAATGTGTCATGGAACCGTTTCCGCCACGTGGGAAACGACTTTGACCCGCATTACTATCTTTTGTGCTTTATAAACATTAGCATACCGTACTCCTTTGTGTATTGTTGCTATTTTTCTAAATATATAACTTGACCTCAATCTCGCCTGATAAGACTGAGGATAATACTGCACTTTGGTTTAATTGAGAACGTTGTATTTGTTGACGGTAATCTTGATGCAGATTTAAACCATATGGCATGTTGTATAGCGGTTGTCTATAGAGAAGAAATACATGAATTCGCTACACAAGACACAAATATAACAAAGATAAACCAAAACAATATAACAACAGCAACGCTCTTCGCGGCACTAGAACGGACACAAAGTCAGCATAGTTGCAAATACTTCGTCTATTGAGATGCTAAAACATTGTGTCTAATCTTGCAAATGGATTAGTTCCTTCTGCAAACGAGATTATGGTATTAAATCGTATGGGCTCATTATAACAAATGCTCGTTTTTATTTCAACTAGTTTAAAAATAAAAGTAATTTTGGCATTTGACTAAATCTTTGAAAATTGGCATACTACATTGGCGACCGCTTAAAGACTTTATCTTATCTTAACCGGAACATATTCATGCGGTCGGTATTGATTGTATGCGTTTTATTTTATCAGAAACAATACAAAAACAAGAAAGTTGTTACAGATGGCGGTTTCCTACAGTTATTTTACTTTACTTTAAATCTGTGTAAAAAGGAAAAAATATTGATTTCCAGATCGAGTCTGTATTCAATCACGTTTTGTTTGTATAGTGTATTCAATCTCCAGTGCTTAATATTAACGTACATCATCGACGCAACCTTGCAACGTCAAGTTGATGGGTAGGGCGGGGTTTCGTTTATTAAAAACACTTATGGATTTATTGTTTGTCATAAAGCTATACCCTACTGAATTATTAATCTTTTCAGTGTTGTTGTTTGCTATAGAATAACGACGGACCAACTTAAACTATACTTTTAAATAGTTCTGAAAACCAAAAAAGGTTGGGAGGACTTTGCTAAACATTTGTTCTTGTGAAATTTTACCATCTGATCACTAGTGATAGTGACAAGCATTGTTCAGGATAAACAACAAGCACCCGTCCAAAACTCCAAAACATTTGCAGTGGAATCTTTTTGTCATTTCAGTCAAATATAATTAAATCTGCGTCTTTAAATCTCTACGACCATAACCTGGCTTTGGAAATCTCACTGTCGTTACCGTAGTGCACTTAAATGACTCAATGCGTTTCCCTTTCTTCAAAATCTGTATAGGACTCTTAATGTATGGAGGCGTCAGACTCCATCCAACCCATTCATCAACTATTGTCTTCCACTTTCTCCACGGACACGTGAGCTATGAAGTGAAATCGGTACAATTGGTGTTTTGCCGAACTGATACCGATGACCTCGAATCCGGCGTGATTCATACAATTCATGGAGTCACGGCTTCAATAGTAACTGAGTATGATTAACATACTTAATGATAGCCTCTTTGATTTCCAACCATACTGAATCAGGAAGAAGTTTTTTTATAAACTTGAGAAGGTAGACTAGCTTGCAGGTCTTCTGGTGGTTAGCGTGCATAAACATTTGTGGAATTGCAAATGTGTTGCTAACCCTAAGGACTAAGATAAAATATCTCTAAGGTTGTCATTTCTTCGATGGTCTTATACTCCACACAGGAATACAACAGAAGCAACATTAACGGGTAAAGTGGTGCTAGCAATCACTACTCTACTCAAGGTTCTGCCATCAAATAAATATTTATAACCGATATGAAGTTCATGGCAATGGTATTATTAACTGATGCGTTCATGCAGTGTTGAAATCGATACGGAAAGATGATTCACAAAACCAAACCTCATGTCAGAGAGATCCTTGTCATTGAGTTGATTGAGAGCATGAACTCAAAAATGTAGGCCGATGACCCTAAATGAAGACTATGCTTTATTTCAATGGATTTAAACACTTTAGGATACAGATTCACGTAATAATAGAAGAAGAAAAAGAACACAAGGAAGTTGTTACTGGTTAGTATACGAAATCTGAATAGTGAAATAATTTAGTTATTCATGTGGCTGCTTTGAATGCAACTGAACCAGGACATTACCGTTCTCTTATGTCAGACGTGTGACAAACTATAGCAACCGGTGAAATCGAAGCGAAAGTTTGCGCAACACCGAGCTCATTGTACATTCGCCGATACTAATCGCTAGCTAAATTCCGTACCTTTCAAAGTAACTCCAAATTGATGCCAAGACCAATTGCAGTTCTATTCCTTGCTCCTTAGTGTTGCTAGTCACGTGTCTTGAATTTGGCGTTACAGTGTTATGGTATTGAGGTCAATTGGTGCAAATTGTACGTTTATGTTCGTATGTTAATGCTCTGATATCATTTGTCAGTCAATTTTGTTATTATTGATATGTCTTTATTGTTACTTACATGTCTTTTTTGTCACGCCGTCTTAAGTAGCCTTCTAGAGTCGTGGAGTTTTCACGTCTGCTATGTCGAGAAGCAGGATTTAATGTTTCCACTGGACGAGTGGCTCATTAAACTTACAATCGGTAACTTAAATATCTTCATTATTATCATTTCAGTCGAAAAACGTCCATTGCAGGTCATAGGCCTCCCCCAAGGTCCACAACACCCGGTCCAATGCCGCTGGCATCAACGGGTTTCCCGCTATCTTAACCACTTAAATCTAACCATACTTAATACTCCTCACTCGCTATGTGTTTTTAAATCTACAGACCTAATGAACCATGTACACGTTGGCCCAGGCCATTGCTTCAGCAGCGTGCTGATGTGTACAGGGACCATTACGGATAGTGTTGCCATATGTAAAATGAGATTCATTCTCAATTTGTGCAATTTAATCATTCTATTTTTGTAACAATTTCGTTTTTTATTTTATTTAAAATACGTATCTACGTATTTAGTTGCTGATAAATTAGTCATAGTGTGAACTTTGTTATTTTAGAAAACCTGTTTGACCCTAATTACAGACAGGCTCAGTGTTGCTCATTCCAAACAGATGTTATTTATTTATTTATTTAACTTTATTGCACAATAAAAGAAAAGTACAAATGGCGGACTTAATTATCTAACTACTCTATTATCGCCGGTAAATTTATAATTTTACTGGTTATATTCAATAAAATAAATTAAATTCACTAGTAGTTTCGCAAAGATCATGATTATTTATATAGTTTTTAGTACTTCACATTTAGCGGTTAATTTGTAGAGAAAGTACAATGAAAAACAAATGACTAAATTGTTTTCGGTCCTACGCACGCGGCTTCTGACACATTTGATTTTATCGATAACGGAGTTGCGCCCGCGCCGCACACACGTGACACTATTCTAGACTTAAACAAGTTAAGTTAATGTATGGATGTAAACACTTTATGATACAAACAAAAGAGATAACAGTTATAAAATAGACAAAAATAATGATACATGACGAAGTTCATAAACGCTAATTGTGTATATACATTTTGCATGTTTCGCAACAACTTTACCGAGTTATCGATTTATTTAAACAACAGTTCAGTTACAGATATAGGTACTACTAGTTTGGTCCATTCAACCTGGCTTAGTTTTAGGCCTGACTAAAAGATACGATTTAGCCCCACTTGTCTTTAGCCAGCTTTGCCTCATTGTATTTAAATGTCATAAAACAAGTGTTGTACAAGTTTTCAAATACCTATCCAAAAACGCCTAACAGGTCTTGGTCTATTGGACCTTCTTACTGCAATATATTTTCTTTCATTTTCTCATCTCAAGAACGACGAGGGTTATATCTTAATCAATGTCAATATCTGCCATTAACTCAACTAATCAGATTCAAACGTTCTCAAAACCTCGAATGTCGCGTTGACGTCACAATATATTGACAGTGCAGCATCGTAAATCATCCTGCTCCGTTGCGCAATCGTCGCGGCGTCGTGTCGGAGGCGTTCCGATTTCGAGAGTGCGCGAAAGTCGGCCGCTTAACTGGGGTACTGGGTGAGATGCCAGATCGCACAGTTTAGACTTTTGGTACTGATCGAGGACGTGAATAATATGACGATAAGTCCCTTTACCGCAAACGCCTTGTAATATGCTGGTGAATTGAGCTAATAAGCATGCAGAAATGCTTGATTTAGAGCGCAGATTGCGTGACCATTGTTGGTATTAGTAAATTTCTACAGCGTAGACACGGTATATTTATCAGGAGTTATCGGAATCTATAAAATGACGAGAAAAATTAAGAATAAGAAAAAGTTCTCAGCGTAAATATGAAAAGATCATAAGAAACGTCATGTGAGGTTAGTTTGAGTGTAGAAGTCCAAAATGATTTTAATATATTTTTTAATTCTTTATTTACGGTATTAATTTTGTTATAACATATAAATTATTGTGTAAAAATATTTGAATACTTACTTATTATAAACGTTGAATAGCCGTCCTTATCTGTCCAATTCTAATGTCACGATGATAGATAAGGACAAAGCATGGTTTAGCTACTGTAAAGAATGGTGAAGGTACCGAATATAAAACACAAACTTCACTGCTTATTCTTTTATTTAACTCGTAACTTATAAATATGCACAAGTGATGCGCCCGGCCCGCAGGCCTAGGAGCGACTCCCGAAAAGTAAACAAAAATTAACAATCGCCGTTCTATCGAACCATTTGCTTTTAAATTTAAAATATTAAAAGCAAATGCGACGTATAACCTAAAAAGGTACAGTGAAATAAGGTCTATTTTCGCATTGCAACCTTATTTCACTACATCCCTCGTCCCTCTGGGAACAAGGATGAAGCCTACTTGCCCTGACATCTACCTACACGAGGAGTAAACATTAGCTACTCGTCCAGTCATGCCGGATAGCCTGCTGTGCGATTAATGTGTCGTTGTGAATGCAGATTAATAAACCGACAACATTAACACAGTGGACTTCCGCCCTACAAAACCTCGGAAAAGAGGGGCGGCGAATAATAATGAAAATTAACCTGCCTGCCTGACCCTACAAAACAAATTAATGTCAATCCGCGCATTGAAGATGCCGGATTGCCTCACAAAGGTAATTGAGGAATCTTTCGTCCCTCTGGAAACAAGGATGAAGCTTATTTGAAGACAATAGCGGACCTCTGTCCCTTTCATCCGTCAGTGCTTCGACCTCTATCGGATCACTCTCGGATTCAAGTTATCTAAAAACAAAGTTAAAAGTTTTATTTTATTAGAACCCTATCTCAATAAAAACAACAAAACATTATATAAAATAGAAGCGCCTGTGTCACACATCTCGGCCTGAGATATGGACACAGCGTCTTCGCAGAATGATGATGGACTGCATCTCTTCCTGATATCGCATCAGGTGAGTGCAGCATCAGCAAACTGCCAAGCACAATCCAAAATTGTGCAGCTTGCAAGTCATCGGTTTGAGTACATGAAAAAGAAATATTATTGAATACACAAAAATCTGCAACCCTAATCAAGACTAAATTCATCTTCATTTGTATACAAAACACTTTCACACACCATTTAATATTATAAATAAGCATTAGAGTTATTTGATAAATTATTTACTCCAATCGCCATATATTTAACCATGTTAATCATCAATTCTTCCATCATGTCTGCGTAACCTTTTTACCTACCTATACCTTTCTATCTTAACGCCCCACGACCTTACATATAAACTATTATCCCAATAATTCATACAGCTATAGGTGAACAAGGCATCATACCATTGTTATAACCCGAGTTTATTATGAACTCATATGGGTCCACCCAAACTATACAAATTAACTAACCCTGTATAATCCGTTTGCCGTCGTGAATGATGAAGGACAATACATCCTTCCCCTGAATTACTATGTAATGTTTAGGGTTTACACTCAAGATCAACATACAAATTACACCTCAATATAAAAAAATCCCGGTCAGGTCGTTCCTAACGATACAGTCCATACCATCTCATACCTCCTTCTATGATCCAACCAACTCACTTTCCACGACTCTAATTCCAAAATTGATGACTGAACACATTTACACAAACAATATTTACTTTGTTTACATACCATTTCGTTTTATAATGTATGACATTCAAACGTCAAGAAATATCTGATAGCTCACAGCTAAGCTAACGAAAAATTAAAAAGCTATTTAGCTGCGTTCACACTTTTGAACATGCTAACGCAAGATGCCATTAAATGTTAAATATCGTGATCAACGTCACGTCATTTATGACATAATTAAATACGTCGTAAGTGTATTTATTTCTTAGAAGCGAAAATAAATAGAAGTAATAATAAAATTACACGTGATAAAAATTCATAATTCGGGATTATAAATTCTAACGCGCCTAACATGAACATGCCCGCCTACATTTCGCTAGAAATTCCTACGAAGAAATACATATAAAAGATCTGACTTTTTAATGGGAATCCTCCGTGGCGGCGTCTTCTGGTAAACATCGCTCCTCTCTCGTCGTGACCACGTCGTGGATTACTTCTGGAGCTTGTCCTGGATCCATCTTCGATGATCGCTGCCGAACTCGAAACTCCTGCTGCACTTCATCTTCTCGCAATGCACAGCGGAACTGGAATATTACTGACCCGTACTAGGGGTCTAATTATAATCAAGTGCCTTTAATCTCCCCTTTTGATGGCCCCATATTTTTTCTTCGGTGCAGTGAAGTGAATAAAATAAGCGTCGATGTTGACCATGGTGTGGTTTCTATCACTTCCATTTCGTCCATATCGTCGTTTATGATAAAATAATGCTAATGATGATGAAATAAAAATATATTAAGTATGTACGTAACTTTCATTTCCCGGGTGGGTGTTGAAGATGATGAGGCACAGCGTCTACTCATCCTCCTTACTCTTCTTCACTCATTTTGGTAGAGCATCACTTTTAGCGAACTGTTGCGGGTACGGGTGACTTGATCACTAACCTCCACCATGTAAAGAATGGTGAAGGTACCGAATATAAAACACAAACTTCACTGCTTATTCTTTTATTTAACTCGTAACTTATAAATATGCACAAGTGATGCGCCCGGCCCGCAGGCCTAGGAAAGACTCCCGAAAAGTAAACAAAAATTAACAATCGCCGTTCTATCGAACCATTTGCTTTTAAATTTAAAATATTAAAAGCAAATGCGACGTATAACCTAAAAAGGTACAGTGAAATAAGGTCTATTTTCGCATTGCAACCTTATTTCACTACACTACCTCAGGTTATTCCACGTTTATAAGTAAGGGCATAAGTCATGAACCAAGATATTGTTTACATTAGATTACTATCAAACTAAGCCTATTACCAAAGCCAGTTTTATAGCACGGAAGCGCGGTTTCAAATGCTCTCTAAACTCCTGGTGGTGTTTGTAGTGTGTCTAAAAGGCATATCATATTTGAACTCTCCTACCATCATGATCATACTCTGCTTTTCAAAATTTATGTCAGTCAAATTGTACGCAAAAAATAAAATAATAACTATTAAAGTTAAAGTGACATTTAATTTTGAAATTGGAAATTTCCCACTTACGAAATGTGGTGAAAATTATACATCGCGCAGGGTAGTGATTTTCTGAACAACGACGGTCGGACGGACGGACGAGTGAATGTCCAAGCGGCGAGTTTAAGTAGTCCCGTCAGTGTGAGCAAAACATATTTTAGCGCGTTCATTTTCAATTTAGCAGCATGGTTTCTGCCGATCGATCGAACGTATAAGGCTGCTTAATTTGAAAATGCACGCGCTAACATGTGTTTTGTTTGCTCTGACGGGACTACCTAAACTCGCCGCTGGGATTTGGCTCGTTCGTCCGCCCGTCCGTTGTTTTTGAGAGAATAACACCCCAGTCCAGTACCTAATCTAATGTGTAGTTAGTGTGTCGGCTGTAATGGCCGGTCATTAACTTGAGCCAACGAGGAAGTACGAGCTAAATTAATCATATTAGTACAGTTTCTTTATTACATAAAGGGTCTTTGATGATGATAGTGTACTTTCAACTCGTACTAGATTCGCCTGTGGGTTATATAGTTGTAACTATTAGTACACAGATCTGGTTTAATGAACGTCCGCTGCTGTTCAAAATCAGGTTAAAGGACGATGGGCAAAAATCGCCCATACGTATGGGGTTTTCTTGGAAAATCTTAATCGTATCGTATGAAGTTAGTTTGAAAATTAACACATTCTTGCCTTACTTTTGGCTTTTCATGAAAAAAATCCCATCGGTTTTGCTACTAAAATAGGGATTTCGTCTTTTTTGGGTCCTAATGAACATATAATAGACATGCATCCCGTGACTGTTGGAGGGTGGGGACGGGGCCCATACAAAACTGCCCATCACCCTTTGTAATTTTGGATGTAATGAAAAATCTCTTTTAGCCTTTGAGTAGACAATTAAAGTGGTTATATCTTCTTAATATTAATTTGTAATTTAAGAAGACGCGCCCCACTTATTAATTTTAGTCCCATTATCTTGTTGTATGCGTCTTTATGAATTTAAAATTATTTTAGTTAAAGCACGTAGGGCCCAGAATACTGCCCCGTAGAGCAATAACACCCTCCTTATAGGTAGGTATAATTTATTTAGACTTATCAAATATCAAACATTGTGTCGCTCAGTCAGTAATTAAACTGAACAAATACAGGTTTTTTTTGTGTCTTGTTTTTGTCATACCTACTCCTTACCTCAGTAGGTCACCTTTTAGTCTAATGACAGTACTTTTTCACACCGTTTTTTACTAAAACGATAAATGAGACTTTTTTATAAGCCTTGTTCATGTCCCACTGCTAGGTCTCCCTTATAGCGTTTCTGGACATGTTTCTGCTAACCTGTTTAAAACTGGTCTAGCTCGTCTCACCATCTCCTTATCGGTCTACCTTTCTGAAAGCTATTCTGATAGTATGATGTTAATAAAAAAAACATCGTTCGTTCGATTGCGGTACGATTGCCTAAACATTGCATTTATGTGTGTCGTGGGTTGAACTGGTTCACTAATGTTGTTTTTGAGATCGCCAGTACTTATTTTAAACACGTTTTTGTCTCTACCATTCACTTGATCAACACTCTAGACGTTTCGATACCGCTTGTTTTGGAGGTCATTGATTATATGAATATTTATATGCCCAAGTATTCGTCAAAAAGGAGGCAAATATTACATGACCTGTCCCAACACTTGCTAGTTAGGTGTCGTACTAGAGCCTAGACCGCAAAATACGAGTACTGTACTGTACTGTACTGACCCACTATTCGTGCATAGTTTTTGTCGTCCCATGAACTTAACAGGGTCTCAATAAATACCATATAGATACACTAATTAGTTCACAAGAGTCTAATATATAGGACAATGCCAAACAGGTCTAGAGGCAATTTAGGAAAACTTTCCGTCTTTTTGTGTATATCTTGATTGACAACGTTCTAAATGTTTTTATTTAATTCTACCTAATTTCGTTAACGACTACGTCAATCTTTACTTGGCTAAATGACCATTTTCCTTATTAGTATCCCGCCTTTAACATTGATGGTACTTGAAAGTTCTCATGCTCTCTTCTTTTATTCGTACCTATGCGGGACCCTTCTAAAAACCGGGTCGCCGGTCGTCACAATTATGATAGACACATCGCACGTTTAATCAAACAAAGAAATATCTCTAAATAGAAATACATTCGAATTTTAACCCTAACTTTTGAAGGTAGAGTTTTATCTAAAACTGAATTTTGTTTTGAGTTAATTCTTTGTTTGATTAAACGTGCGACATGTCTTACAACTTTTGCAGCGCAACCGATCTTGATAAATGGCGGTCTGTAATTGGTCAATCTTGTTTAGCCGCTTTTGTGTGCGTTTGTTTATTTAAGATGCCCTGCAGCGTACCGTGTGATCCCATTTCTAATGGTTTATCGGTAACCGTGTAATTATGTTGCGATTATTTTAGTTGCTCAGTACAATCTAAATCGGTAGCGCAATCCAGCGCTTAATCATTGGCTGTTTTTTTTTTCAAAAAATAATTGTCACCCATCAATGACATCACAATTATATTTCTCGAATCACGATGCTAAAGATCACATGCAGACTAATTGTACTCTTTTGCCAAAGTGCATCAATTGTGATGTCATGAACTTGCATGTAAGTTACACATGTTACACCTACTGATTATCGTAATAGCCTAAAGTTGCTCATGCACACGTTTATTTAGAATCAGGAAGTAGATTTTACATAAGCGGCACGTTTTATTTCGCGGGAACATGTTTGGAGTCCCTGTTTGCTGGCTGTGTGCGGCCAGCCGTTGCCCAATAAACTTTACAATATTCAGCGCTAAGTAACTCCGTAACGCGTCGAGTTTGTTGAGAAATCAGCGGAGCTGGCATTTATGATGTTGACGTCAGGACAGAAATAAACTTCACACGCGATGATCGAGAATCGGCTGACATCAAAGCGAGGAATATGGATAACGTCGCAGTCTTAATCACCCAATTTTCTTGGGCGTTTTTGTTTGCTGCTTCATTTTCTGTGCTTTATGTTGTTTGTGCCTTTTCGATTAGCGATTATCTCTTAATTTCTATAAGTGCGAGTCGTCATTTATTATAATCATCATCATCATGAAGTATAATTTAGCTAAACGTTTACACGAGTTCACGGTTTCACTTTACTTAGCGCCTGACCGTTTAAGTATAGCTAAGTTACTCCGCGCCTACTTAAGTTAAAGTTAAGTAAAGGAGAACAATTAATTGCTCATTGAACAATAAGTGTGTATAACTAAAGAAGTGGTTTATTACCTCGTCACGTCAAGTCTAATAGCAGTTAAGTAAGTGAATACAGTATTTAACTAGCGTAGTTAACAAGAACGGTTTAAAGTAAAGCAAATGGGTCCGTTTCAGCGTGGCAGTAAATTTATTGCTCTATGTAGTGCGTAGCAAATTAATGATTTTGTTTATTTTCGTTACTCTTACTTTCTTTTTTCTAGGTGTCAGTTAATTATACACCAAAACAAACCTGGCATATTGCCAGAATTTTAGTTATGGCAATATGTTCTAATAACGAAATATTATCTTCCGCTATAAACATAAATAAAACGCTCTATAGCAAATCGATTGTGCACCAACATGCTACACGTTGGAAAGGCAAAAGCTTTTATTACGTAACGGCAGCTTTCTTGTGTAACCTGGTGAAAGAGTGGTCCCACCACTGCAGTGTTGCAACGCGCGCCGCCCGGTCAGTCGCCGCCGCGCCAACCTACTCGCCACATCGTCTAACCCAGTGTTTCGTGTGCAGTGTTATGTTGTGTGCGTCCCTGTATTCCCATCTAGCATGATTGTGTTTCCATTATTGGATTGAACCTGTGTAGGTATATCCCCTTCACCCTCTTTTACACTAGCTGGAGAAGTTTAATTGAAGTTAACTAAAAATTCTGTTAGATTTAAACGTGAATTATTGCCAGTGCTCAGTGTTTTAACAAAGACGTGGTTAGCAACGACCTCCGATTTGTAGAAAACCATATTTCCTGCAATGTTACCTGATTTTACTTGAGATTTCAATGCTTTATAGAATTCGTTTGAATTTTACTTGAGTTCTTGACCGTGACCCGAAATTATTGTGGCCTTGAGGTTAAGAAACAGCAACATTTCTGTTTGTTTTCTTGAACACACATGGTGATATAACCACTATTACTACAGACGATAAGTGTCATCCAAAAGCACTGTGAATGTGAATGTGTGCACATGTGAAATAAAATGTTACGGTAGATACTAGGCAATCTTCGTGATGTAATTATTGTAATAAGCGTAGTTAATTTTGTAATTTTAAGCTTAAGCAACAATATTGAAAAATATCTGCAGTCTTGAACAAAATTTTGGAATGCAAATCCTTTTGAATATTTTTTTCTTGCGGATGCATAAATGAAAGACACAGCATATTCTGATTTACAAAATAAATTTTGGACACATTTTAACACGCTTTATCGAGCAACCAACTGCTCATTTCGGGAAAATATTAAACCTTTACTGTTTACCAACGAGTATTTCGAACAGCATGAAACACCTCGAACAAAACCGGAACACAAGCTGTTGACAGTGCAAATATCCACATGATCGCCATTGGATGTGTTCCCTGTACGTTTGAGCAAACACGGCACTGTTGACACGGTTTATTTACGCTACAAGATGTGTGCTCAAAACCTGGTGACGCAATAACAGAATGGTAATGTCATCCGTCGTTGGTAGCGTGTCTATCAGGAAATTTGACTGTTTACATAATAGAATCAGGGTTTCTTATTTTGTCACGTTCGGTTCAAGTCTGGTTTATTAGGGTCAATGGGAAAATCATAAGCATCGAAAAGTCCTCTAATTGACCTAAGCGGATGATTTCATTGAATCCAATGACGCTAACTTCTTTTCATCTTAGTTTATTTGCAAAATGCAAAATATCTTGTTAAAGGAAGGCATATGTGTTGTATCTAGAGCATTATCAATTAAATTCAATATTAGCACGTACGCTACAATACCTTTATAGAATAACTGTTTTGTATGCCTACTGAAGCATTTCTGCACACGCAACACGAGCTCTATACAATTATCAACGTAAATCAAACTTTACGAATATACGAGTAGCAGCAGGGCTTTGTTACGTACAAAATGAGTTTGTTTATGAAACTGCTTATTAGCCACGTTGTTAATAACTGCGATTCCAAGCCTTGTAACGTTTTCAATAATTCGACCACTAAATAAGCAACGTCTAGTCAATCTGCACACTAATCCGAACGCGTCAGAACACATAATCAATTTAAATGAGTATAATTTGACAGTAACAGGAAAATAGGAGACAATTAATTATAAAATCATATTTAACAATTTTGATAAATCGAAAGATTCCGGTTTTGTGAGTTAGAATGTTATTTAGCGACAGGCTTACGTGTTAAGTTGAAACAAAATTGGACCCTTTTCACAGAAACTTAATGACTCAACGTGACATGATATAGGTTGCGGAAAATCCGACAGGTATAAGAATAAAATTCTATGGAAACGAGTTTTTTCTACTGGTTCGATCGATCGTCCTTCACGCGCGATGTTTTGCGGGAATACCAAGCAGCTCTCGACTATCGCAATGCTTCCATTCGCGCCGACAGACTCGACCTCGGTCGGTTTGCTCAGCACATCGTCCTATTCCTCTCGTTCAGTATAAACTTACACGCATATTTGTTCATTGAATACAAAACGGACACATTCCAAAATGAGTCAGTGTTGCCTTTTAAAATTAGAAGCTATTCGTATAAGATTTTCAATGCAAGAGCAAATTATTTTGGAATGAGTCCGTTTTGTATTCAATGAGCGATATATCGCTGCATTGTCGTTGTTCTATACCTATAAATGTTGAATTTTGAGATAAATAAGAAAAAACTATTGGCTAACTGAGTTTTACTAAGCCAATTAATAATGAGAATTATTTCACTGCTGTTATTATGAAAGTTCGCTGAGATTTTGTCAGATCAGTACCTAAATTGGTCTTCCACATTAAATACACGATCTAAAAGTGTTGTTTATTGACGATGTCACGAGTGTAATGGTGTATAATCGAATTTAAAACGCTAGACTAATATAACACTTACACTCACTTGTGTCCTCCATTATAAAGCCCTCCAGTTGTCTTGATTTTCCGTGACGTCCACTTGCCAGACTCTCAGGAATTCAACACTGTACATATTTAAAACGTGTCCCTCGGTACGATTTCTCGAAGAAAACGTGACGCCAATCAAGCGTGACCTCTTTCAATTGGACGCAACTACTACAGTATTGACAATGCGCTACTAACGTTTTGTTATGATTGTTATGAGACTCTTTGAATTTCACAGGTGGTTCTGATTATTCTAGAATTCGGTTGCAAGCATGTTTCGTTTGAGGAGGCTATCGACGAACCGTTAATCTTTTTTAATTTTCGGTATTTTTTCAATGCATAGTCATACAGTTTTGGGTGAGTGTAGGCATGGTGTAGAATAGCACTTTTCTGAAATCTCGATCGTTAGTGTACCTCTTTGCTTGCCCGATCCCTTTCAGTGACCAGCAAAAAGTTTACATTTCAGAATATATGAATAATTATAGGGTTAAACAAGTGAAATGTAACTAACCGTGACTAGATGATCAATAATACTCAAGTCGCGTGCGTGTCAAAAATGTTCTGTGGGCCTAGTATGGCTGCGTCTATATCGCGTGTCAACTGTGGATAAAGCATCCGTCACTTTTTGACACGTGTACTTATTTACCTGTTAGAAGGTGACGGATGCCTTATCCAAAATGTATCACGCGATAAACGCAGCCATATTAGGCCCCCTGTGTAATTGTTTTCTCGGTTCCACTCTGCCACTACACTCAACAAAAGTTCATAAAGTTAACTGGCACAGTGCTGTATCCTATTTGTATCTCTAATACGTATGCTGTGTCATGGCAGCGGTACTCATTACCAATCGGCTTTATCATTCTCGTGATTCTCGTCTATTGAAAATCGATGCGAGGTTTAAATACACGTGACGGCTCAGGATTACTAACGAACACGCTAATTCACGATCAAGGTCTCGTCAACAACTTGTTTGGATCTATTTCGACCTTATTGTTTAACTGTCTTTTATATTATACTATAGATAGTCAGGGATGTTTGAGGCTAGTGAAATTTTTGAAAGATTTTATTGTACTTATATTAAATTTTATTTGTCCGCTACGATGTAGGTATATAACTAAACTTTCTGACAAATGTAAGACTTCTTTGGGTTTTGATTGGTGAAGGGAGTCATATTTAGATGAGTCATGTGCGCGCATTATAATTTAGAAACTGTTCTTACGTCTGTTTACTTATGTGTAGGTATGCCAAAAATTTATGAACCATACAGCATTTCACCAATTGCACACGTTAAATCACTTAGTTCCTCCCTACTCTCTGTCTTTGTAAAATTCCGATCGTGACGTTAAATAATACGTTTAGTATAATAAGCAATATCTCGACATTCTTAATATCTAGCCAATTCATTCGTGATTTTATATAAGCGTTGCGGTTTCACATAATACTTCATTCTTTAACATTCACTGCAGTCGGGTTTATGAACGAGGCGAAGGAACTAGCTCTTTTCAAATTATCATTACAGCAATATCAGGTGCGTCAATTTCCCAGTTCTGTCGTTAGTGTTGTTACTAATAGGTACTCCTAGGAGTATTTTACTGATCGTTAATAATGAATACATGGCATTAAATACTTCAATTTGAGACATAATAACCGTGTAATTAACCCGCCGATTACGAACTCACAACATACAGTTACAATTTATTAAATGACGAGTCAATTTATGCTGAGTTCATTACCGTTTCTGCTTCATCACTTAACGTCATCAGGGATGCGCACAACTTAAAAATATCATTGCAGGTTAACTCTTCAAAATTCAAAGCTGTAACATTCTCTCTGTCTGGTGACTTGTGCTTAGTGTGTGATGTGTTGACAATGACGTCAGTTGTGTGGGACTTGGTGCCGGCGCGGTGCCGTTGGATCGAGACTCTGAGGCACTGCGGCAAAACGCTTCTGCGCCGCCAACGTAAACTCCTTAGACGTATCAAAAAGGTAAATATTTATAGTTTGGAAAGGTGTCTGTTTTTATTTTGACGTTATCACCAAAAGTTTGACTGCACAGTTAAGACGTGATTGCCTTATTGGGCATCTAACTGATTGGACAGAATTTCTTACACTTGTCGGCGAAAATGACGACGCATGTTAAGAATGTTAAGTATGGTGATCTTGACAAGAATAATACGACTTCAATAGTGTTATTGTGTTATCTTTAGCCATGATTAAAATTCTAGTTAATTGATAGCAATGGTTTAATTGAAATTGTCATGTATGTTGCAGTCAATGCACTTAAAATAACAGACAGACTAAATCCTCTCATTTGAGAAAATGCCATTCATATGCTTTTATATTTATTTGTGTCATTCTTTAAGCGTGCTATATTTTCTTAATGGCGATACTCTATGATTTATGACCAACGTCGAAAGTGACACCATTTTTCAATTTTTCAAGTCAAGTAAAGATGTGATTAATTATCTGATAGTAATACTTATGTTCGATAATGATAATGACCTCTATTACCGCAAAATAGCAGCTGTGTTTTGGGAGTTTCTCTTGAATTTGAAAAAAAACTAATAATAAACATTTGGCTTTCTATTTAAACACGAACATTACCAGTAATATATTCCAATTATATTCAAAGATTGTGTTGTTTTTGTTAGTAGGTACTATTGAATTTATGTCATTGTCACCTGGTGACGAAATCTCACACGTTTTCATGGGCTTTGAATATTATTACGTATATTGGTCAAAAGTTCACCGTCTTCTTTATCTTTGAAGAAATTCAATGGGTAATAGTTTAATTAATTCGTTTAGAATTCAGTGTATGTATACGAGTAAGTCAAAGCCGAAATTGATTAGTTTTTATTATCATTTTTGCATTATAAGATACCTAATCTTTAATCAATAAAAATATTTTTACTTTCCTTGTGAAGTACGCGGACTGACGGACGCGTGAACTTAAGCAGGTTGTCTGTTTATTTCTTGCTCGAAACACACCCTAATATTATTAAGTTGCGCAAGTTTGTAAAAATGATTATTCGGATTACAAATTATACATAAGATTTACCAGTATATGGCATTGTTTAGATGTAGCCTCGTGTCTGTTTGCAGTTTGGCGCCGCACGCTAGCGATGCAAGTCCCTGGCATGCCGGATGCAATTATACCGCGTCTAGATTTACACTGTTATCGATTCACAGTTCGTTGACTTCATCATAGACGTTTCTAGTCATTTCATATTGTTCTAAACACACTTTGGAGGAATGTTTTTTTGTATTGATTTTATTATTTTCTTCTATAGCTTTTTTTAAACTAATTGTAATCTCCATGTTTAATGAAACCGAGTAGAAACATTCATTTGTAATTCCCTATGACTCAGTGAATCAGCTTTTCAATTTAAAAAGTTTAGTGTAGTCAATTTGCCAGTTTTTTCGTTGGTGTATTCTTTTTTTTGACAGCACTATTGACAAAACTGAATCACCATTTACAAGCTTTTCGACATTGAACCGGCCTTTGCTTAACAATAATTCACTTATTCATCGGGCACAACCCCGACGAACAATGAGTTGTGAAACAGTTTCGGCTGCTGCAGCCAATTGTTTCTGCGTAGTATTTAATTACAGGCGGTGTCGCGCGCAATCAGTATATCGCTCCGTTGCGTGGGAACTTGGTGCATTCAGGTGTTTTTTTTTTAATTAATCTATAACGTCAAAAATTTGTGTTTGACGGGCAGGAAATTAGTTGTGCCGCAAGGAACATATCTCGGACTACATTGATTACAGAGTGAGTTTTGCATTGGTATTTTTTTAGGTTTTTGACTTTGCTAATTTTGTTTTATGGTCTTACAGAGGCAATTTTTGGTCAGTAACTATTCTGGTTAAGACAACCTCTTATTAGTTAAAAAACATATACAGTGCTTAAAATAACGATGTTGTTCGATGTGCGATGCAAGTCTCTTCTTTGAAAAAGAAGCTGTCTGTCATTTTATACGAATCTCAACAAGAAATGTTTCCGGGCTGGTTATTGTAATGTTTTAATGTTATAGTTTCTGGCGAATGGATTATTTAAACAAGTTGCGTGCGTTTAATTGTGATGTAAGTGAAAGCAATGGAGACTTGTTTTGCATTGGCTCGGTTTCGTAACAGTTCGCTGAGTTTACATTTATTGCCGGGTTTTTTTGAGCTGATGTAACTAACTTAACGTTGATAATGATAACATTATAAAAGTTGTTTATCACAACGAAAAGTCGTACTTTGCGAAAATTTGAAGTTGCATAATCTTCTTTTTTGCGATCAAGATTGAATAAATTATGCCGTTTATTTTGGGATTAATAAAGTACAACATGAAATTAGGGTCACCTAATTTTTCGTAAAGGTAATGGCGGGATGAGTCAAAAGAAGAGTGTTTGTTTGCGAAAAATTATATATTGAAGAAAAAAAAAGATCTGCGAAATCGCGCCTGAAGATGATGTATACAGGACTGCTTATTCAGCTTCCAGACAGAACTACTAGGTTTATTAATTACCTTGGTTTACTTGTAAGTTCAGACCACGCTCTTGAAAAGAGCTCAAAACTTCGGAATATTATGTTAGTGTGTAAATAGTTGATTTCGTTAGTAATTTTTTTAACTTTTTAAAAATGTTCTTTTGGGTAGTCATTTTAATCAACACAATAAAGACAACCACATTTTTATTCATAAATATGCATCGAAATATTCAGTTGATGTGCATTTCCCTGCGCGCAGTGCAGCAAGGTCAACGACCTCTGTACAGGCGATACCGCTGCAACTGGTTGTAGAGGAAATGGGAACGAGTTGCATCTAGATATCACCAGGTTATTGCTGTGGCCTAATGCGGAAATGTACATAGTCTAATCTTAGTTTAGATTGCACTCTTATGGCCTATTATAGGGAAAAATCAAACTAGAAATATTTAATCAATGTCATACACAGCACCATTACCAATTTAATCTTAAAATTTAATTATTATTCAACCCTAGAATTTAGGGTGCGGTAGTGTGACATCGATGTGGGTCTTGCTGGTGTTGCAATGCAATTGTATTCTGTGAAACCCCTATTCCAAGAAGATACAATAGTTACTTTATCTTACCACTATACTACAGTCTAAGTTTCTCCTTCCATTTAAGACTAAGTTGCTTTCTTTCTATTATTTCTTGTCACGTCTAGTCGCCCCTAATATTTGATTATCTGTTTGTATATTGTGGGTAGCCTGCTTGTGCAAAATGTGGTTACAGAATTATTAACAAGTTTTTAGAGTTGAAGGTCTGTAGCTCTGTAAAGTGTGAGTTCCTTAAGCAAAGGTACGGTCTGTGAGTCCAGGAGAATATTCAGTTTATTCATTTAATTGAGTTCGAATGATGATGTCGCACTGAAAAGCAGTAGTTCTTTTGTATATTATTAATTACGAGTGTTACGAAAACTAAGAAATATGAGTAGATGTTTATAGTATCAAATACGTACTGAAATATTATTGTTTATTTCTGTAACGAACTCGACCCCCACCAATGTTATGGGGTGGGGAAGGCCTCAGGCATTTTAGCATAAGTTTTGCTCTTTCGTGTTCGTTAGTTCCAATAAAAGATTTTTATTTTTAGATCTATACGAATAGCATAGAGAGTTTTTGCAAACAGCTTGTATCACTTTACTTTTCCATTTCAATATAGATAACACAACACCTAAGTTATCTTTTGTTTGATTAGATTAGATCATGGCTTAGCCCGATACGTAAATTGTTTTATTTTCGTTTCCTAGTTTCGTCACGTTTATGTATGGCTATTAATTTTCTGTTCCTAGTTCCTGGCCTTTGTTATTTCAATATTTGTGCTAGCCTTATTTTAAATGTTTAAGGCTGCGAGTATGCTTGCATTTAATGACTAGAATTTAGTTTTTTTTATGTGGTATCTAAGTGCAATGCTATTTGAGCAAACTTAGCTTGTCAAACATAAACATGCTATTTGAAACTACACTTTGACCTTGTGGTTGCATAAGTTTTAGCACAGGTTTTAGTAAGTAAGTATTAATAAATGACAATCGCTACTACCATTCAATCTCACACAATGTCGGCAGGTCCCAGAACCTACTTACCATCAAGAGGCCTGTGTGTTCATTGGCCTTCTCCTTGCTATTAAAATAAAACACCGTGACGTGTTTGCGTGTTGTATTTACCTCTAGGGTAGAGGTACCGTTTATGGCCACTGCACCCTTTTTGGCCACTTAAGGTTGAAATGAGTATCAAAAATAATATTCGTAAATAGTTAAGACTGATGTAATGCACCGTCAAAGTAGCCCAGTTACGTCTACGTGACGTCAGAAATAGATGACTCTGTAGATTAGTGCATTACCTGTAATGGTCCATTTCAGTGGTGAAAGCGAAGGACAGTTAAAGTGTTAATATAGAGATGAAATATAAAAATATAAAAACCAGTGTAAAGATGGCCAAAATCGGTACTTCTACCCTACTAAAGACCGTATTAATAAACTCATCTTGGTTGAGACGCCCGTCACAAGATACGTCAAAGTAAACGTCAAACCATAGAACACTGTCATTTTGAACACATCTCGAGACGAGCATTAGAGATGAGATTAGTTTATTAATACAACCCTTAGACAGCATCTCTCCTGTGATTTACGAATTAACATACTGTAAACGGCCTTCGATTTATACATACTATACGTGTGTCACCGCGTCGTACAACTGGAATGCATTAATTTGTTGACTAACGCATTGTTTATCGGATAATTCTATGTTTTACAATAGAACTTCGAATCTCAATTACATAATGGCACATGTTTGTGCATTACTATTCGTGGATCACTCGCTCTTGTTACAATGCGCAAGAGTTCGTTTTACTTTGTGTTTTATTGTTGCAACAGACGTCGGTTGCGCCATGAGGCACCCGGGACGCTTGCCAAACTCTTCGTTGTGCTGTGCCTTTGAGATTTCACTTCGCGAATCTTTATTGGTAGCCTATTGCACTTCACTTGCATCAATATTGGCGCCACCTTCTCGTTTCGTAAATGGTTAAATCATTTTTGGCATGTTTACTTAGTGGTGTAACAGATTTACACTTGAGTTGCATAAATGGTAATTAACACTAATGTCCAAAGCCCGGATGACGGGAGAAATTATGTGTTGACGTCTCAATAGTGCGAGGACACACATTTTTATAAGTTGATGTCGATAAAAAGCACGTTGTACTTGACGGAGCTGGGAGACGTGTCAGAAATATTATAGTTGTAAACAAAGTTAAAATTAACTGCTTGTATTTTTTTAATATTTCAAATAACTTTCGTAATACACAATTACCATTTTTTCTAAATTTTCCGATTTTAAACTCCTTCGCCTTGGTTATAAAATCTATTTCAGCCACCTAAAGCACCGTTCTAAATGGACCTACTGTATTAATCGGGGCGAATTTAAATAATTCATAGTATTGATAATAGTTATAGTATGTAATTACTGTAATTAGTTAACTGAAATAATAATTATATAATGTAAGCTTACCTAGGCCTGATGTAAAATTGTGTAACAACCTGACATGTAAGATAATGAGTTTGATCAATAAATTTCTGATTCAAAAATGGATGGATGTTCGTATGGGTGTCGATAGAATAGTCGATATTTAATAAAGCACTAGGAAAAGGTGCATTTTTGCTCCCGTCAACCGGGCTTTGCTAATGTCCCATTATTCTCTGATTCACCAGGTAGAAAATGACAGCACTTGACATTAAATTTAATAAACTTTATTACTACTGGGCATTAACTGAGCTATACATTTAGACATGCAGAAATTGCAGAGATTGAGTCTATTTAGAACTGTTATATTTAGATACAGATATGTTGTTGTCATAAGCGCAAATTATTATTTTTGTTCTCGATACTTTTTAGGCTTCATTTTTTGTCCTCAATTCAATTCGTGGAAGTTTCCAAGCTTTTACTTTTCCATTTAAAATGACGCAAACGTTAGGTACAACATAAGTGCGTCTGCAAGGTTGCTCGCCGAATTTAATGGCCACGCGGTATTTATAATTACTTTTATGTAAATTATGTTGATGTGTTGTGCATCGTGCATTACGGTTTTTTTTAAGGAAGTGCTTGATATATTTTAACCTTTTGACAAATACATTTAAATATATTACGTGGCATGATTGAGGAAATTAATATACTTAGATGGATTCTGACGGAATTCAATGTTTAATTAAGTACACGATCAATCAATAGCAATCGAGAAAAACCCCCAAATGGATATGATATTCTTGTGATCGTCTTCTCGTCCGGCATCAACCCACATTGCACCCATTTCTACAGGCTGATCCTAAAAATGCTAACTTGTCATGAGTTGAATCGGATGACTTTTATTTTCTGACACAAAATACGCATAGGTAGTTGTCAATTACACCGGGGCGACTATATCTTCAGAGCCAAATTATCAACATACTTCTAATACTACCCTCTTTAATAAAAAGGACGTATGCGCAATTCGATAGTCAAGCTAAATTGAACTCCTCCTTTTAAGAAATAAGGTCACTAATACATTCACGGTTCTATGAGACGTACGCCCTTTTTTCTAAAGAATGGTAGAATACTACTCTATATTTCGAGGTGTAATTATCGATAAGAATGCTTTACCTTACAAACAATACCAAATCAAAGATGTTCTTGTTTCCATGTGTCATCATCCATCAACTTAGTGTTTTATGATCTTGAATCTTGAGTAGCAACAAGCATGTATTATTTATTTTTAATTTACCGGTAAGATGACTAGAGGAATTCCGTCTTATTCCTTGGTGATTACATAGCATTTGCTGTATTAAGAGTATAAATGTCTATGTGTTCGTTTGTCTTCTCCTGGCCGAGATCAACATTTCAAAAAATCTCAAGTGCTCTAGATAAACAACTAAGTCGTTTTTTTTTTGTCTCCAGGTGTACCTACACAGTTGGCGCTCCGCAGACGAGCTGAACATGTTGGTGGGTGCGAAGGTGGGCGGCGCCACGCCGCTGGTCATCGCCTGCAGGAACGGGCACTATGACGTAGCTGAGTACCTCATCGAGCGGTGCAAGGCCGACATCGAGTTGGCTGGCTCTGGTAAGTCTAAACCACTTAATTTTCGATTGTGATTTTGAACGTTTTTAAACTACGGCGGTTATAATTCACGATACAAATTTGTGGTCTTATTTCGGTTTTAATTGATTGGCAAGCTCCCGATATTTTGACGATGTAACGATCGTCATAAACTCAACCATTGGATAACTGAATTCTGCGGGTGAGTTCAGGATAGTCGTGTCGTCTACCTCAATGAGGTAATATACCTCAATGGTCTACCTTCTTTCTTGTTCGTTTACTTTTACTACTATTTGAAATAACTCGTTCGTTGGTTGTTCTGAATCAGCGCTGTATGGGTCTTCCACGTCAGCATAATGCACTGGCTCGTAAGACACTGGGTCTTACACTCCTGTGAGAACACACATTCTGTGCGTGTTCTGTCGCATTCTCTTCTTTTTTTGGTATATAAATATATAAACGTCTTTATTTTTCGTCTTAATTTTATCGGAGAAGTTCCTTATCCATGAAAATTGGTGTTGCTAGTTAAAGGTTAGAGAGACAGATTCAAGCAGCGACCACACCAATGCTTAAAAAACGGTGTCGGTACGAAATCGCAGTGACGCGTCGTATTAGCACCGTTTTTGACGCATGCTCTCCACACCGGTGCTCAAAATTCACAGACGGTGCGTAAACAAAAGAATGTGTCATAGTAATAACATGGCGTCAATTTTGACGTGCCGTGATATTCGCAACGTTAAGCAGCGGTGTGGGGAGCGTGCGTCAAAAACGGTGCTAATACGACGCGTCACTGCGATTCCGTACCGTCACCGTTTTTTAAGCATTGGTTTGGTCGCTGCTTCACTTGTGAATTTTAAATACACGTTAGTAGTGACAGTAGGGTTGTTTCATGAAAGTGAATCTGCAATTCAACTGCACTGCATACTTTCAAATCTTCAATATAATTTCGCTCATGTGAGTTACTTTAATAATGCAGAACTCTTCAGAATAGCGATGCAGAGCTAAGGTAATTGCAGGAAATGGGAAGGCAATGCTACTGCACTTCATAATACACTTCCTACGAGTAGTGAAGACTGCTAATAAATGATTGCATTCTAAACTCAAACTATTATTTCTGAGCTCAGAAGTTGGGATTTTGCACGAAAAGATTAAAGGACGAGTATGTTCTTGATGTAGGTACAACATCAATAGTGACACTTAAGCAAATACATTTTGGAAATCGGACGATTTTGTATACGTGTAACGAAGTAAGACATGATGATTCGTGTCACCCTAGCCTTGTTTATTTACGTCAAATACTAAATGTGTCATTCACACGTCAAACATGTTTGTATGTTTGTATGCTATGCAAACTTCATTCATACGAAACAGTCTCTTTTATTCTTTAACTTGTAAGTGACGACTGTGGAATGCAAAAGGTTAATAAGGGCCTATGTTTATTAATAATGTTTAACCTTTTGGTAGAGTGACGTTAACATGACTATCGGCAACACGTGTAAGATAATTGAAAGAAAATTTCTCATTTTTACGCGTTACACAATCAGTGGTACTTTACCTCTATCAATCATTGTTCTTTACCATTATGAATACCTTTAGTCACGCACTTTCCCTGCTTTCGTTGTGCGTCACTGTTGGCGGGCCGCCATTGTGGCACGAGCGACAAGGCACTTTTACAACGACAGAAATATCTTTTGTTCGATTTAGCGCGATTTCCAACTAGCAGCCCGAAACATAAACAACTCTGTGTTTTGATTTACCAGTTTATTATCCCATGAAAGCATTGGTAACTACCTCTACATTGACGGTTACGACCTTTGAATACCCTAGATTCGCTCTAGTGGGTTTGTTAGGTAACTCTGAATAGTGAAGAGTTATGGCGGTGCTTAATGTTCTGTCGAAATATTTTTGTCGAATGCATCATTGCCTAAAAAAATTTTGTTATTTTTTATTTATTTTTCGTATACCAAAATTGCCATTCACGTCGGATAGGATAGGTTAGACTAGTACAAACGTATGCTTTTGAAAGTATTCCACTTCGTTAAATCATATAGATCAATAGACGACGCGCTGGCCTAGTGGGTTGTGAACCTGCCTACGAAGCTAGCGGTCCTGGGTTCGAATCCCGGTAAGGACAGATATTTGTGTGATGAGCGCGAATATTTGTTCCTGAGTCATGGATGTTTTCTAATGTATTTAAGTATATATTTCTCTATATAAGTATTTATATCGTTGTCTAGTACCCATAGTACAAGCCTAGAGCTTAGTTTGGGATTAGGTCAATTGGTGTGAGATTGTGTCCCCTTATATTTATTTATTTATTTATTTATATTGGTTTTGACATGTCATCGTATTGTTTTTAACTCGGCTATTCGTGTCAAGTGAATAAGAGCTATCACAATGATGACAATATGCTAACGTGCCCAAAGCAATATGATAGTACCGAGTAGAATAGTGCTCCTGCGTCGCTATTGCCTAACGCCCTCGCAATCTCAATTGGCTTCAAAGCGGAACAATTGTTTTCATTTTGCATGCAGACTAGCCTTCGATTTTCAAAATTAAAACAATTGCGATTGCCAGTGCGTTAAGCAATAGCCCCTCTGTTTTGTTTAGTGTCAATTTTGGAAACATTAATCTTTGACTCAAACGGCAGGGACCTATAATTAACACGGATGAACAAAAGATTTGTTAGATGACTTTCCCAAACGCATTTTTTCTTTGAAGCAAATTTTCCTTTCGCGTTTTTTCCCGAACGCGGTAATTACCAGAAGCCTTTTCCCTGGCACCATATTTTCAGAGTCGTGTTTCTCCCCTTGTGATTTTCATCCAGTCGTTTCTTTTCCTGGTACCATATTTTCACTGTCGTTTTTTTCCGGGCCTGCTGCAAAACTAACATAACCTAAACCTACCTACATTACGATGTAATTAATTTTGGGAATAAGTGCGACTGGGATAAAATCGAACGGGAACCAATGCGACTGGGTAAAAAGACGAACGAGAATAAAAGCGACGGTAATAAAACCGAACAGGAAAATATAACATAGGGTCAAATTAAGAATGGGAAAAAATGCGAAAAGAAATATCGCTTCACGGAAATAATGATTTTGTGAAAATTATGTAACAAACCGAACAAAAGTCCCACTTCCATAGTTTTTTTTTCATGCAGTGCAGAGTAAAGAACATAATTTGAGTACCTACAACCTACAACCCATTTGGGCATAATATTTTTGGTCACTTGAATTGGAAAGCTTAGAAAAATAGCTACTTATATTAATTTGATATATAATTTAATTCCAGTAACATTCGACGGCGAGACGATAGAGGGCGCCCCCCCGCTGTGGTGCGCGGCGGCCGCGGGCCACCTCCCGCTCGTGCGCCTGCTGGTGCGCGCCGGCGCGAACGTCAACTCGACGACGCGCACGCACAGCACGCCGCTCAGAGCCGCCTGCTTCGACGGCCATCACGATATTGTTAAGTTCCTAGTCGAAAATGGGGCCGGTGAGTTCATATCAAACATGTACTATCAGCCCAATGGAACCCTGACCCACCATAGAACGGTGTCACAGTGACATTATAAAACAATTTGTTTGACACTTCTTATGACTGGAATCATAACGTCTCTGTGACACAGTTCTATGGTGGGTCAAGGTTCCAATGGTCTGATAGTACCTATGTATACGAGGGAGTATTATCTTCGCCTCTTCGAAAAGCTTTCAAATGATATAATATTTCACATAATAGGCAAAATAATTATTGTGACTTGATTTTTCACGCCGTATAAATAAACAAATTTCTGATAATGAGGCTATGTGTAGACCACGAAATACTACAAATATTCCAAATTTCAGGCATTTCCGAGAAAAAGGAACTTAATAGACAGACGGACGGACAAGACAGTCCTCTTAAAAGAGTTCAATTTTTCAGTATTTGGTACGAAACTCTAAACAGTAAAGGATACGTTGGCAGTCACAGCGTAAATCTAAAATAAATATGATGAAGAGGAAATATTTGTATTTTTGTATGTTTGTAACGAATAAACTCAAAAACTAATGGACCGATTTCAAAAATTCTTTCACCATTAGAAAGCTACATTATCTCTAAGTAAGATAGGCTACGTTTTATTTTTCTGCGCGGACGCAGTCGCGGGCAACAGCTAGTCTAAAATATAAAGGGAAAATATTCAAGTGTCTCAGCCGCAGTGACAATTAGCCAATGTATGATGACAAGAGACAGTTCACAAATGCAGAAGTTGTTTTCAGAACGATATAATGTATGACCTTGTTTTAAATTTAAAAACGTCAAATATTTTTTCAAGAAATGTCGGCTTACGTTAGTCTATTTTGTTTTTATGTTTAGTAGAAACAAGTTAGCTATAAAAGACTTGTTGTACCTTTGCCTTTTTGGAAACAGCTTTATTTTTGTAATCGCATTTGTAAAAATCTGAGTATGATGTCATTAATATTATGGTATTCATTTTTTAAACGCACCAACAATTCGTATATATAATCATTCAAAAATGCTGTTTGTATTTGTCCCATCTTATTCTTAACAGTAAAACACTTAGGTACTATTGCGTAAATTTCGTCGTACAAATTGCTTTATTGCATGCGCAAAACTCAAGAATAGTTTCCCCGCTCACGACGTTCAATTACATGTCGAGGCTAAACCAAAATAAACATAATCCCGACAGCCCAAACTCATTCGTTAAAAATTTCTTTCCAGACATAGAAATAGCGAATCGGCACGGACACACGTGCCTTATGATTGCTTGTTACAAAGGCCACATCAGAATCGCCAAGTACCTTCTAGCACTCAATGCTGACGTCAACAGAAAGAGTGTGAAGGGGAACACGGCGTTACACGATTGCGCGGAGAGTGGATCGCTGCACATACTCAAGATGCTGCTAGCACAGGGAGCTACGATGGATGTCGATTCTTATGGTAAGATACTGTTAAATGTTAGCAAACAATTCAATGCTTCTCACAGTCTAGTGTCCCTGCAACTTCACTGCAGAACCGTACTTGTAAAGCGAATTTTTTATCTAAAACTAAGGCATCCCGTACCAGTAATGCTCCTGGAGAGAAGTAAAAGAACAGACCCCATGAGTGAAATTAGGACACTTATTTATCTTTTGAGACAAGACTAGTGTAGTTTTGGCCGTACAAATTAGCTCTTAGGCGAGGGCTATGTAAAATGTGAAACTGCCCTTTCCTGTCTTAGTAACATAAATACGTTTAGGTATCCTGACATTCGATGTGGCATTACCAATAGTATCATGTTCTTATTCGTTCCAGGCATGACTCCCCTCCTAGCAGCCTCGGTAACAGGACACACACACATTGTCGAACACCTAATAAATGCGGAGAACGGCCTCGTGACGAGGCAACAGAGGATCGACGCGTTGGAACTGCTTGGAGCGACGTACGTGGACAAGAGGAGGGATATGGTCGGAGCGCTGGCGCTTTGGAAAAGGGCGATGGATGACCGGTTAGTAGATTTTGTAGGGGTCGATTAAATATGATAAGGTTTGTGGATGGACTGTTGAGAACGTTCTCAGCGTACTCACCGCTGCGCTGAGCTGGGCGACCGAACGTTGAATTTTGAACGTGTTGGTAAGTCAAGCATATTTTCAATGGAAATTTTCGATATTTGAACGTCTCTTTATATTTGGCCTAATTCCTGTGCCGAAGAAACTATTATGTTTTTTCTAAGGCACAAACCCGTAAAAATCATTATCATCTTCATCTTCATTGTTGTCATGTAACGTCCACAGATGTTCATAGTTAGGTCTTCCTTAAACATCTCCACACTACACGATCCACCATGTTGACTGCAATGTAATCCTGAAATTTCTCAACCCCGAGTGTTACGTTACAGGTTCCCAACGGACGACAGTCCACCCATCCCCAAGCCCAAGGACGTGCCACGCATAGAGGCGTACGAGTGGGCGGCGGAGCCGTGCGACGCGGACGCTCTGCGGGAACTACTGGCGGACCCTGACGCGATGCGCATGCAGGCGCTCGTGCTGAGGGAACGCATCCTTGGTGAGTGACTAACATCCGATCAATATCGTATTGTAAAGTGTCTCGAGATCTGAAACCAGAAAGTGCAAATCAAGCTCAAAAATAAATATTTTTACGGTATCGTCTTGGGTCGTCCCATTAGTTTTTTGTCAAGTTCTTAACTCGTCTCATTCTGCTTTTGTCATCCATTCTTCATTCGTCACTTTCGTTGGTCGTCTTTGTCGTCTATGGTTATATTTGTAGTTTGTCTTTTTCTTATTCAGGCTCATTCCGGTATTCGTCATCATCTTCTTTGGACATGTTCGATGTTAGTCTATCTCTTTTCTAGTCTCATTCGCTATTCGTCCTATCATCTTCTTTGGTCTTATTCTAAGTTCGTATTTTAAAATAAAGTGACGAGTAACGAATGAGACTAAAACGTAAAGAGACTAACACCGAACATGTCAAAAGAAGAAGTGACGAACATCGAATGAACCTGAATAAGATCAAGACAAAAAACAAATATGACCAAAGACGACAAAGACTACCAGCGAATGTGACGAATGAGAATGGATGACGAAAGCAGAATGAGACGAATTAAGAACTTGACAAAAAACGAATGGGACGACCCAAGACGATACCATTTTTACTGTGTTTATTTAGAATAGGAGTCTGATCGATAACCTTCGCTATGCCCAATTGATGTAAAGGGTTGAAAAGACAAAAGCAATTTGTGAGTTGCGGAAGCAGTGTTAAATACATGGAAAGTATCCATGACTCGGGAACAAATATACATGGATTTGAACCCAGGACCGCTTGCTTTGTAGGCAGTCACTCCCAACTAGGCCAACGTGTCGTCAGTGAAATTTGCATGATTGAGCTGAGAAAATGTGAAAGGTTCCCTAATAGATGCTGTCCACAGGCCCGGCGCACCCTGACACGTCTTACTACGTGCGTTACCGCGGCGCAGTGTACGCGGACGCAGGGCGTTTTGCGCGGTGCCGCGCACTCTGGCACCACGCCCTCGACATGCAGCGTGCCGTGCTGCCCCCGTTGTCCCCACTCACCCAGTCCAGCCTCTACTCCTTCGCCGAGCTGTTCGCGTATATGCGTGCCGAGCGCGCGCGCCCGCCGCACAGAGGTCAGTGACTTGCTAAAGCTTTATAGGATAAGGAATCCACGCAGGCCACCTGATGATAAGCCGGCTTGTAGCCTGATTGAACATTGCAAACGCTTTACTGACCCTGAAAACTCGGCCCCTATCTTCTACACCTCAACACGTAATAAGATGTAGGTAGAACTGAACGGGTCTTGTAAGAGGCTCCATTACCCGCAAGTCTTTACAAATACCGATTATATTAGAACAATTTTTCTTGCCACCCTTTAATGTATTTTGTTTAATCTTTAATGCACAGAAAGCTATAACACATCAAGGCTATTTTACACAACGGTCATTGCAGAGAAGAAGTGATCACTATCATATGAAAGAGCCCTATTTTCTTTCTCATTAACTCGTTATTATATCCAAATCATAGGCAGTTAACAACAATTACCGAGGTTAACTTTTTCTATTCTCATTTGAAGGTCGCATCGTCCCTCCAGTCACATTTGAAGACATCAACCCTGTGTTCACAAAAGCATTATCAGAAATCCATCGCGGGATGGAACTCCTCAAGTCCAAACTCAGCATCGACCGGGAGCAGACACTGACGACGTTGCAGCGTGTCTTGGTTATTGCGTTACATCTAGCAGCGTTACTGGCAAGGCTACTCGAAGAGCCGGAGTGTTCCGAGGAAGATTCTAGATCAATCCATCAGGCGGTGTACTCGCTGGTCAAGTTAGATATTAAGGTGAGTTGGTTTCTGTTTGCGTTTTAGTTGGTTTCGTTGAATTTTTGATCGCGCTGTATCTTCTACAATGGTAAGGTAGCGTAGTCAGTGTGTCTTACGAAAACAAAAGATACTAAAATCAAGTCACAATCGTTTTATTTAAAAATTAATTGATTCTTCTGTTGTAAAGGATGTTCCTTGTAAGGAATTAAATGTTCAAAAAGGAAAGGTCCTCTTTTTTGAAGGCAAAATGTGGCTCGAACTTGAATTTGCTGCGTAGCCCATCAGATCATTTCCGGGTGGTTTTTCATGTCTTTGTACACTGTATCAACAAGTTTCAAAGTTGTAGGTAATTCTGTAGCTCTTCCTACCCCTCTTTGGGAACGAAGGCGTGAGTTTATGTATGTATGTAAGTACTCCGTACAAAATCTTGTCCTGCAATTCAGCTTCTGTATTAACAAAGGTACAGATGTAGTGCAAAATGATTTTCCTTCGGGAAAACTCGGATCTCAATCGGAATACGATGGCACCCGAACTGTCAATCAATGATTGTATTAAATGAGTGACGTTTTCATGTCCATTAAAATGGAACTTTATTGTTTAGTGTCAAATGACAAATGCTTCACTTTGTCATTTGACACTAAACAATAAAGTTCCATTTTAATGGACATGAAAACGTCACTCATTTAATACAATCATTGATTGACAGTTCGGGTGCCATCGTATTCCGATTGAGATCCGAGTTTTCCCGAAGGAAAATCATTTTGCACTACATCTGTACGGTAAACTCTCTTGTTTTATCTCACCCTAAAGGAATTTATCCAAAGGTGTCATAATTATCCGGCGACCTAGTGGGCTATCCAACGGGGCCATCCCGTCCAACCCATCAATAGGGATGTTTTTTTTCTCAATCACGCCAGTACGGCTGATTGGACCTAGATGAAATTTGGTACAGAGATAGATTATAGTTAGGAATTGCACATAGGCTACTTTATCCCGGAAAAATGTAGGGTTCCCGAGGGAAGAGCGATAAAGACTTAACTATGCAGATGGAGTCGCGGGTAACAGCTAGTGAATAAAGTTCAATGTTCCAACAGTTGATAATAG